>BSBM01000835.1:12062500-12430000 GCA_027924585.1 Larix kaempferi | reverse complement strand
TTTAATATCTTGTTTGTTGTTCATTCTTGCAGGGGTGATATTTTTGTTTTTCCAAAACACACATTGAATATGGGCAACGGATGTAATAACAAAAGAAAGTCTAGAAGGACACAGCTGCCCCTTGAAAAGGCCCATGAGATAAGAGAAAATGCCAGGTTGTACATGCAAAACCGTAGAAATCAAAATGTTAGTGCCTTAGATCCATCAACAAGCAATGACGAAGTGGTTGAAGTCAATCAAATCTTGCCTGATGTCGAGTATGAAGGGATGGATGTTGAACAAGTTCTTAACTCGAAACCTCCCCAAGAAGAGCACACACATGGTGAACACACTCTCTTGCAGGACCAATTTGTGAACGAAGGGCCACAATAAACCATTGACGAGACTCGTACTTCCTTGCCGACTCCCTTGCCTCGACTATCAACCAGACGATGAAGAAATCCCAGACATATTCATGTGGATGAAAGTTCATTTTCAGGACTTGAAGGTAATATGCCCAAATGCACTATTGATTTACATTGTAGCAAGATAATCAAAGATTTTTTTGAATCCAAAACCGATGCAGCAAAATGCTAATTGTTTCTTGCTTTGTTAAAATCACATTGTCTAGTTCATGTTAGGAGAATTTTGGGCATCAAGGTAGTTAGAAGTTCAGAGGCCAACAATCATGTTGTTAGAAATCTACAATCTGCATTTAATTTGATTGGGAAAACTTCTCATACAAAATATTTTAATGTGGCCCGTTGTGTACTGTCAGAATCGATTGTAGACAAATCCACAAGGCAACGTCACCTACTATCACACCACATGTAAAATATTTAAAGTAGATAGAAAGACTCTTCAAAATTATTCCTCCATTAGAGAAAAAGTTGAGACCCCAGGCCAAAAAGATTGTTGGGCCATTGTTGGTAGGTTACCTCGTTCAAACATGAAGCTCATTGATGCTGTTAAAGAACTAGTGCAAAGTTTTGGCATGATAACACTAGACCATCATCGAATCAAAGAGATGTTTTAAAGTTGAGAAAAGGTGTTAGGAGGGGTGAACCCCATGTCAAGCACTTCCTTGACACGTCACAAACAAAACTATATGATAGGTTCAATAATGAGCACACACAATTGAACTTGGGCCAAAGGTCCTTTGAAAAATGCAAACCCTGGTATGTTAGAATTTGCATTGATAGCAATACATGTTATAGATACCATGTAGAATTTGAGTACAATTATGATACATATAGACATATATTTTATGGTTTTCATACTAACATTGTGCAGGATTTCCAATCGTTACAACCACCGAATGCATCCAGAAAATTTATACATAGCATAATGTGTCCAAGACTTGAAAGACATAAATATTATAAAAGATCATGTTGATATGGGACATGTTCCAGTTGCAGTGGATTTGAATTATTGAGTCGCTGCATCCACAAAACTGGAGGAGAGGGGCACCCCTAGCACTATCCCAACGTCCTGAATCCAATGGAGTGGACGGTTCATCGATCGGAGCCATGGTCGTCATTCTATGGCTCGTTCCATCTCGCATCCAAAAGGCCTTCAGGCACACCTGCTGGATACCTGTCGAGGGCATAGAACTCCAACCGTGAAACAAAACCAGGTCCCGCAGGTCCCTAGAGTGTGTCTAGGGAGGTTTGAGCTGGGAATGCTAGTCACACGTGCTCGGTTGAGGATTTTGCAAATTTGACCCTAATGTGGAAAAATTGCACACTCCCTCACTGAGCAAAACCCTAGTTTCCAAAATGGACGTACAGGATGACACTTGGGCCATAGTACTGGAGGAGGGGGGAACCCCTAGCACTATCCCGACGTCCTGAATCCAACGGAGTCGACGGTTTGTCGATCCGAGCCATGGTCATCGTTCTATGGCTCATTTTATACCCCTACATCCTAAAAAGGTTGAAGCTGTAAAGCAACAGCTCTCTAGTATTCATCCTGAAGCTCTTTTGTTTATGTCTAAGATAAAGAAGCTCTCAGTTCGCAAGCTGGAACATATCGATCTTAACAGTATTTATAAAATTTATGTTTTACGAGAAACTAACCTTAGAACTTCTCGTAGCAATGACAATGAATCCTTCATTTTGCATTTTTTAGTAGAAGAAGATCAATTTTCGACAAAACAATGTATTTATTACATGTGGAGGTAGCAGTTTCCTGTGGAAAACGAGTATAGGGTTGAGAAAAGGAAAGATGTTGGAAATGGGCTATTATATTAGCTTTTCCGATGGGCGAGCGGCTTACAGAAGGAAATACAGAGGCTGTAGGTATCTATGCTTTTCTTCCGACGAAAATTGTAATAGGATTTCCATTTATAATATAGGCATATTTTTTACTGGTTTCGTCAAGAGAAAGTATCATTTTCAATAACAAGTGGAACCATGGAATCCTTCGTTGTGTTCTATTAGCCTTTTGTTGAGAATTTCGTGCTTTGATAAGTGGTAATTCACCTCTATCATCGAAAACTTGGGTCTATAGGTACCTTCCCTTTCATATTCGTCGTTATCCACAGCTAACACAAGTTAGAGATTCCATTCAGACCCAATTGAAAGCTAAGGAAGTGGTTTTATGTGACGTCAGCTTTGGGAATAAACGTTTATGTAAGCCAACAAAAGCTCGGACAATACTCCCTGCTTTTAAATGCATTTCGGAGAAAGGAAGAGGACAAGTTCATCAAAGCGACTTCATTCATCTATATTCTCGTAATGTACACATAGTCCATCCTTATCTTGATAAACAAGAGTTTTATAATAGCTTGAATTTTTTAGGCATGGCTATCTCACTATATTTGGTTGTCTGATTGGTTGAAAATATTTCCTGAAAATCTGTACGTTGAACTTCTTTGTTTTATTGCTGAATATTGGAAGGGATTTTCAAGTTACCTACAAAATGCTCCTTTGTTGAAATATGTAAGTTCTTCCAACAACATAGATTTGGCTAGTGTATCAAATGCTTCCGTCCACACCAGAATTTATCTTTCGTCAAAGGAGTTGCACATATTGTGGCTAACCAAATGGTCTGGGGAGTTTGGAAGTGCCGCCAAATATTATTCCATGCCTGAATCTACCCAGAAGGCAATTATAAATTAGATCCTCGAGAATGCCTGAATCTACCCAGAAGGCAATTATAAATTTAGATCCTCGAGAAGGTGAGAAACTGTATGAGTGGTTGAATCAGTATCCTAAAATTACAGAGCTTTCTATCTCAAAGTTTGTTGAGCGGCTCCTGGATGTAGTATCAGACTCAACAGACAGTAAACTTGTTATCACCACTACACATTTTTTGCACCATTCATCTACAAATAACTACGTCTAGCTCGAAGAGATTACGAGTATTTGCAAGACTATTCCCCTAGTAGATGAAGGTGGAAAAATCATTAGGGTACGAGGCTCTCTTAAGTTTCTCCAGCCTGCATCCACGAGTAATTGGGCCAAGTTAATGGGCCAAGGTGTCCTTGAATAGTCTTGGGGTGCCCGAATAGAATCCCTGTAGCACCCGAACCGTGGCTCGATTTGTGAATCCGTTGATTCCGGTGGGTCCTGGATGTCGTGTTTTAGCTAGGGGACCTCCCACAGCGTCCCTCAAAGTCCCGGAAGTGGTGCCAATGAGCCATCTCTGGAGCTAGGGTTTTTCTCAGTGAGGGCCATTCCAAATTCGCTCAAGGGGGGCATTTCTCGTCCAGAGGCTCTCGAGCATGCATGGCCATCGTGGACAGGTCCAAAATGGCCACGTGGACCTATGGGAGGCGACGAAATGCAAGTCTGCTCATCGGTTTGGGTTCCGTGGCCCTGGAGCAAATCCTCCAAGTGTCCCTGAATGGCCCAGAGGTGCCCGACTAGAATGCTCGTAGCACTCAAACCATGGATCGGTTCATGAATATGTCGATTCTGGTGGGTTCAAGATGCCAGGTTTCCACTAGGGGACCCCCCATAGCATCCCTTGAAGTCCCGAAAGTTGTGCCAATGAGCCATCTCCGGAGCTAGGGTTTTGCTAAGTGAGAGCCATTCCAAATTTGCTCAAGGGGGGAATTTCTCGTCCGGAGGCCCTAAGGCGTGCGTTGCCACAGTGGATAGGTCCATGATGGACACATGGACCTTTGGGATGTGACGGAATCCAATTCCACTCACCGGTTTGGGTTTCGTGACCCTGGGGCAAATCCTCAAGGTGTCCTTGAATGGCCCCGGGGTGCCCGAATAGAATGCCCATAGCACTCAAACCATGGCTCGGTTCGCGAATCCGTCGATTCCAGTGGGTCCGGGACACCGGGTTTCATCCAAAGGATCCCCCAAAAAATCCCTCGAAGACCTGGAAGTGGTGCCAATGGGCCATCTCCGGAGCTAGGGTTTTTGCACCCCTTCAGGGACACTTGGAGGATTTGCTCTGGGGCCATGGAACCCAAACCAACAAGCGGACTTGGATTTCGTCGCCTCCCACAGGATCACGTGGCCATTGTGGACTTTTCCACGGTGTCCATGCACTCCCGGGGGCCTCCAGATGAGAAATGGCCCCCTTGAGCGAATTTGGAATTGCCCTCACTGAACAAAACCCTAGCTCCGGAGATGGCTCATTGGCACCGCTTTTGGGACTTTGAGGGATGCTGTGGGGGGTCCACTAGATGAAACCTGGTGACCCAGACCCACTGGAATTGACTTATTCGTGAACCAAGCCACGGTTCGGGTGCTACAGGCATTCTAGTCGGGCACCCAGGGGCCATTCAAGGACACTTGGAGGATTTGGTCTGAGGCCACAGAACCCAAACCGACGAGTGGACTTGCATTCCGTCACCTCCCACATGTCCATGTGGCCATTGTGGACTTTTCCATGGTGGCGACACACTCCGGGGGGCCTCCCGACAAGAAATTCCCCCCTTGAGTGAATTTGGAATGGCCCTCACTGAGCAAAAATCTAGCTCCTGAGATGGCTCATTCGCACCGCTTCTGAGACTTCGAGGGACGCTGTGGGGGGTGCCCTAGCTGAAACCCAGCGTCCCAGACCCACTGGAATCGACAGATTCATGAACCGAGCCAAGGTTCGGGTGCAACGAGCATTCTAGTTGGGAACCCCGGGGCCATTTAGGGACACTTGGAGGATTTGTTCTAGGGCCACGAAACCCAAACCGGTGAGCGGACTTGGATTTCGTTGCCTCCCACAGGTCTACATGGCCATTGTGGAGTTGTCCACAGTGGCCAGACACACCTGGGGGCCTCCGGACGAGAAATGCCCCCCTTGAGTGAATTTGGAATGGACCTCACTAAGCAAAACCCTATCTCCAGAGCTGGCTCATTGTCACCACTTTCGGGACTTCGAGGGACGTTGTGGGGGGTTCCCTAGCTGAAACCCGACGTCCTGGACCCACAGGAATCGACGGATTCACAAACCGAGCCACAATTTGAGTGCTACGGGCATTCTAGTCGGGCACCCCTGGGCCATTCAGGGACACTTGGAGGATTTGCTTCGGGGCCACGGAACCCAAACCAGCGAGCGGAATTGGATTTCATCGGTTCCCATGGGTCCACGTGGCCATTGTGGACCTGTCCACAGTGGCCACACACGCTCGGGGGCCTCCAGATGAGAAATGTCCCCCTTGAGCAAATTTGGAATGGCCCTCACAGAGCAAAACCCTATCTCCGGAGATGGCCCATTGGCACCGCTTCTGGGTTTTCGAGGGACGCTGTGGGGGATCCCTTAGCTGAAACCTAACGTTCTGGACCCACCGAAATCGACAGATTCGCGAACCGAGCCACAGTTTGGGTGCTACGGGCATTCTAGTCAGGCACCCCGGGGCCATTCAGGGACACGTGGAGGATTCTACTGTGAATTGTGTTTGGTGATAAAGGATTTTACTGTGGATTGTGTTTGGTGACATTTATGGAGACCCCCAAGGAACATATTGAAAATATCAGGAAAGACAAGTTCTGTGTTGGGGAAAAAGAAAATCCACTTACAAAATATTTACATCAAGCAGATAAATAATTATCTGCTGAATTATACACCAGGGGTGTGCATTTTCTGATGGAGTTGATTCAGGTAATTACTAAGTTACGATTTTAGTAGTCATTTTATAATCTTATATGTTTTCTCTGTTTCCATGGTAAGATTAGTGTTTTGTTTTGGGTGTTGAATGCGGAGAACAATGACTATGAACCACATGTGGAACCTTCGTTGGAATTTGTCATCACAACTGAAGATGTCATTGGCGTAGGCGCTCCTGCGACCTTGATAGATTTTAAGAATGAGAAGGGATTGCAGAAACAAAATATTGATTCTATATGCAGTGTGGGACGATCCACCAAAAAGAATAGTAGTGAAGGTGGTTATATTGGAAAAAAATACATAAAGTGAGCCATGGAATGATGACCGTGGCTCCGATCGACGAACCGTCGACTCCGTTGCATTCAGGACATCGAGATAGTGCTAGGGGTGCCCCTCCCCTTCGGTCCTGTGGCCGAGGTGTCACCTTGTAGGTACATCTTGGAAACTAGGGTTTTGCTCAGTGAGGGAGTGTGCAATTTTTGCACATTGGGGTCAAATTTTCAAAATCGTCCACCAGGCACTTGTCGCTAGCATTCCCAGCCGGAACCTCCCTAGACACACTTGCAAGACACCCCGAAAACCAGTTTTGTTGCACGGTTGGAGTTCTATGCCCCCAGTAGGTATCCAACACGTGTCCCTGAAGGCCTTTTAGATGTGAGACAGAACAAGCCATAGAATGACGATCGTGGCTCCGATCGACAAACCGTTGACTCCGTTGGATTCAGGATGCCGGGATAGTGCTAGGGGTGTCCCTCTCCTCAGTTACCGCATCTCGGGTGTTACCTTGTAGGTCCATCTTGGAAACTAGGGTTTTGCTCAGTGAGGGAGTGTGCAATTTTTTCACATTGGGGTCAAATTTGCAAAATCATCCACCGGGCACTTCTGGCTAGCGTTCCCAGCCGAAACATTCGTAGACACACTTGCAGGACTCCCTGAAACCAGGTTTTGCTACATGCTTGGAGTTCTATGCCTCGGCAGGTATCCAGCAGGTGTCCCTGAAGGCCTTTTGGATGCGAGACGGAACAAGCCATAGAATAACGACCGTGGCTCCGATCGATGAACCGTGGACTCCGTTGGATTCAGGACGCCGGGATAGTGCTAGGGGTTCCCCTCTTCTCCAGTCCTGTGGCCTCGGTGTCTCCTTGTACTCCCATCTTGGAAACTAGGGTTTTGCTCAGTGAGGGAGTGTGCAATTTTTGCACATTGGGGTCAAATTTGCAAAATCGTCCACCGGGCACTTCTGGCTAGTGTTTCCACCCAGAACCTCCCTAGATACACTTGTAGGACTCCTCGGAACCAGGTTTTGCTGCATGGTTGTGTGAGGAACCTGCAATAATTAATTAATGAAAATACATGAAATAGCAGAAATAAGAGAACTCAGAATCACTTTTATATTGATCGCAGGCCACTTCGAGGGGGCAACCTCCTTTGAGCAAGCTCAATACAAATAAATTCACCGTACCTTCATTGGTCTCAACACAAACTTATATACTAAATCTAGGCACCAATACCATGTGTCAATACAAACCATGGGCCAATACAAAATATGGATCAACAATTACTATGGGACAACGTACAAAGCATATGCGTCCAACAACAATAATACAAACTATGGATCAACAAATACTACGAGTCGACTTACAAAGCATATGCATCCAACAAAAATATACTAACAAAGTAAATAGAAGGGTTTACATGGGTTCCTAACATCCCCTCTCTCTTAGAAAAAGCTTTCTCCTCAAAGCTTTAGATGTGGAAATTGATGCAGAATCTGAAGGAGTGGTTCCCGTGTAGCATCCTCGGGTTGCATTCCGGCCCACTGACGCCTTTTGAGTTTCAGGGAGGATTGCTTGGAAGGCTGTAAATGAATAAGGACCATATCAGTGGCATTAAAAGTGCACTCAGATTGATGCTAACTAGTTTGTTGTTTCAGTTGAATTCTTGCCATGTGAAGATTGTCCTACAGAATGAGAAGAATCTGATCGCGGTTTCGAAGAACCGAGTCAATTGCCTGAACTAGGGAGCTATTGAGCGTGTATGGAAGAAGAACCGGCGGTGCCTATCCATAAACTACTTCATATGGTGTCCTTTTAGATGTGGTATTGTACCATTGGAGTGCTTCTAGGAAATCCATAGAAATAGATGTCCACCTCTGTGTAGCAATGGGAAAAGGGTTTGAGCAGTCCCGAAAGGAGTGTCGTTTCACCCTTGTTGACCTCGCAAGTATCACACTCAACCACCATCTGGTGAATTTTCATTTTCAGTCCCTGCCAAAAGAAGTTACTTTGTTCCTGGTCATAGGTTTTGAGGAACCCAGAGTGCCCTGCCGATGAAGAAGCCTGGAGTTCATAGAAGAGATAGCCCTGTTGAACAGATTGCAACCAATTTGGAACAAGTAGATAAATAGTTGTAAGAGAAACTGGGTCATCAAATTAGCGATAAGGAGCATCTGCGACCATATTATCCTTACCCTTCTTGTAAATGATCGCATAGTCATAACCCATGAGTTGGATAGGCCATTTCCGGTGTGCTGGTGAGGAGACCCATTGTTCCAGAAAATGTTCCAGACTCTAGAGATCAGTCTTGATGCAGAAATAATTTCCTAATAGGGATGGTTTCCACTTCTGTACTGCATGCAAAATAGCCAGCATTTCCTGTTGAGATGTAGATGCGGCTAAATGCTTATCGGAAAGGTCTCTTGAAGGCGGCAAGCCCACTGGTGCAACAAAGACACTTGCATATCTATCGAAGGAAGTAGTGGAGACCGTTGGTGGGTGCATTTGAATGGAATGAAGCTGAGCGGTGACACCATGTGAATTCTTCTTAAGGATATTTTCCAGGCAATGTGAACTGATGATGCGAAGAGACCCTAGTTGTAAGCCCATAAATTTGTGTTGTGTCCCATTGACTGAAAACTGCATCCAAAGTTTCGCAAAATCCCATAAGATGGGGCCAAGTGTGCGTAACCATTGAACGTCAAAAACCACATCACATCCTCCTAAGGACAAGGAAAACATGGTAGAGAGCGGGTTATAATCTTCTGGATAAAGCATGGAGAGATATCTCTGGGTAGTCTTCCTAAGATGGGAAGTCAATAGGTGGCTCCTAAATGTCGACCTAATCATCCGTTGTATCTGCAGCTTCTTCACCAACTTCAGAGGCTGTTGGAGAATCCACATCCAAGAGATAGAGCTTCTGTTGAACACATCTATGTCCCCAAGTGAATTTTTCATCACAATTATAACAAATCCCTTTTTCTTTGCGTGCCTGCATCTCTGTTTCAGACAAATGCTTGATAGGAGTTGGTCGAGGTGCTAGAGGGAAGAGAGGTTGTTGAGAACCCATATTTCGGAAGGGAACAAAAGTGGGTTTGGAGCGTTGTTGGGTGGAAATTTGATCGTATGCCAACTTAGCCAAACCCAGGGCTTCCATCATTGTGTTGGGACAAAACATTCTGACCTCTGGGTGGATTTCATCCTTAAGACCACTGATAAAACAACTCCTGTAGAAGTCATCAGACAATCCTTCTGTGTGGTTGGCTAGTTTCTCAAATTCTGTCTAATACTCACTCACAGTGCCAATTTGACGAAGTTTAGTGAGTGCTCCGGTGAAGTCATCAAAAGCACCAGGACCAAATCGTTGCAAAAGGAGTTGGCAAAAATATGTCCATTTTGGCTCGTCATGAGCCTTGATGTACCAACGGTACCATTGAAGGGCTTCCTGTTCCAAATGAAAGGATGCAAGTGGAAATTTTTGGACATCAAAAGTATTATGTAGATTGAAATACTATTCTACACGATAGATCCATTCAGTTGGATTAGTACCATTGAAGCGAGGAAATTAAAGCTTCGGACCACGGAAAGTGCTGGAAGAAGAGAACCCATTGGCTGCAGAAGATTCTTGTTGTCGGTTATTATTCATGGCTAAATGCTGAAGATGGAGGCTGAGAAATTTTTCATCCAGATCTTGGAGTTTGGTTTGGATGGTTGCAAGTGCTTCCTCCATGGTTTTTTCTCTTGTGCGGGTGACAATGATAAGGAGTTTGTTTTTTTTGGGGGGGGGTGAGGGGGGGAAATGGATAGAAAAACACAAACAAAAGCTTATTTAGTAAAGGGAAATTTGGATTTGGGAAAAGCTGGGATGGGTAATTGGGGTTTGACTAGTTTTTGGACACTTTTTGATGGACGGGGAAGCAAAAAATGGGGATTTTAGAAGTGGGGTGAAATAATGAGAAAATTTGTCAAATAGGGACAAAGAAGCAGAAATAGGGAATGAACACGGTGGCAAAATTTGGAGGCGAGTGGGTGAAAAGGAAGTTATGGAAAACCCTAAAAATAGACAAATGTGAGATTTCTGGCTTTGGGAAGTAGAATTTGGGATAGGATCCCCAGGAATGAAATATGCAGAGTGGAATTGCAGGGGTGTCCGGGAAGTTTCAAGGGAAACAGAGTTAAAATAGATCTGAAATGACTGGATCTGAAACAGCTCGAAATGGATCTGAAATGGCTCAAAATGGATTTGAAATGACGCGGAAGTGATCGGCAATAGTTCAGCAGAAAATAGATATGGACCCCAAGTATGTGTAGCTTCCTATCAGTTCAGGGGATTCACTTTGCCACCAATGTTTTCTGACGGCTTGCATATTGGGGCAGTACCCCTTACTCCACAGCTCAGGTAAAATTGATAACCGCTTTGCCTCAAACGACAGCTCTTGGTTTACCTCACGGTGGGAACTAGTCAATCAGGTGGGGGTCGTTGCCCTTGTCGCTAGCAAGTCCTCTCAATCGGCCAACTACTTCAGGGTTCCTGTGGTACTCCTCACAATGAGTTTTAGGGCTTATGCCCAAGTACTTCCCATAGTTAAGCGGATAGGGATTATTCTAAGATCCGAAGCTATGACAGATGCGAAAAAAAAATTCACAGAAATTTCACCCAACGAGCCCAAGAAAGTGCTCTGATACCAGATGTGAGGAACCTGCAATAATTATCTAATGAAAACACACAAAATAGCATAAATAAGAGAACTCATAATCACTTTTATATTGATCGCAGGCCACTTCGAGGGGGCAACCTCCTTTGAGCAAGCTCAATACAACTAACTTCACCATACCTTCATTGGTCTCAACACAAACTTATATACTAAGTCTAGGCGCCAATACCATGGGTCAATACCATGTGTCAATACAAACCATGGGCCAATACAAAATATGGATCAACAATTACTACGGGACGACTTACAAAGCATATGCATCCAACAACAATAATACAAACTATGGATCAACAAATACTACGGGGCGACTTACAAAGCATATGCATCCAACAACAACATACTAACAAAGTAAATAGAAGGGTTTACATGGGTTTCTAACAGGTTGGAGTTCTATGCCCCTAGCAGGTGTCCCTAAAGGCCTTTTGGATGTGAGACCGAGCAAGCCATAGAATGACGACTGTGGCTCCGATCAACAAACCGTCGACTCCGTTGGATTCAAGATGCCAAGATAGTGCTAGGGATGCCCCTCTCCTCCAGTCCTGTGGCCCCGGTGTCTCCTTGTACGTCCATCTTGGAAACTAGGGTTTTGCTGAATAAGGGAGTGTGCATTTTTTGCACACGGGGGTCAACTTTGGAAAATCATCCTCTGGGCACTTATGGATAGAGTTCCCAGCCGAAACCTACCCAGACACACTTGCAGAACTCCCTGGAACCCGATTTTTTTGCACGGTTGGAGTTCAATGCCCTCGACAGGTATCCAGCAGGTGTCCCTGAAGGCCTTTTGGATGCGAGACGGAGCGAGCCATACAATGATGACCGTGGCTCCGATCGACAAACCATCGACTCCATTGGATTCAGGACACCGGGATAGTGCTAGGGGTGCCCCTCTCCTCTGGTCCCATGGCCTTGGTGTCATCTTGTACATCCATCTTGGAAACTAGGGTTTTGCTTAGTAAGGGAGTGTGCAATTCTTGCACACAGGGGTCAAATTTGGAAAATCATCCTTCAGGCACTTATGGCTAGCATTTCGAGACGGAACCTACCCAGACACACTTGCATGACTCCCCGGAAACCGGTTTTGTTGCATGTTTGGAGTTCAATGCCCCCAGCAGGTGTTCCTGAAGGCATTTTGGATGCGAGACGGAGCGAGCCATAGAATGACGGCCATGGCTCCGATTGACAAACTGTCAACTCCGTTGGATTCAGGATGCAGGGGTAGTGCTAGGGGTGCCCCTCTCCTCCGGTCCCGTGGCCCCGTTGTCACCTTATATGTCCATTTTGGAAACTAGGGTTTTGTTCAATAAGGGAGTGTGCAATTCTTGCACATGAGGGTGAACTTTGGAAAATCATCCACCAAGCACTTATGGTGATGATGATGATGATGGTAATGATGATGAAGACGTTGATGATGATGGTGATGGTGATGGTAATGGTGATGAAGATGATGATGATGATGATGATGAAGATGATGATGATGAAGAAGAAGATGATGATGATGGAGATATTGATGAGGAGCCTAGAGATGACAATGATGATGAAGATGGTGATGATGATGAAGATGTTGACGATGATGGTGATGGTGATGGTGATGAAGATGATGATGATGACGACGAAGAAGATGATGATGATGGAGATGTTGATGAGGAACCTAGAGATGACAATGATGATGAAGATGTTGATGATGATGATGATGGTGATGGTGATGATGATGAAGATGTTGATGATGATGGTGATGGTGATGAAGATGATGATGATGATGACAGAGAAGATGTTGACGATGGAGATGTTGATGAGGAACCTAGAGATGACACTGATGATGAAGATGGTGATGATGATGAAGATGGTGATGATGATGGTGATGGTGATGAAGATGATGATGATGATGATGATGATGATGGAGAAGATGATGATGATGGAGATGTTGATGAGGATGATGGAGAAGATGATGATGATGGAGATGTTGATGAAAACGTTGATGATGATGGTGATGGTGATGAAGATGATGATGATGATGATGATGGAGAAGATGTTGACGATGGAGATGTTGATGAGGAACCTAGATATGACAATGATGATGAAGATGGTAATGATGATGATCATGGTGATGGTGATGAAGATGATGATGATGATGATGATGATGGAGAAGATGATGATGATGGAGATGTTGATGTTGACGGAGAAGATGATGATGATGGAGATGTTGATGAGGAACCTATAGATAACAATGATGATGAAGATGTTGATGATGATGATGATGATGATGGTGATGATGATGAAGTCATTGATGATGATGGTGATGGTGATGAAGATGGTGGTGATGATGATGGAGATGTTGATGAGGAACCTAGAGATGACAATGATGATGAAGATGGTGATGGTGATGATGATAAAGACGTTGATGATGATGGTGATGGTGATGAAGATGATGATGATGATGATGGAGAAGATGATGATGATGGAGATGTTGAAGAGGATGATGGAGAAGATGATGATGATGGAGATGTTGATTATGATGGAGAAGATGATGATGATGTTGATGTTGATGATGAAGAAGATGATGATGGAGATGTTGATGATGGCACGTATTTGTAGCAATGTGTAGATAAAAGTAGGTCAACATGAAATACTCATGCAAGCCAACATGCACAGAGCATTGATCATGTGAAGATTTCAATTATTGGCAATGGCATTTCGCATTGGAATTCCATTTCATCTCCTCCCTTCAAACTAATTTTTTTTTAAGTTTTGAATTTTTACATTGCCCTTGACACGAAGTTTTAGTGACAAAATAACCCTTCAGCAATGAAGTTAGACTTAAAAAAAATATCATTTAATAATTTTTTTTATTAAAGAATAATTCGTGGAAGTTAATGTTTGACCACATGTAATGCAACAAAACAAAACTTTCAATTTGAACACGTTGCATTAATGGTGTAATTGAAATTGTGACATTCTATTCCAAATGACTTGGATTTAAAGACCATATAAATATAGTATGCCCTTTATAGAGGCTATTCATTAAAAAACACATTGATATTGAGACTGTACTATGATGTTCTCCCCTTCCTTAGTCAAAAGAAGATTAATAAGGTTGTTTCCCAAGGTATAGGATGTTTTGGATTTCTCAACTATTATTGCATGTGAACTTGCATTCATACCAAGCTACAACAAATCTTTCATGGAAGTGGATTTGTCTATATGAATAGATAAGTGAAAAGCTTTTAGCAACAAGACCTATAAATTTTAACTTGGAAGTATTGGAAATGTACAAAGTGGGATTGAGAGGCTTGATGGTGATTGTAGGAGTGGGCATGGTATTGGTGGGAATGATGTCGTGATAGTGGAATTAAACATTAAGATGGTGACCCTAGAGCTTGGATCCTAGCCTAGAAACACGAGAGCCTAGCCTAAAAACCCTAGTTGGTAGCGTAAACCCTAGTTTGTATTCTAATCACAATGAAACCCTATTATGTAGCCTAAGATCTAGCCCTAAATTATAATACATATAAAAATTAAATCATTTTCATTGTACATGTATATCCATGTGCATAAATTTGAATCCAAATCACTATACACATATATGCATAGTATCTCATCTATATAGCAAGGGTCCATCATCAACTAGAAAACCGTTGTACCTAGCACTGGATACCTAATTTAGAAACCTAATGGTTTGAAATAAAATGCACCATGAAGATTTTTATATGGTGGATATGCACACCTATGACGACCTTCTCAATGGATGACAAACCTAATATTATCATAACATTAGTAAAGCTTAGTCCAACATGTAGTAATGCTTACATGTTCTAGTGTTGATGGCGCACTAATGGATGCATGCAACTTGATGAGGGTGTATGTGTGACTCCATTGATGTAATGCAAGTCCTAAATGTCTTTAACAAGTGTCTGAGTGTCCAGTAGATGAATTAGGATGTCCTAATACCCCTAAATCCCTTCCAGATAGAATTCGAAAGCATTTGTGGTATTGGGGTAACAAGTTGGTGTGTTGAGGTGGACAGAGCCTCACAAATACACCTCATAGTAGTCATTTATTGTAATGTCAACTATATGTGTTTAAGTCAACGTGTCTACATAATATTACATCGCTATCACATAATGATAAATTAAGGAAGTCCTAATTGTAAATGGTAGTGGATGTGATGGTCATCAAATCAAAGGTGGCTATATTCGTGAGTGAGAATTAATGAGCTAGCTATACATTATGCTCAAGGTGTCCTATTTGTATGGTGACAATTGATTAAGAAATGATTAACTTGATTATTAATTTGTTGCATGATCTTAAGTAGACAAAATGGTCAATATAAATACTAGTGACGACATTTCATTATGTAGAGTATGGACATTTTGGATCTCATTATGTAGAGCTATTAAAAATCATGTTGGATCTCATTTTAACCTTTTCACAACAATGGACATTTTCTATTTTTAGGTATTCTTTTCCTAGTACTCAAGTTCCCAATATATATCTTATGTGCCATGAGGTGTAATTTGTCCATCCATTTATTCCGTTTGTTTTTAGATTAATTCTCACACATGATTTTGTTTCAGTTAGCCTATGTTTATAATGTTTTCTTAACATAGATACCATTACAAGATTTTACATGTGGAAAGATAAACCAAGCTGAACTATGATATCCAACTTCTCTTCTAAGATCTAAGTAAGCTTTAGGTTGATTCACATTATCAACTAATGCATGGACATCATTGGTACCAAAAATTAAGACTGCGTGCCATGGATGGATAGAAGTAAAAACCAAATTTAGACAACATCACATCATGATACACACAACATGAGACAACAACATTAGACAACAAGATACTAATATAGACAACATCGATATAGATCACATAACTGAAAATCCATGTACATCAAGGCAACAAAACTCATCCAAACATATACAATTGCTGGCAAATAGTGGAACATGGTTCCCATTGTACATACAATGGCAACTCGTTCCCTATAGAAAATGCGACAACTCATGTTGTAGATCCAAAATACATGGAAACTTGTGCCGTATATACAAAGTACATGGAAACTTGTGCATAAAAGTGTCACATCATGGCTAATGTACATAACATGGTTTGTCAAGCATTGTGACCACCCCTGTCACTCCCAGGCGCATCTCCAAAGTCGATCTTCCTACTCTTTGAGCTACTAGTGCCTCGGGTCTTACTCCGTCTACGAGTAGACCATCTCTCCGGGCTATGGAACAAATGATATAAGATACTATCATTTTCAAGAATTTGCAACATTTACCACATTTATAAAACAAATGTAGAATTTGAATCTTAAATAAATCACCTCTGATGCATGTGGGAAACGTGAGGCAAGTGTCCTAGATCTGCAGAGCCTCTCAGCAATTCTAGCCTACAACATTTACAACAATCATTTCATTAAAAAGTAATAATTGCTTAAATTAATTTTTGTTAATGCATCAAAATATTTTCATAAATTAGCTTGATTCTCACCGTGAACACCTCCGACGATGGACATGGCTGGGCTTCTAGGCTAGTAAGTGGAGCAGATGGCTGGACAACTAGCTTCGATGTATTCATGGGGGGGGGGCATAGATGTAGTGGAAGCCACTACAGGTGCAACCACTGGAGATACATATGAGGATACTGGAAGAGTAGATGCCACAATAGTGGCGGGAAGTGGGGATGATATGGTGGGAGAAGACATGGTGGTATGGGGTGGACGAGGACGTTGTGGATGATGAACCCTTGTTAGTTGTATGATAGAGGGTATCGAATGAAAAGGACTAGGGGGAATGTTGAGGGATGGTGCATGGGAGGGCAGTGCTCCACGGAGGGAGGATGATGGACGAATGGGAGGTTGTGGACGAAGAGGGGAAGGTGGAAAGAAGGGGGGCGTGGATGAATGGGGGAGGATGGATAGACATGGGGGCGTGGATAAATTAGGGAGGATGTATATACAGGGGGGGGCGTGGACAAGTGAGGGAGGATGGATGGAGAGGGGAGTATGGCCGGGGAGGGGGGGATGGATGGAAGGAAGGGGTTAGACGGAGGGAGGGGTCTAGAAGGAAGCAAGGGGGGGGGACTCATGTGAGAGGGTGGAAACATAGGACTAAAATGGGGACCTGCAGCTGTTGGTGGAACCTACATATACATTTGTAATATCACAATTTAGTAAACAAACAATAAATTAAACCATAGTAAGTCGTAACAATTCAAATTAAGTGCGTGATTTTAACTACACATTGTACCTATGTATATGGTGATCTGCTAATCCCTGGTGGGGATGGTTGATCATTGTAGTCAGGGAACACCTGTGGACACCAAAATGCATGCATGTTATGAACATGTTAAACAAGTCATTATTTAGGCAATCAAGATATTCAAAAACATTGTATGAACTATCAACGTGTATTCCATAAATATAAATACTTAAGTAATATAAATGACATAAGTAATAACAATATTGTGTGAGGTACTGAAAATACATCCATGTGAGGTGACGCAATTTCAGTTGCAGTTGCCATTGCTGCATTGAGGTTGGGAGATCCTACGTTCTCCCATGTTGGTGTATCATCTTTGAATAACTGTACATTGAAATTATAGTTTAAGTCCAACAAAAATACTTTACAAGTTATCAAGTGATGATTGAAAACACATTAAAAAAATTGTTGACCTGATTCATATAACAGCTCTTGATCGGGCCAGGGAAAGTGTGCCTGCAATGGGGACAAATATGTGGCACTGTCCCCATCGAATTGGAATGCCCAACATGGATACCACCATTCACAGGTCTATCCTGGCCCTGTCGTGAAGGCCCTACACCTAGATCTCTATCAAGGTAACCTGACCACTCCACTGTAGTCGCTACTACAAAGGAGGTGTGTCTGAGGAGTCCACATGCAACATTCCTCATTACCTCCTCGATCTGATCAAGCTTGTGGGGTAACTGAGGTGGCTGGCGAGAGGGGTTGGGGTCATGACTAGGAGCTGGTGGCCCTCTTAGTGGGTTCCTCCTGGAAGCAGGTCGATCTTGGGCAGAGCCACGCCCAACACCCTGGAACTTGGTTATGTCAAAATAGTTGAAATGTAAACCAAGGAAAAACTCAACCCACAGCTGCCGAAGGAAGTACTATGGAACCTCCCTATTATTGCATGGAGGTTTATCATACACCATGAACCACCTCTGCATCCAATTGTCCCTCCACGGTTGGTAATGACACCAATCCATGCATACACGTGGCTTTCTAGTGTTCAATGGTTCATTTGTTTTTGGATCGGTGAACATATTGTATAATTGGGATTTTGTAATGTTCAAATCTTTTATTTCTTCCTTGGAAATGCTCATGGAGTAATACTCCCACATCCTAGCTCTAAATTCAGTCATGTTGGTTGATTGATGATGTGCATGAATGAGGGAGTCAATTGAGATCTCAATTAACGTGGCAATAGAAAATCGAGATGGTTCCCTCGATTTTCTTAGATCTTAAGTGTGCACTCTCATTTCATTTACATAATGGTTAAGGTCATCTTGTTCAAAATTTTGTTTCAACATTTGAGTTTTGTTCACGGTTTTCTTCAGCATTGGGTCCAAGGTTTGGGTTTTCTTATGTTCCACTAGACACGGGATTAACATATTATTCACTCATTGTTTCAGTTTATAATCTGCAATTGAAAATTGGTTCATTGTTTTAAAAATTTGGGAATTATTAAGATACCTCTGCAAACTCTCTTAAGATTCTGGACCAAGTATGCAATTTTACTAGTAATTTGGGGTTCAAATCCCCCTAGGGTTAGTACTAAAAATGGCTTCCCAAATGCCTCCAAACCCACTCAAATTTCTTAAAAGAGGTAGGGAATGTATTAAGGATGTTATTAAAGTCTCATGTGCACCATTAATTTATTATTATATCTGTTCCAACCCTCTCCCATTCAACTATTTCACTATTTCTTTTCCCAATGCAATTAAACTTAGTAAAAATACTTCAAATGTAGCAATTTGGAACTAGGAGACAAGGTTCAAAATATTGGAGCAATTTGGGGACCTAGAGCTCAAAACTAGTCAAAGGTCAAACTAGGAAAAAAAGTGAAAAATTGCCATTTTAATAAAATTCCTAACGAGGGACATTACAGTGGTATTAGAGCATGGTCCTTTCACCTATGTATTAGGTACATACATTCAAGAATAATTGGCATCCATGTATTACTATTATTATGAATCCTATGAGTACAATTCTTATGAGGAATATGCAGATGCTTAGGAGCAATATGAAGCAGAATGTGAATGGTACGAGGAAGAGGTGCCATCATGCAACACTTCTTACAATTTTAGGAGAAATGAAGATTATTCTTATGACTTTAGATCTGATGAATATGAGTGTGTCACACCAACCAAGGATAATTCTATGAGTGAGTTCCAAAGATGGAGATAAAAATATAAAACCTTGCCCCAACAATATCAAAAATATCAAGAATATCTTGCTTCGAGCAAACATACACAAAATGCCATGTTTTTTGAGTACTATGCTGAACATGTTTTTGAAAATAGGCCCAAAAATGAAGATGTGGAGTTAGTGAAGAAGGGTTTATGCCCTTCTTGTAAAAACCCTTCGAGCGAGTATCATATATGTGTGCATGAAATGATGTCCTCCTTGAGGAGAGCTTTTGAGATTTGTTCAAGAAGAGATTCCAAATATACTGATCCTAAGGAAAACAAGGGGCAAAATGCATCATCTTGCTTTAAGTAGCAAAAGGAAGAGACATCACAAGAGCATGAAGAAGATTCTATTGAAAATATGGAAGATCATTTCGAGACACCTTCTAGCTTAGACATGAACCAAAGAGCATCTACTGATGGATGCTTAAACTATGAAGGAGTACCTACTGATGGGTGCTCACACCTCTATGTTGGTGACATAGAGATCACTTTTGAAAGTGTTTTCTACAAGTACAAGTTTCATTAAGCATGATAATGAAGACCTTGTAGCAGTTGAAGAAGAACCAAGATCAACTTCCCCATCACCACTTGAGCTTCATGAAGTTGGTCCAAGAAAAAATGAAGAAGATGAGGAGGTTCATTTGCAAGAGCCTCATTTTCTTGAAGGGTCCTTAAAGATGAATGAAAAGAAGATCCAAGAGTCCCTCAGCATTCTCCATGACACTCAAGCATTGGTGTCAAATTCTTGTTGGAGAGCTACTTCATTGGAGGAAACATCCTTCCTTGAAGACATGGAGAAGATTCAAAGAGCAATGTGCCACATCAAAGGTAATTTCATGTCTTTGATTTTTGATAGAAACCATTTGTTTGAGCTTAATGAATTGTTACATGATGCATACTTGAAGAATAATGAGGATAATCATAAGCTCACAATTCAAAATGAGCAACTTCTTGAAAAGTTGCATGGTACTTGTTTTTCCTCCTATGTTTCAGATTGTCAAATGGTAGATTGTTTGGAGGATTCTCATGACATGGTGGATCATGAGAAATGTGAAAATTTGAATGTTCTTGATGTGTTTGAAGATGAACTTGAAGAGATCCAAACACTTGATGTGGTGGAAGAAGAATTTGAATTGTCTCTTGATGAAGGTTATGCAATTTTTAAAGAAGAGCATGATTCCTCTACATTGGAACCAAACTATGACAAAGAGTTCACACTTTTGAAGGAGCTGCATGATACTACCCATATGGATCATTCCCATGATGAAACTTCAGTACTTTTTGATCATTTGGATGATTTGGTTCATTCTCCTACATCCTACAATTCCATGTTTTGCAACATTAGTCTCAATGAAGTATGGGTGAAAGGGTTCTTTTTGATGGTGCCACATGAGGAGTATGGAACTCCTAGATTTAAATTTTATGATGATATGGTTGGAGCACATTCTTATTCACATTTGAAGCAGCATCCTTTGTTACTTTATGATGATGCACATCTACATGGATGCACCTATGATATGCATTTGAGTCACTTGAAGACTCATGGTTTTTCTTGCTCAACACTTGATTCATTTGATGTTGGAGGAACTTCATCCAGCACTTGGGTGAATAGATTTATGATGGGAGAACATTTTTGTTGGCATACACATACTTTGTTCCATATTTATGATTCTCACATTCATGGATGTATGGGAGAGATTTCTTTGAGTCATTTGAAGTCTCCTTGTTTTTTCTGCTCATTATTTGGTTCAAATTTTAGTGGAGATTCTTCATTCACTTCTTGGATGAAAGAATACATGGTTCAATATTTTGATGCATATCACATCCTTTTGGAGAAGCATTATAGGACATGGGATCCTCACCTATGTCATTGGAGCATATTTGATTGGTCACTTGAAGATTGTATGCACTTGAAAAATCGTGGTCTACTTGCTTGGAGGTACAAGCACTTTCATGATTCTTTGATGAAGCACCTCCTTGATGTACATTTTCATTATGTAGTTATGTACTTTGATGATATATATTTTGTACTCATGATGTTTGGAAGAATGCATACAAGAAAATGGGATCCGGGAATCATCTTATCTGATGGTATGGGTTGGAGAGAACTCTTCATTGTTGGGGTGCAATACAAGCAATGGGACCTTGGAATAATTTTTATCTCATTGGTTTCAATTTTTTGTGGGAAACAAGAAGTATGG
Source organism: Larix kaempferi (assembly GCA_027924585.1). Lineage (NCBI taxonomy): Eukaryota > Viridiplantae > Streptophyta > Pinopsida > Pinales > Pinaceae > Larix > Larix kaempferi. Next base: position 12,408,328 of record BSBM01000835.1, on the reverse strand, counting down.
GAGATGGATTTCCCAATTAATAAAATGATTTTTTATCAGAGTATTGTAGCAGCAAGCATGGTGGTTCCTCTCTAAAATCTTCATGGAAACTCAAAGACTCAAGGTTTGGCAATTCAATGGCAACTTCAAAGAATTATACAGAAAGCAGGTTCTTCAACACCCATGTTTGAAATTACTTGAGGACAAACAATATTGGGAAGGGAGGATTTGTCATGTCCCAAATTTGGAATTGGGTCACAATGGCCTAATCACATTAGCCATATTCATTAGAGTTTGTAAAATTGATGTTAAGGGTCAAATAATTGCCAAGGAGGAAAATTACTAGTTTCCTAGGTTTGGGGTGGAAGCTTTGGGATTTGGAATAAGGGGGATAATAAATGATGTTTAGACATTAGAAGGGTTCAAGTATTTAATAAATAGAGTGAATAAATAAATTCAAGAGAAATCCTAGGTGGCAAATGGTTTTGGAGACATATGGAGGATGTGGGACCCACACTAGCTTGATTTTTCATAATACATGGTATCTCTCTTTTGCAAATTCGAATTAATGGGAATGTGAAAACTCTTGGGTGAGTTGGTAAGTCATAACACATGTCATTGAGCATATTAGGTCGAATTGGGAAGGATTGGTAACCTCCATGGAAGATAAAGAGTCAAAGTGGAAGTTTGTGGACACTTGGGCTAGATTCCCTAGCCCCTATGACACCAATGATGGAGCATCTATGAAAACTATGACAAATTGCAGACCTGACCTCTGACATCTGACCACTATGACATGTCAACCCCAAAAATAGGCTCAAGGAAGGCGAATTTGGGAGTTGGAGAAGCCAAAGAGACTCAAAATCGAATTTGGGAGAAGATGGAAGGTTGGAACTAGGAGACAAGTGGCAAATGTGGAATATTTCCCAAATGGAAATCTATTGAATCTATTGAGAGGATTTCGACCCTTAGAAGGCTAATGTTGGTTATAAAATGTAGAAATGAAGTACGAGAATGTATTTTGATCATTTGTAGAATTTGCAATTGCATTTGTGTAGAGGGAGAGCTAGTGGATGACTAGTTTCTTGCCTTAGCTAATTTCGAGGGTGAAAGATTCCCATCCAAGTTGGTAATTGGAAAGGCCATTTAGACCTTTAATTTGGAGATTTAATGGAGTCTTTATTTGCAGGTGTAAGCTACAGGGCAGATCATGGTTTCTTCTATTGCATCACATTCTCTCAACCATTTCCAGTTTTGATGGCATATTCTTGATCCTTGAGGGAGGGCATTTTTGGTGAGCTATTGTACTCTTTGGGGGAGCCTCTCATGCCCCATTTCTTTTGTAATATGAATTAAATACTCTGTTCTTCATCTCCAAAAAATTTCAGGTCGAAATTCCAAGTAGAAATGTATAAATCTCATTTTTAATGGAAGAACAATGCCATTTCCCCACTACCTTGTTGTGAGCCAATGTATTGATGATTATTTCGAATGAATGGATGATTATATAATGAATTTGTGATTAATGGACTTCCATGGATGTATGTTACAAGTTTCATGTACTGTACTTGAGCATTTGAAGTATTTTTACTCAGTTTAATTGCATTGGGAGAAGAAATAGTGCCATTTCTCCAAGGGTCGAATTGGTGATTTTTGCAGTTGAATGGGAGAGGGTTGGAACAGATATAATAATAAATTAATGGTGCACATGAGACTTTAATAACATCCTTAATACATTCCCGACCTCTGTTCAGAAATTTGAGTGGGTTTGGAGGCATTTGGGAAGCCATTTTCAGTACTAACCCTAGGGGGATTTGAACCCCAAATTACTAGTAAAATTGCATACTTGGTCCAGAATCTTAAGAGATTTTTCAGAGGTATTTTGGTGGCCATATATCATCCCTGAAAATCATATTCAAGTCCTAATATCATTCATACACCTTCCTTGAATATTTGAAGGCATTTGGAGTCAATTCGAGACCTAGAGACCAATACTAGTCAAAGGGAAATTACTAGTAAAGTTCCCTACATTGGCCAGAATTGAAAGAGGATTTGCAGAAGTATTTTAAAGGTCCAAAAGCATCCCTGAAATACATATTTATGTTCTAACATCATCCATATACCTTCTCAGAAGATTTGGGAGCAATTGGAGCAATTTGGGGACCTAGAGCTCAAAACTAGTCAAAGGTCAAACTAGGGAAAAAACTGAAAAATTGCCATTTTAATAAAATTCCTAATGAGGGAAATTACAAGTTGACCAAAGCATATCAACAAAACCTTTTAATACTAACCACATATATTCATGGCTCAATGTTTAGAAACCTCAACTATACTTTACAAAGAGAAGTATCGACCATTTACAAATAGTTCTTTAACTCAAGTTATATCGACCAATAATTACTATCATCATCGACCAAAAAATTTAAAATCAACTTCTCTTCAATCAACTCAAATAAACTATAGTGACTCAACACTTGTCTTTCGACCATATTTTATAGACTTGACCAAATAACTCCATTTCATAACCTCGACCAGAGTTTACATATGACTTCATCTGACATCGACCATAATAACAATAGATCTTATGCATGACATAAATATATCACCATAAAATGTCTCAATTGAAAATAACCATATATTAAATTAATTGCAAAAGATATAAAAGTAATGTCACCATCCACTTTGCAGATATTTGGAGAAAAATTCAAACTTGGTCATCAAAGTATACTAGTGGGTGGTTGGAAATACCCATTAGTTGGCGGTTGGAAATACCCATTAGTTGGCAGGTTCAAAAGACAACGCTCCAGGCAAGGAAGTAGTATAGTAGCATAATTCAACTCATGTACCAAATTTATTATCTATGTATATTTATGGTGTATTTGTGAATATTTAATTAAAAATATTATATGTAAGTATTCTACTTCCGTATTTTATTCGTAATAGATTTTTTCATTAGGTATTTTTTCCGTATCTAATAGTATTCCTATACTCGAATTATGCTACTATAGGAGATATATTTTCCACTCTAATTATGCTACTATAAGAGGTATATTTTCCACTTGAATTATGCTACTATAGGAGGTATATTTTCCGAATAATATTCGTAATATATTCGTACTCAAATTATGCTACTACAAGGAAGTAGTGGTCTACGGACTGCTATCCACGTGAAGATTTATCAGACTAAGTCGAGTGGCGTGGTCGAGACTTCTGTACTCATGCAATATATCATGAATAAGTAATCGACAAGTAATATTCATGACATGGTCGATGTCGGTGGGATACTAAACTACATAATGTGGATTCTATTCCTTGGCGACATTCCGGTCTTACCATAAAAATTCTCACTGATCGGTGATCACTTCCACCGAATAGAACTGAAATTCTATATTGCGCAATGACGCGACCATATTTCAATGTGCAATTCATCCACCAAAATTATGTCGGCCATACTTTACATCAGATACTAACTTTGACAACATTTAAAAAGCAATTCGCATAAAGCTTTGGGTCGATGGACAAGTGACTCCTTTTAAAACATGCAAACTACTGAAATGACAGGCTCTGGTTGCAGCCACAAATTGTCTCACCGTGGTTTGCAAGAATAAAAGGGGATCGATGAGGGGTCTGTTCCTTGAAACAATTGATCACCCAAACCCTATGGATGCTAAAAAAAATTTACAACGACGATCTCAAAAAAATATAGAAAATCAAGAAAACAACGTTTCTTATCTTTCTTCCTGCATCAGTCGTTAATCTTCCCACGTCCATGATATCTTGTCAACTGAGTAGGTTGGTGGTATTTGGTCGATAGCCTTCAATGACCTTCTGTAGCTTTGGTCGACTCTTCAAATTATGTGAGCTACTTTGGCCAATAGCTATTATCGATAGGCGAACTCCTGGACAGAATGGTCAATGCTCCTATCATAATATTTTTCTTGTGTAGACGTATCAACCAAGGACAAACTCGTAAATATAACATGGTATTTTCCCGCAGCATATTCGTTGTTATGTATTCCATTCAAGAAGATTCTATGTGAAAAGAAATGTCAGCAACATCCAGTGGTACCTTGACCACAAGCAACATATTTTACAAATTTCTTTAGTAGCACCAATAACGAGCAATATTTACTTTCTCTTGCAGGTTTATTTGCATCTCACTCATCTCACGCTTTCTTCCATGTTCGGACCACCTTCACTCGCTGCTGCTGTCACCTAGACCGAGTGACGGAGGAAACAACGCTACTATTGTAATATAAGGTATTACACAAACATTCAAGCAGAGAATAAGCATACACAACAACCATCAAGATAACAAGTATTGGACTGAACGTTTGGTGGATTGACATTCATCTTGCATAGGGTATTTTATACATCATGGATATGGTTGGAGCAGTTGCAACCGCTCCAATTGTTCCTTAGTTAGCATATAATACATTAATTAATATAGTAATGACATAAGAAGGCTAATGGCCCATTCCAACAATCATCATCAGTAATAGAGAAGGAAAAATTAGAAAGCAAATCATGTGGAATATACCTTTTTGGTTTCCTTCTTTCATGAATTGGTATCCTCCATATTGGAACTTGAGGTTATGTTGTGGCCACAGCATCTTCCGTACTTTTCCATTTATTAAAATGGAAAATGAAGCCCCCTTTAAACTAAATTTTTGACATCATGAGTGCAACTAGAATTGATCTCTGAATTATAACTAAGTCAAATGAAATCTGCTTTTCGGATTGTTTGTTGTTTCCTTCTCGATGATCTTTATCAATCGTCATCATCTTTCTTGAACAAGCCACCCAAACTATCCATTTGATTGCTTTACCCTCTACCCACAACATGCTTTGATGCAATTGGTTGAAATGCCAATTTCCTAACCATATACTATGCACGTGAGCCTTCCATTTGCAATCCTTATCCATTGTTACCCAATCTTTGCTTACAATCTTTCCCACCAAATTGCATGGAAATAGTCAAGCCGAGACTAGCTGCTCTATGCCGTAATATGTCGATTTCCCTCTAGGGTCAGTCATATCATTGGAAATGTTGTTTTAGTGATCATTGAGGCCTTCAATGGAGAAATCAACATGCATTGCAACTTCATTCAAGTTGCAACCAGAACTTAGTTGTGGTGGATTTCCCTCAGATTAAGACTCTTTTCTAGTTCGTGTAATCTTTATGCAATATTTTTTACCCACTGGATGACTTAGAGCCACTTCCGAGAGAGGCTTGATCTTTCACTTGCTGTCGGGCGTAAGGTGCACCGGGTGATCACATGGCCTGGTTCGATGATTAAAAATATTTTGAACAATGATCTTTTGTTTCAACCTATGATAATGGATTGAAAGCCTATATAAAAATGCAATTGGGGAATTTGAAGAAAGTAATTTTGGGTGAGCCATCTGCGAGAACGGGGCCTCAACTTTCACTAAAATGCTTGCACGTGAATTTTTGGCGTTCAATGACACTGATAATTTTGTCAATGAACCCGACCATCTTTGATGAGCTTGACGAAACGAATCCAACACAACTCATGGAATTTGATTATGAACCCCATAAGTGCCAAAATGACTCTTATGATTCCACGGCTAACCTAGCCAATGGTCTACGTCGCTTGAAAAGTTAACCCCTTAGCTAAGGAACTCAGCAAATCGTTACACTTTAAGCCTCAAACCATTTTTCACATCTTCATAATCTTCTAGATAGCTCTCGTATTGAAGGAACTCTCCTCATACACTACGAACCTACAAAGTGCCATAAATTTAAAAAAAAATAATAACTTTAAAATACAAAAAAAAAAAAAAAAAAAAAAAAACAAAGAACACAAAATGTATTTTATATAATATATATATATGAGAAACATACATATATTATATATAAAAAAACTTAAATATGTGCACCTTTTTCTGTCGAAAAAATTCAACCAAAGAAAATAAGAACGACACAAGGAAAAGAGAAATCTGTTAACTTATTTTATATATATATATATATATTAATATTATATTTTATATGTATAATAAATTATTTTTAAAATGAAATGAATATTGAATTATGCAAATTTTCTTGTCGCTGAAAACTTAACAAATATCTAGCGAAACGGTCGACAGGATTAAGCAAATATCCAGAGAAACGGTCGATAGGATTAAGCATTTCTCCCCGAAACAATGACAAAACTCGACTTATTTCACCGATATTGTCGACCCAAACTTGTGATTTTTCGCCGATACTATTAGTCCAAAGTTAAAAGAGACTCGCGGCTGAAGGGAGGCATACATGACAAACCTGTTTCACGTTTTTCGAACCCATTTCAAGCATAAAGTGGATGGCTTACGTCACGCAATGCTGGAATTTGACGGGAAAAATTCCCATCAAATACGGCTTAAATTTTGAGCTCTCCGTCCAATAAAACAAACAAATCTGTAAAATGCCTGCCGATAATGTCAAAACCGCCAAAAATAACGGATAAAATTTTTACCAAATTCCTACCCTGCTTACGTGTATGGAGATCCACTATGTCATAGTTTTGACAGTAGGTGCGATTTATAATTAGGAAATTTATGGATGTTGAATATTGGTTTGATCATATAATGCTAGAGGGGGACCAAGAATGTCTACATGCCCCTCTTTGTTAAAATATCATCTTTAAGTGGATAAGAGAGAGGGCACACGGATTTTGGTTTAGTTTAAGGTAAATGAAAAGAGAAGGCGATAGATAGGATTTAGTTAATTTTTGTTTCAATTTGTTGTTATTTTAAGCATTTTTTTTATTAGTTTTAAAATAAATAAAGTATGAGGAATGTATTTTAGGTATATGTGGTTTAGAGTTAGGATAAGATATTGTTTTATTTTGGTTTTATTACTAATATTTATTTTTTGTTTTTGTAAGTAAGTATCCATGGGGATTTGAACTTGTAATCTTTTATGTACAACTTCTCAACTCAATTACTCATTACCAATTGCTCTATTTCCATGGGCTCACTAATATTCATTTTTAATTAATTAACCTTTGTTTCATTTTATTTTGTTACTCATTTAGTATAATTTCAAAATACTTAGAATTAAATTCAAATTAACTTTATTTTTGTTTTTTTTAATATTTTAACTTTGTTTTTATTTTAATACAGTTTTAAGATAAATAATATCAAGGCTGAAATTGGTTATGGGCTTTTGTGCAGAGAAACACAAGTTCAGGGAAAGACTGCATTCATCGACATTGTGGTGTCAAACACAAAAAATTGTCATTGTTGCGGCAAAGAAACTTAAGATTCGTCGATGACACATTAAGGTTCTCACAGGGAAGATGAGGAAGACTCACCAAGATCACTATTTGAAAACAAGCACCATAACCATGGGCAAGTGGAGGCCATGTTCGATCGAGTATTGTCAAGCCATCATGTTATGAAGACTTTAATGGAGAATTCTCTATAGTAAGAAGACAAAATGCATCACGTTACATGAAGACAAATCCCACTAGGTGACGAAAGGTCACTAAACAACAAATTGATGGAGTGTTAAAGGTCACCCAAGGATGAATTAAATTAATTTTGTAATTAAGTTATTAAAGAATTCCAAAAGACTCAAGGGAATATGGAAATTCAATGGTCGTCTAGCCTTGTCCTATTTATGGTAATCTCATTTGAGAAGAAGGGGCTTTTTGGCTCTGCAAATGTTGGAGGTACTACTGCTGAAATTGTGAATGAGGAGAAGCCTTGGATAATCTTTTGGACAGGAGTATTGTCGTTGTATGGATGAATGCTTTGAACTATTTCTTATTCTCTCATGCAGAAATATGAAGTAAGGCTATATCAGATTTCTAATTGGATTATTCATGTAGCTTTCTGTTGTTTATTTCATATGTTATTCCTATTCTTTTGTTGTCTAGGAGTTGTGAAATCAGAATGACTCAATTTATAAGACTATTCTTATGTTTATGCTACCATTCTGCTGGTTGTTTGTTTGCTTTCAGAAAACAACTAACTAATTTATGAATATGGATGTTCAATCACTGTTTCACTGCTCACACCCTTTACTCTTACTCTCGGCTGGGATATATTAGCATAGGTTACATTTAGGTTAAGGAATCCACCAATATGATTCCAAGAAGGAGGGGTGGTAAGACGAGAGGTAACAACTTGCATATCACTTTGTGATGCCTTTCCAAACTCTTGCCAAATTGGCGTGGCTAGATTAGGATAGTTAGGAATTGGATTTTAGGTTAGATTAGATTAGTTTTCATCTTATAATTTTAAAACCTCCAAATGGTGGGTCAGGCCGCAACCAGAAAATCGTTTAAGAATATATCGAATGGTAGCTAGGTCGTAAGCCAGACGGGTTCCCTATTCCAAACGATGGGAGGTCTAATTGGAAATTATTAACGGGGAGAACCCCTACTGTTGACCGTGGGTCATTTCAACCCGTCAATGGGTTCTTCCTCTTCTAGTTCATCTTCATCTATTGAGTGAGATTCTTCTCCATCCAACTCAAACTCTTTTGTCTTTGGTTCTTCTTCCTTTGGTTGGACTTCTTGTTTGGGAGGAACTCTAACCTCTAAATACAACATCCTGACTATAAACAATCTTCTTATTTAATGGGTTCCAAAGTTTATAACATTTTATACCATCTTTATAACAAATAAAGATACACTTATCATATTTATGATCCACCTTACTCATATTTTCCTTTGTAACATGCACCGTATAAGCATCACACCCAACAACTATGACATTTTTAAGAGAGGAATTTTAACCAATCCTTGGCACATGTGGAGTTTTTTCAACGAATATTGACGCAAGTGATAGATTTACCAAGTAACATGCATTATCCACTGCATTTCCCAAGAATTCTTGTGATAACCCTACACCACTGAGCGTACTCCTTTCCTTGATCTCCATAATCGTCATGTTTATCCTTTCTATAACTCCATTATGTTGAGGTGTATATGAGTAGTCTTTTTCCTTACTATTCCACACTTATGAAATAATTCCTCAAACTCATTTCGCCATAATTCTCCACCATTATTTGTCTTCAACAAATTTATTTTATTCTCTGATTTGTTTTCTATAAGATCTTTAAATTTACTTAAAACATCAAATTTCATATGGAGGAAATAGACCCATGTTTTTAGTGATAAATCATCAATGAATGAAACATACCTAGTGATGGAATTAGAAAATGTCCAAACACATTAATATATGTATTAACTCCAATATTCATTTTTCTCTAGTATCACCAGATGGGAGTCTCACCCGATTATGTTTACCATATATGCAATGTTCACAAAATCAAAATATAATGAGCAATCGGGCATACCTTCAACCACACCTTTACCATGTAATTCTCAAAGGACCTTCTCTCCAACATGTCCCAATATTTGATGCCATAGCATTATCTTGTCTACAAGGATAATAGGGGTTGTATCTTCTACATTGTCATTCTCAGGAACAATAGAACAGTTACACCCATTAATGAAAGTTCTTCTTGGCAACTTGTATAGATTTCCAATTTGAACTCCCTACATCAACACCATTTCTCCTCAAACCATCTTGCATTTGTCCTTTTAAAATAAAATATTCACACATGTATCACCCATATTACCTATGTATATCAAGTTTCTAGTCAGATTTAGAATGTGCAAAACTCTAGGAAGAGTTCTAGACCTTCTGATCTTTGAGCAATATATCGACCCTTCCACGTCCTATGATTTTGGTTATCAATTAATATCCTATGAAAAGATCACCTCCAAATTGTAATTCTCATATTTAGAAAATCACTCCCAATGAGGATTCATATGAAATGAAGCATCTAAGTCGATCAACCATACATCATAATCTATGTGTGTATCTATAGATGATAAGTAAAAGTCAACCTTTTTCATCTATAGAGGTTTTTGTTTCCATGGAAGGGGCATCATCATATTCCTTACCTTTATCAACACTCTTAGATTTGCAATTTTTCTTATAATTACTAGATTTACCACATTTCTAACATTTATTTTCAAATTGTCCTGTCTATCTAACATAATCTGAAATGAAACAATAAAAAATGGCTCAAACACACATTACACAAATATTTACCTTGAAAACTCAAAACCAAGAAAACTAAAATTCATGAGAGTTTCTCCACTCTATATCTCATTGTATTATATTTTTGTGTTTACAATGCAATATTATAGCATCCAAAACTCCAATTCATAAACCTATATTAGATTACAACCCCAATTCCATGACTAGAATTAGTTTAGAATGAACCACAAAACCATTGATAGAAAACAAATCAAAACAAACAAAAAATAAACCTGAAATTTTGATTTAAAGGGTGTTTCCCCTATCTGCACATGCCCCCTATCCAATTGTTGGTATCCTCGGGCTCCCCTTTCTCTAGTATCCTACAAAGACTAGAACAAGTTTCCATCAAATTTGCCTCGGTATCTAATCCCATTGTGATCCTGTAGAGGCCTTTGTTGCACCATACAAGCACAATCTTAGTCTTCCATTCATACTATTTGAATGAGTAAGAATTGAGTAGGGATATTGATCCATCCTGGTTGATGCGCTCTAATGTATGTCTTCCACTTGCAACCTTGTGTACAACTTATTTAGAATCACCAAGGCTTTGATACCATGTGTGATTCTAAACCAATGGATCTAGAAGCTAAATGGAGTAGTAATACATTTAGTAATCCATAAAAGAGAATAAGAAGGTATTAGAGCAACTTAATATTCAATCACCTAAAAAGTAGAGCTCATTAGAGATGAAACTTCAATGCAATTGTATAGAAAATCAAGAGAAAATTAGAATAAAATCTAAGCTATGTAGTCTCCATTAATCAATTAAATGGTAAAATGCATCAATGAATGAATTATAGAAGTGCTTGATCAATACGATGCAAGCTTACATATATAAGTAACCAAGCTAGGCCTAATTACATGCAAATGAATAAAATTTATTCAAATCTAAGAGCAATCACCATGAATGGCCAAATGAACCCTTGTGAGGGATTTATGTTAACCACGTAAGTATTATTAGGGTTTAACTAGGCTTAGAATTCTCTATAAGTGGGGATTTTGTGCCAATATGAGACAAGTGCGCCCTCCTTCGGAAGTAAACTAGGTCATGCAAGTGTAGCTATGGTTAATTAGTTCTAGAACTACCTCATGTGGTTGTTAACTCACCCTTGCATGAGAAACCAATGTTTAACTCAAGATGCATGGGAAAGTTGAGTGTAGGTGGACCTAAATAGCCAACTAGGATTTTCTAGGTAGTTAACTAGGCGAAAACTGTTAATTGAAGTGAACACAACCCTTAAAAAGGGAATAGCTGACATTAAGGGTGCCTTTGAGCCTAAAAAGGGGGGTTTGTCCTAGCAAGTGCACTATTGACCCTAAAATAAGAGGGATAACTATAGTAGGACTATTGTCCCCTAGAAATGAAAAAGAGATGCAAAATGACTATGCATGTACACCGAAAGATTGAACTTATAACAACAATTTTTACTGACTAATGATTTTAAAAAATTATTAAAAAATATAGAATAATTAGAATTTTGAATATTAATATTGTTATAAAACAATTTATCCCCCATGGTGTAGATGAGTTCAAATCTCTTAGGCCTAAGCCTCCACATGTGGGTATAGTGGCAATAGACCCCATGTCATGTGAGTATGACCCCAATCGATTACCAATTCCCCTTGTTACAAAAAAATAAAAAAAATGAGAATATAAAGTGATTATTTTTTTAATATTTTATTAACAATTAAATATTTTTCTAATCAATGTTAATCACTACTTTGTTGATTTACTACTAAATTCGACATTGATTTAGTCAAATTTGATTTCTTGATGTGGATGTATTATCTCCATTTAAATGCTTAATGTAATATATTCAATACACAATCTAAATTGGTCTTATTTTTAATTTCAAAAATTAAAAAGTACCATCAAAATTTGGATAAAGAAAACATTGTCTTTCGAATTTTATTCAAATTGTTTGACACATTCAATTTTAGCATCAATAGGCCCGGCCAAAATATATTGTTTTAATGAATTTCAATGGGTTAAACATGTGTTTTCTCCTACGAGGTCATAGATTTTATAGGTTCAAAGCTCAAATCTATGCACGAAGAGGGTCTCCCATAAACAAGGGGGTTTCATACACTAAATTGGTGTCTGGCCACATAAACTATTATTAAAGAGTTGAACTAAAAAATTTTGGTTTCCTTTTATGGAATTTTAGAGCGAGTTCTCATCTCCATCATTTTCTGTTCACAGACATAGTATCATGCCTTAGAAGGTGAAGACAAAGCAACATTCCTAGGTACGATGAATATTTTTTATTTTTTCTACCCATCAGTCTTCTTTAATCAACGCTCGCATACTCGCATACTAAGTTGCAGTGATTATGTTTACCCTAATCATTATTACTACTCAGGCTTAAATCTAAAAACTAGGTGGATGAAGGTAGTTTCGAGATAAAGGAAAACCATACTCAAAGCAAAGAAGTTGTGGGGTTTAAGTTTTGTGGTTCTTGAGAAACAAATTCGAAATGGTAGATCAACCATACAAAAATATTGATTCTAACAAATTAATGTTGGAACAAGTTCAAACACCAATATGGCGATGGTGTCACAACAACTGCAATATCAAGGAGTCCCATATGAAAGATACCCATATGAATATGAATATCAATATGCAGGAAATCCTCACTATCTATATGCATACATATATCAATATGCAGGATATCAAGAAGGTATGTATACAAATGTGGTTGTGAATATAAATCCCTTCCGTACTATAATCATGATAATAATCATGATTATGACAATTGTTATCATGATAACAACACCCAAGGCCATAATAATAATTTTTATGACCACCCATCCACTTATCAATTCCATCTCTAGAATCATTCAACTACATTGAATTTGAATGGTAGAGTTGAATCATGCTTCTCGCTTTTATCTGTAGCTTTTCCCAATATGTTTTTTAAATACTAGTGGTATTTGTACCTATATCCACAATAATCCATTGATCTTTGTCTACAAAAATATCTTCCATCTTAAAGTTTCATAACTCGAAGCTTTGTCTATTAAACTTCTCTATTTATTTTATTGAAATGGTCACCATTTTCTTTGCACAAGAGTCACTATGTAAAGCACCCACTCCAACACAGTTTTATCATAAACCTAAGATACCTTTTCTCTTCACATGATGGGCTAAATCCCAACAATAAAGGAGGAACTACCTGAAGTTAATAACCTCGCTTTGGTACCAGATGAGAATTTTGATAAACTTGTGTAAGGAAAAATAATACCTAACAGAATCTAAAATGCAACAATTTAAACAATGGCTCAAACACACATTACACAAATATTTGTACCGTAGAAACTCAAAACCTTGAAAATGTACATTAATGAGAGTTTCTCCACTCTCCGTCTCATTGAATTATCTTTTTTGTGTTTACAGTGTAATATTATAGCATCCAAAACCCTAATCCATAAACCTCGATTAGATTACAACCCCAATTCCATGACTAGAATTAGTTTAGAATGAACCACAAAACCGTGGACTGAAAACAAATCAAAACAAACAAAAAATAGACCCAAAAAAATTATTTCAAGGGAGTTTTCCTTAACCCCACATGCCCCCTAGTGAAGGGTTGATCAACCCCCCTGGACTCCCCTTTATTTGACATCTTACAAAGACTACAACACATGTCGATCAAATTTGGCTGAATATCTAATCCCATTATGATTCTGTATAGGCCTTTCTTGCGCAATACAAGAACAATCTTAGTCTTCCATTCATACTATTTGAATGGAGTAAGAATGATTGGGAAGATTGATCCATTGTGATTGATGCGCTCTAATCTGTGTCTTCCACCTGCAAATTTGTATACAACTTATTTAGAATCACCGAGGCTCTGATACCATGTGATATTTTGAACCAATGGTTCTAGAAGCTAAATGGAGAAGCAATACATTTAGAAATCCGCAAAAGAGAAGAAGAAGGTATTACCAGTAACATAATCTTCAATAACCTAACAAATAGAGCTCATAAGAGATTAAACTTCAATATAATTGTATAGAAATCAAGATAAAAATTAGAATATAGATCTAAGCTATGTGGTCTCCGTTATGATCAATTGAATGCTCAATAGAATGCATCAATGGATGAATTACACAAGTGTTTGGTCAATAAGATGAAAGTTTACTGATATAAGTAACCAAGCTAGGCTTAATTACATGCACAAGCATACAAGTTAGTTAAACCTAAGAGAAATCATCATGAATAGCCAAATGCACCAGTGTGAGGGAGTTATGTTGACCATGTAAGTGTTGTTAGGGTTTAACTAGGCCTAGAACTCATAAGTGAGGGGATTTTGTGCCAATATTAGACAAGTGAGCCCTCCTTAGGAAGTAAACTAGATCATGCAAGTGTAGCTAGGGTTAAGTAGTGCTATAACTACCTTACGGGGTAGTTAACTCACTCTTGCATTGACAACCAATGTTTTAACTCAATATGCATGTGAAAATTGAGTGTAATTGGACCTAAATATCCAACAAGGATACGATGACTAGGCACTTAACTAGGCCAACAACCAATGTTTTAACTCAATATGCATGTGAAACTTGAGTGTAATTGGCCCTAAATATCCAACTAGGATGCACTAGGGAGTTAACTAAGGGAATACCTAACTTTAAGGGTGCCTTTGATCCTAGAAAGGGGGGTTCGACCTAACAAGTGCACTATTGACCCTAAAATAATTTAATATAACAATTTTCATCCACAAATGATTTAAAAAAATATTAAAAAATATAGAATAATTAGAATTTTGAATATTAATATTGTTAAAAAAATAGCCCCAAATGAGTTGGTGGGGTATAGTGGTAACAGATCCCTTCGAGCCAAGTTACCAATTTCCATATTGAAAAAATAAAATGTTAAAAAAATTGAGAATATAAAATATTTAATATTTAATATTTTATTAACAATTAATTATTGTTCTAATCAATGTTAACTACCATTTTCTGAATTAAAATTGAATTATTTTAATAAACTTAGTTTTTGAAAAGCATTGATTTAGTCAAAATTGATTTCTTAATGTGGATGTATTATCACCATTTAGATGCTTAATGTAATATATTCAATACACAACCTAAATAAATTAGCTTTTTTTTAATTTGAAAAATTAAGATGTACAATGAAATAATAGCCTAAGTCAAAATATATTGTTTTAATGAATTTTAATGAGTTAAAATATGAGTTTTTTCTGGTTCAAATCCCAAATCTATCCACCAGGGATCCTTGTCCCATAAACACTAGGGATCCTTGTCCCATAAACACTGTCGTCTCATACATCAATTTGATTTTTAGTTATAACTTTAAAATTGGATTATTATAATCTATATATATAAAAGATTCACATTGAAGAGTTGAATTCGAATTGAAAGTTTGTTTTCTAAGTAGTAAACTTGCGAGCGAGTTCTCATCTGCATCATCATTTTTTTGTTCATGGACACAGTATCATTTTGCCTTACAAGGTGAGCACAAAGCAGCACTTCAGGTACGGTGAATATATTTTTTTAATTTTCCTACCAACGTGTCTTTTTTAAGCAATGCTCCCATACTATGTTCCAGTGATTTAATCATTATTAGGCTTAACTTAAAAACTAGGTGGATGAAGGTAGTTTCGAGATAAAGGAAAACCATACACAAAGCAAAGAGGTTGTGGGGTTTAACTTTGAGGTGCTTGAGAAACAAATCTGAAATGGCAGATCAAGCATACAGAGCTATTGATTCTAACCCTAATGTTGGAACGAGTTCAAACACCAATATAGCGTTGGTGTCACAACAACCGCAATATCAAGGAGGATACCCATATGAATATGGATATCAATATGCAGTAAATCCTTACTATCCATATGCTGCGCCACCACAGGAAGCTCAATTTGCAGGAAATCCCCACTATCCATATGCTGCGCCACCACAGGAAGCTCAATATGCAGTCAATCCTTACTATCCATATGCTGCGCCACCACAGGAAGCTCAATTTGCAGGAAATCCTCACTATCCATATGCTGCGCCACCACAGGAAGCTCAATTTGCAGGAAATCCTCACTATCCATATCATGCTGCGCCACCACAGGAAGCTCAATTTGCAGGAAATCCTCACTATCCATATGCTGCGCCACCACATGAAGCTCAATTTGGAGGATATCCTCAGTATCCACCACAAGAAGCTCCATATGTAAATGTAGTGAATATAAATCCATACTATAATCATGATATTGACAATTATTATCATGATAACAACAACCAGGGCCAGGGCTATAATAATTATTATTTTGACCACCGAGCAGCTTATCAGTTTCAACCAGCGACACCACAGCCACAACATCAATATTATCATCAGCAACTACAATTACAACAACCACAACCACTGAGAGTTGAAAGCCAAAGATCCCGAAGTGGAAGTGGGAGGGGCGCTGAAGTTGTCCAGCATGAGTACAATCTTCCAGGGTTTATCACTCGATATGCCAACGCAAATTTTTTTGTTATTAAATCTTTCAGTAAGGAGAACCTCCATAGCAGTATTAGACATGGAGTGTGGACAAGCACTTACAGTGGAAATCGAAAGCTAAACGCAGCTTACGCTGAAGCTGCCAAAGGGGAGCAAACGGTCCAGCAGGGAGGCACATCTAACTGCCCTATATTCTTACTTTTTTCGGTAATTAGTTCTTCAACTCTTATAAACTGAACTTTGTTCTTTCAATTTCATGTCAGTTCAATACTTGTCGAACAGAAGCGGTAATTTCTGGTGTACGTTTGCGTGCAGTTGAACAGAAGCGGTAATTTCTGTGGCGTGGCTGAAATGGTTGGACCTGTAGATTTCGGAGCGACAACAGAGTTTTGGGAGTGGAAGGGCAAATTTCCTGTGAAATGGCACATCATTAAAGATGTTCCATTCGAACAAATCGCCCATATTACTCTGGAATGCAATGAAAACCAATCAATTATACGTAGTCGAGATACTCAGCAGGTGAGTTAGCTGTGGTTGTCATTTATTATATTGTAATGTTTCCATTCCATTCCAGCTCTGAGAATGAGATTTTAGATGGCTAAAAATTGACTGAATTAATAGCTACCATCTAAAAAAATGACTGAATTAACAGCTATCATGAATTTGAATGAATGAATTTGTTAGGTTGAAAAGGTGAAGGGCGAAGAAATGCTGGATATTTTTAAGAATTACTTTTGGACGACCTCATTGCTAGACGACATGATTGCATGGCCAAGACGGAGGAGAGTGGAAGTATCGATAAGAAGGCCACCATCACCACCACATGGTCATAACCAAGAACAACAGTCTCAACATAATCAACAACAACAGCAGGAGGTAGCAGAAGAGGAGGCCATGACGATCTTCTGCAGCAGCAGGAGTAACAGCAATAACACAGAAGAAGAAGAAGAAGAGACTGGTCAGAACAACCAGCGAGAAATTGAACGTGGAGAGAATCAGGAGAGTGAGAGAACTGTGATTAATGTAACCAATCACAGGAGCACAAGTAACAACAGCAAGCAAGAACAAGAGACTGACACCAATAACAATAACCATGAAGAAGAAGGGACTGACACCAATAACAATAACCATGAAGAAGAAGGGACTGATCGCAGCAACGCGAGAGAATTTGAATGTGGAGAGAATCAGGAGACTGAGAGAACTGTGATTAGCGTGACCAATCACAGCACAAGTAACAGCAATAATCAGCAGGAAGAAGAGATTGATAACAATAATCAAGAAGAGTCTGAGCACAACAACGCGCTTGAATCTGAAAGTGGAGATAATCAAGAGAAGAATCAGGTGACTGAGACCACTGTGATTAGTGTGATCACCAGTCACAGCCCAAGTAACAACAACGAGCAAGAAGAGACTAACACCTACACAAGGGAATCTGAGAGTGAAGAGACTCATGAGATTCAAGGTATTGTTGTTAATGAGGGCACTCAAAGTAACAACAATAATATCAAGAAGAAGAAAAAAAGGAACAAAAAATCCAAGAACAAAAATAATGGGAGCAAAAATTAAAACAGGTGTCTGAGTCAACTGTAAATATTTTTCATAGTTTTCAAACTGTTCTGCTGTAAATATATTTCATGGTTTTCAATTTGTTCCGTGTGACAATTCATCTTCTTGAAGAACATATTTTTTGTTTGTTGTTTGTGGTATTTACTGTTGCAATGTAGTAAACCAGAATATATTTTTTGTTTGCTATTTGTGGTATACTTTTGTATATTTCAACGGCTTTTGACTGTTGAACATCCTATGTTTTCAAATTTATTGTGATTTCTTCACTCTTGTTTTAATTCAATCAGGTTACGACTTTGTCCACAGAGACATTGGATTAACTGTTGAAGCCTTATAAATACATTAAAAAGTCTCTATGTTTTTGGATGGCATGCAAATTAGTGGATTTGCACTTCGTTTAAATGGTTACTGTAGTAATATTGAATTTTAGTGATCAATTTCATATTGTTACATAAACATTATGTATGTTTCGATTTCAGTTTGCATAGTCAATAATCTGTCAATAAGGCCATTCTCTATTCCCAGTTTCTTTTAAGAATCTTTGGTCCTGAGCCCTACCTGATCAATTGATATTGATGGGCTCAATCATTTTTTTTAATTAAAAATTCTTCCAAATAAAATTGCCCAATTCTTATTTACAATCATCTTTAGACATTATTATTACATTTTATAATTTATCTACTGAACTTTCTCGTGTACAATCCAGCTTCGGCCATTATTATTATTAATACACTTTATAATTTTTCAACTAAACTTTATTTTCAACCAACCAACCCCAAAACTTGTTGACATGTGTAAGAATTAGTTATTACTTACAATCCTCATCTTCTCCACATTAGACACGTCTCATCAATTTTAAAAGACAAATTACCACAAATAATTAAATGGCATTGGTCACTTTGGAGCACAAGGTAGCACTTGTCATGACTTTTAGTAATTGGCTCTTAATCTCAATGTGCTTCTATGTGAGGGGCTAAGCAATTTAATTTTCACTTACTTTATTTGTTTTGCTTAACACATCTCATGTATTTTGGATTTGTGAACCATAGAAGAAAGGTTTCTATGAAAACCACATGGCCACTCATACAATTTATATTATTGGTTTTGTGAAAATGCCAAGCATTGGAATTCAATGAAGAGAAGTTGATGAAGCCTTAATCTATAATATCATTCATTGGAATGAATTTGCTAGAGACAAAAGCATGATCATTTTGTATATTTTTGAAGCATACAAGGTTGATGCAAATTCTTAATTACACTTAAGATATTGAAAACTATATATATTCATAATGTCAAAAACCTTATAAAAGTTTATAAAAGTAGAAAGATAGTATCCTTAATTAAGTCAATGAGATGGCCAACATATGAACCATATCCAAAATTGTAAACTTCTATATATATATATATATATATATAAACTTATATATATATATATAACAAAAAAAAATTATGTCAGTTTTTGCCATTCATGGTAGAATCCCAAAATGGATTTCCTATAGATTCTAAAAAAGGTTATGAATATCATGCACTAACCATGTAAATATGGATGGGGATCATAGGCTTTGTAGTAGTGAGTGAATGGGGTGCACTTTGAGAAATTGAGTGGGTCCACGGTGTATAGTTTGGATCTCGAATTAGATCGCCTATTCCATGAAGAGTTTTTTGTTCCTAAAATTTGCAAATTCCATTGAATCTGCAACAACTTGTATATTAATGTCAATGACTTATTTATATGGATTTGTAGAAGGTTCTTCCTCAATTGAATGGATGATCTAAACCAATGCATCTCTCAAGATGGTATAATTGGTACATGGCTCAAAGGAAGGAAGGATGTCCTCTAATGAAGCCATATGATTTGAAGCTCCTGAATCAATAACCCATGAAGGTGATGGTGAGAAAAAGATACGAACAAGTGCATGAATTTCATCTTGTGGCTTTTCAAATCTTTCAACTAACTTCTTGAGATAGTCAAGAATTCTGGTATTTCCTTATGAAAGAATATGTTTTAGTCGATCATTCCCTTATCTCATACACTCATGTTATTCATGTTTGTGTTTCTTGTAGTAAGTACATATGATTTTGTTCTTCTTCGTCTTATAATATTTGGAGGAGGTATCCTATGTAGATCTTTGATTTTTCTCCATTTTGTATGCTTGATTTGATGCAAGGGAATGCATATTTTATGCCTTTTGGGGACCCATATGATTGATTTCATCTTTCTCATGGTTAAGAGAGGCTGCAAAATCATCTATGGTATGATTCTTCCAAGCGACTCCGAGCATTAATTTAGTAGTATGGAGGGTAGAAACAAACCTTGCGTATTCATAACTCAATTTGGATAAGATTGAGAGAATTACCTTCTCATCCTTCTTATCTATTCCACATAACTTGATATATAATAATAATAATTTGAATTTTGTGAAATTTATGAGCTCAATCTCTAATTAATGTCCTTTTCATCTCATCCTACTTCCTAAAGATCCCTTTTAGCTTGGTTCATACTTCATTATGATATTATGCAACATCTATGTGATATAGATGGCCAGCGAAAATCAAGAGAAATGTCAATCCAAAAGCTTCGTCTATTCAATTAAACCATTTTCCCTTTTCCACGATGGATATTTGAAGAGTTTTGATAAAGGTATCAACCTTCTCCAATTGTACTTTGTTATGCTTAACCATGTCTCTAGAAAAATGGCACTAAACATCAATATCCTTTGTCTTGGAATGATAAGAAGGGTTGTTTTGTAGAAAAAATGGACTTGAAATGTCACAATCTATTCTCACTACTTTCTGAAAAAACCAATACTTGAACACAATATTTGCAACCAGATGGCTTCCTTACTTCTATGGGCGGTTGTTACGTATTCTTATTCTATAGTTGACAATACAACTACACCCTACCTCTTATTGATCCAACTGTTTTCTCTAGCAAATAAGTTAAAAACATAACCACTTGTAGATCTCTATCCCAATCTACATCAACAAAACCTTGTATATCTACGTTCCTTTGACGTCTAGGCCTTCCTTGATTGCAAATTGTATAATCTGAAGTGCCATGAAAATATCTAAAAGCTTTCTTTGCTATTGTCCAATGTTTCTTCCCTGGTTTTGACATATAGCTACTCAAAAATCCCACTACATGGGAAATTTATGGTCTAGTGCATAGCATATCATACATCAGACTTCCAACAAAACTAGTATAGTGAAAATATGATGTGCTTTCTACCTCTTCTTGACTCTTGGGACACTAAATTGTAGATAACTTTACACCTATATGAATAGGGACCTTTATTGGTGTTGAACTTTCATTGTCATTGATGTCAACTAATCACAAAGGGGATGTCAACTGATTTAGTGTGGGTCATCGATATCAACTGATGCCAAAGTGGATACAACATTCCTACAACAGTGTGAAAAAATATATGGAAACCACTTTGATGAAGTGTCTGCACACAATAGTGAAGGACATGGATGCTAGTGTGAAGAAGCATATCTAGAAGGTGCATTCAGTATAAAGGTGCGTGTCTAAGGATAGATCATGCAGATTCAATTCGAAGAAGAACACAAGTAATGTATCCTACTACATGTTGTACCTGTGCATAAGACAAGTCTACCATATCATACATCTTCATGATAATAGTCAAAAGGATGGTTGGAAAAAGGTACTTATGCACAAGCATCCAAGGAGTTGGTTGGGAAAATAACACAAGTGTGCAAGCATGTTGAAAGAAGTCTCTGGTATGTGCAAGCATTGCTTGGTTAAATCTCGGAAGTGCGCAAGAAGTAAGAAACAACAAATGGTTGGACATATATGAAAGCGTGCAAATTCAGCCAATCGGAGGATTCTTTCAGTTAGTGGAACGTGCACAAGATACTACAAGGGTACAATGGTTGACAACAGGTGTGCAAGTCCCACAAGTGATGATAAGGAAAAGTTAAAAGTTCCACCAAGTAGAAGATGGAGTAGGCACAAAATTCACAAAGTGTCAATGCATTAAGTGTGCATTACTCACAAGTGATGAAACAGTAAGGGTCAAAGTCCCACCCAATAGAAGTTGGAGTATGCATCGATTTCGCAAAGCAACAACAAATCAAGGGCACATTACCCATAAGGGATGATACAACAAAGGTTGAAGATACACCAAGTTGAAAAACAAGGATGCACACATATCTCAAACGATAGTTGCACCGAGTGAAACGAGGTGCTCTATAGCCTAGTATGGGGGAGATGTTGTAATGTGTGTCCATGTAACGTTACACACGAGTATGAGGGAGATGTTGTAACATTTTTCCAGTAACATTACACGAGTTAAAAAAAGAGTAAAAAGTAATAAATTATATTATGTCGATCATTAATAAATTCATGTCAGCTCATAAAATAAAATAAAAATATGGAAAGTATTTTAAAAAAATCCATGTTGGCTCATAAAATAAAATATTATGAAAAGTAATTAAAAAATCGATGTTCGTTTATAAAATAAAAACTTAAAACTTAAACTCGGATCTATCAATCAAGAGAGATCAAATTTCTTGAGTTTAAATTTAAAAAAAGAAATACACCTCAAGAAATTGGATCCCTCTCGGTGCTTGATAGATACGGGTTTAAGATGGATCTATGCTGGTATATCAAGACCGCAAAGGTACATCACCAAGGTGTAAAGTCCCCCTAAGTTGTGGACCATGAAGGCACTTGACACATAACAGATGACACATCAACAACGCAGAAGATGACATGTGGCAAATGCACAATCTGCGAAGTTTGGAAGAAGGGATGCCACGACCAACTTGTGGACATACAATCCGTGCAGGACATGTATAAATAGAGATTCAAATTGGAGAATGGAAGTAAGCTTTATGGTGAGAGCATAAGAGATTCAAGTGTTATTTGTAGTTTTATATTTGGGGCATAAAAGGGCTCGAGGACAGAATAGAATGATCTAGTGAGGAGACGAGTAGTGTACAGGAAACGTAATGCAGTTTTGATAGTGCGCAATATGATTCTATAGATATGTGATTGATGTGCAAGTATTGAAAGGAAGAAATATTGAAGTATGTGCAGGTGCATGATGTTTTGAAGGACAACATTACAGACAACACGCTAGTAGTCACTGATGTTGAAAGACAAAAGCATAGAAACAGAACCAAAGTATTTCAGATGATGTGCGGATGTGTAGCTTATGCATATTAGCAGAAGTGAAAGTGTGTGAAGCTGATAAGACCATCTGATGAGACACGATAGAACAATAGCAAGATCCAGCATGTGCAGATCATGATGCAGATGATATGAAACAAGTGCGTTAAACCGAACGGATGAATATTTTGATGCACATGTTGTCACAGGTTGTCTAGAAGACTGTGGGACTTATACAGAATGGACCCATTAGTAAATGCGTAGTTCCATCTGTTACTAGTGCATTATTTCAGAACAACAACTATCAATTGAAAGCACAGTATTAGTTGGTGAAAGCAGTAGCGATATAGCAGAACGACAGAGCATACCTCAATGCAGATTGCAATATCAGCGAGCACACAGTACATGAAGTAAGTCATCAACATAAGTGTGATTTGAGAGGAATGAGAAGTCAAGTGATGTATGCAACTCAGTGACAGAGTATTTATTGCATACGAAGGTAGCGCACAATGAAACCATTTTTAGAAGATCAATCGAGTGCACAGAATTGAGGTTTAGTTAGACGAAAATACACTTTGGACATCAGGGTGGACGGACGGGGCAAGGAGACAAGGAGTTGGAGCCTCCTTTAGGTTGAAGCCTGTAAAATAGGGGATCAGTGCCTCCTTCCAGTTGGTGTTGGATAAATATAGGGAGTTGTAGATTCCTTCAGGTAGAATCTTGTAAAACTAGGGGGTCGGTACCTCCTTCCAGTAAGTGCTGGTAAACACATGAATTTAGTGCTTCCTTGAATGTATTATTTCTCAATATAATGAAGCATTATGTGGTTTTCTCTCGATTGGGTTTCCACATCAAAAAAAATTTGTTTTGTGTTCTTTGTGTTGATGCATGAATGGATGAATGGTTTATTTATCGATTCATAACATAAAGATAAGAATTAAGTAAAGGCTAATCTATTTAAGAAGGTAAAAATTGTTGATAACTGCACTAATACCGATTCACCCCCTCTCTTAGTATTAAATCGATTCCAACAATTGGTATTAGAGAGGGTGTATTCAGTAACAAATTAACATCTAGAAGATAGATCATTATGCAGAAATGGATAAGCAAGAAGGCCTTTCCACCAACAGGGCACCAAGGTTTGATGACACCGACTATATTTTTTGGAAGGTTCGTATGGAAGTTTATCTGCAATCATTGGGAGAAGATGTTTGGAAATCTATTGTCGATGGTTATGATGTCCCAGGAGTTGTGCCAGTTAATCCAACACAAAGGAGAATTTATGAAAGCAATGCAAAAGCTAGAAATCCTCTATTATGTGGCTTGACAAGTGATGAATTTGTCAATGTTACGAACTGCGTATCAACCAAGGACATTTGGTAGAAACTTAGAGGTATATATGAAGGTGACAATAAGGTAAAGAAATCAAAATTGCAAAACTAATCTGGGAAATTTGAATCATTGAGGATGAAAGATGAAGAGAACATTACATCCTACTTCTTAAGAGTAGATGAGATAGTCAATGCTATCAAGAGTATCGAGGTCACACTAGATGAAGAATCAATGGTGCAAAAGATATTGAGGACTTTTCCTCAAAGATTCAATGCGAAAGTGTGTGTGTTAGAAGATCGTGCTAATATTGAAGAACTAACAAAGGATGAGCTTCAGGGGATTCTCACTGCATATGAGATGAGAACTGAGATAGCCTCATAAAGGAATCTGCTTTTAAAGCCATAGGAAAGGATAAGCATGATCATGACAAAGATTGTTGCGATGAATCAGAGGATGAAGAATCAAACTTTGTTAATAAATTGAAAAGAGGATGAGGTAAGTACAAAAACAAGTTATCCTTTAAATGCTTCAAATGTGGAGGAGTAGGCCACTATGCCTCAAAGTGTTCCTTCAAGGAAAATGGAGACAAAAATAGTGACGAGGAATCTAGGTTTAATGATCGGAAAACTGCACGCACACAACACATACCCGAAAATAATAGAAGGATTCCAAAACATAGGAAGAGTCTGTACACTGGGGAAGGAAGCAATGCGTCCGAAGGAAGTGACTATGATGAAGAACCTAAAGGAGTACTCTTCATGGATCATGTGGTAGAAGAAATAAAAAAGAACAATTCGAAGAACACTCTTGTTACACAAAGCAAGCCAGGGTCACTAGACAAATACTTCTTCAGTGGATCGTTTAAAACACCTCCTAATCTAGTTACTCCAAATCGTGTAGCAGAGATTGAGACTGACATTCAATCCAATGATGATGAAGATACTATAGATATTGAATAGGAAGGTGAATTGATCAACTCCCTAGACGACTTAAAGGAGTCAAATAAGAAGAATAAACTCTTGCAGGAACAACTGTCAAAGTATGAAGAACAGGACAAACCATTTCAGGAATCTATTGCCACAAAAATTCGTGAAAACGTATTCAGCTATGAAACTCAACTGATTTTCACACAAGACAAGGTGGAATTACTTGAGAAAGAGAGATCTGCATTGAAATATTCTCTGGAATAATTGGCACAAAAAATCAAGTTGGTGATGAGTCAACTTGAAGAAAAGGACATAGAGATATCTCGCTTAGAAGACAAGCTGATTGAGATAAAGGGAAAGAAACAAGTTCGTATTGCAAGCAACAATCCTATCTGCACACAATAAAAAATGACAAGACATAATATGAAGATGAAGTGCATAACAAGTTAGAAGACAACACGTCAATGTTAAATAGGATTCTAAAGGATCAGATATCACCAGAAGACAGAACGGGTCTTGGTTATGTAAAGACATTAAAGAAGGTCTATGACAGAGAACATTGCCTAAATCATGATAAGTCCTTCAAGTATGATGGTTCCTTCAGCTATAACTCTTTTCAATATACTCATCAAAGAAGGATCAATCGGGTGAAGTGCGCAAGATGCAATCTTTTTGGCCAATTGCAAAATATTGTCAAGCCATGAGATGCTATGCATGCTATGGTTTTGGACACAAGGCCATTTACTGTCGAAAAGAAGTTAGCTATCAAGATGAAGATTTGTTGCGCAAAGGCTATCACATTCAAAGAGACTTTAGTGGAAAATATTTGAATCATAATCAAAACATAAGCACACAAAACAAGGCTTGGGTAAGGAAATCTCCCCAAACGTACGTTGAAGATGCATACAATCTAGGTGTAGCAAGCAATTGTTGCCTCTCAACCTAGTCCATCCTATAAGGACTATAAGAAACCCCTGAATTCAACACGATGCATTTTAAGGAATTCAAGGGGATGTTAGTTAGGTGTGTGTGGTTATAATGTGGTTAAGATGACCATTGCAAGTATTCATTAATGTTCACACATGGTATGTGATGTCACAGAAAAGGGAAAATTCAATTGCTTACATTAAGTATTAAAGATTTACACTGCAATTGATTTGTTATAGAACAGAGAGGATCGGTTTGACTTCAGTAGTACAAACAAAAGAATAATTTTTTTTCATGAAGAATAAAACATTGTTGAAAGACATGAGACTATACAAATGGAGCCTTTTCATTATATTCAAAATTGGGCATGATTACAAAGTTGCACGAGTCAAAACTCCATGCCGAGGAAAAAAATGGCGTATACAGGAAGAAAATATATGTGACAAAATTGATGAAGTGTTGAATCATTCTACAGCCGCAGTTCGAGGTCAAGCTCTGTGTTTGGCCGGTTCGCAATACGTCACTCCAAATCCACTTGAATCAGTGTTGTACATTCAGAAGCAAGACGCAGTGGAAGAAGCTGCAGAGTGGCAGATGATGATGGTTTAGCATGTTGAGGATGAATACGAGATAATTCATCCAAAATTTGTTTCTACTGACGCTCCAGATTATCAATGTGATGAGTCAAAAGGATCAGTTTCTCAGAATGTCTATGGTTCACCTGTGACTGAAAGTATTGATGAAGAATTTGGTTTTCTTGCATTTGTTGTTGCGAGGAACCCATATTAGTTATCAAGAGTGAAATCTAAGACTATTGAGTCTAGACTGCAAGTCGCACATTTTCAACGGATGTGTTCATTCTATGAAATGTAGCCATTGGAAGGAAGAAGAGGAACTAGAAGAAAGATCAGACAACAATGTGACACGAAAGAGCAGGAGTGCAAGAGGTAGTGAACTAGGCATTGCTCACGGAAATCTTATACAATTGAAAGGAAGACATTCGAGTGAATGAAATTAATAGAGTTGCAAGGAATACATTCGCGTGCATGAAATTAATTTGATGAGATATGCATTCAATGTCACACAAGTCAATGAAGGTGGTAGAATTGCCAAAACTAAATGCTGGAGTTAATAAATTTTGGAAACAATACAAAAGGGTGGAAAGTTAATTCATTGCACCATACGATGGATAATGTTGCCTCAAAAGGTTCGATTATGGAAGCGACATGTCAATGTTGCCACACGAATTGAGTGTCAGGTCATTTTTTATGGCCGATAAATGAAAAGCATGTCGTATCTTTGGTTGTCCTGGAAAAGGATGCCACAACATTAAATGCGAAAGGCCATGTGACAACGCTATAAATGTCATAGATGATGCAGTCAAGGGCATGAAGTGTAATGCAAAACCAATAGAGGACTGACTTCGACACTACATAGTTGGCAAGTAAGGATGATAGTATGGATCACTACGCAAGGAATGATGAAGTGTTGTGACATGAATAGGAGATCAAGATGAAGGAAAAATGTAACATCTATGTCAAAAAGGAAATCAAAGATAAGATATCAGTATAGAATCAAAGAAGCATGAAGATAGGGGGAGTTATCCCTGAAACAGTGAAGTTAGATGCCAACGAAAACCAAGTAACAAAAGAACTTACATTGCACAAGTAATGGCTTCTCTTTTCCATTGATTTCAAAGGGGGAGAGATGCATGAAGCTATAAGCATATCTGGGAGAGATGCATGAAGCTAACAGAAAAGCTGAAGATGCATGAAGCTGGCAGCACAGCTGGGAGAGATGCATGAAGATAACAGGAAAGATGAAGATGCATGAAGCTAGAACTGACAACATGAAGCTATAAAAAACATCAGAAGATACAACATGAAATGGAGAGATGGATGAATTTGACAAGGCTGAAGTATAATGCATGAATGCAACAAAAGAAACAACATAGAGATAAAACATATGTGAAAGAGCGTGAAGCAAATAAATTGGAGAAATGGCATGAAGATGACTGAATGTATGGTCTATGTAGAAGGAATAGAAAGAAACATGGTCCATGCATAAGTAGTAGAAGAATTAGCAGCAGACATCGCAGTAGCCAAAATCCCAAAGAACTTAGGGGGAGCACATACACAAGGGGAGCACTGCGACAAAGTACAGATGAAGCATATAGTTCAAAGAAGATCATGCACAGCTTCATAAGGTGTTGACATCAATGCCAAAGGAGGAGATTGTTGATCGACTGAATGTCGGTCAATTGGAATTCATCTTGAATAGGGTATTTTATACATCATAGATATGGTTGGAGCAGTTGCACCCATTCCAAATCTTCCTTAGTTAGCACATAATACATTAATTAATATAGTAATAACATAAGAAGGCCAATGGCCCCTTCCAACATTTCCCCCACCAACAAAATGCTTCTTCGTCTTGAAGAGAGAAACTATGTAGAAATAACCCAGATATGTGATTCTTCAGTGTTTGTCTTCAATCAGGTAATATTCGGTGGAGCCTCACCCTTTCATTAGCTAGCCCAACTCATCTTCAATGGCTCAACACAGAGGTTTGGCTCTTCTTTCCATACCATTTTTCTACCTCCAACTTCCATAATCACAGTCCAAGAGATGCTTCTGCATTTCAACACTTGGGGGGTTTGATCGGTTCAATTGCTTTTTGTGCCATCATCTAGATTTAAGCGTGTTTGGTGTGCGGTGTGAAATGTCTTCATCTTGAATGTGGTCTTCCTTGATGTATTCTATCGTGAAGATGCCTGCAAGTTTAAAATATGGATGCTCAGTATATGTGTTACTGATCATGGTCAAAACCGACTGCTGTACATGATATTGGTCATGACCGACTACTATATTGGGCCCAAATGACTCGACTTGATTGAAAAAGGTTAGTGAGAGACCGAATTGATTTACATAGAATGGGGGGATTGACTGCCTCAATGAAGACTCACATTTAACCCCCTCCTAGACTTCAAGGATTTTAAACTAGAGTCAATGGTTGACTCGTGACTCACTCAACTTTAATTATATACTCAAATATTGATCATTTTAAAAGGGTTGGCCAAAGCATATCGAAAAAACCACATATATTGATGACTCAATGTTCGAAAACCTCAACTATACTTTACAAAGAGAAGTATCGACCATTTACAAATAGTTCTTTAACTCAAGTTATATCAACCAATAATTAATATCATCGTTGACCAAAAAATTTAAACTCAACTTCTCTTCAATTAACTCAAATCAACTATAGTGACTCAACAATTGTATTTCGACCACCAAATAAATTCATTTGACAGCCTCGACCAGAGTTTACATATGAATTCATATGACATCGAACATAATAACAATAGGTCTTATGTGTGGCATAAATATCTCACCATAAAATGACTCGATTGAAAATAACCATATATTACATCAATTGCAAAAGATATAAAAGTAATGTCACCATCCACTTTGCAGATATTTGCAGAAAACTTCAAACTTGGTCATTAGAGTATACTGGTGGGTGGTTGGAAATACCCATTAATTGGTGGGTTCAAAAGACAATGCCCCCATGAAAGGAAGTAGTGGTCGACAAACTGTTATCCACGTGAAGATTGCTCAGACTAAGTCGAGTGGTATGGTCGAGACTTTTGTAGTCATGCAATATATAATGAATAAGTAATCGACCAACGACAAGTAATCTTCATGACATTGGTGTTGGCACAAGATTAGTCCACAGGAAATGCGGAAGCCGACAAACTGCAAAAGGAAGAATCCGCGGAAGAAAGGGTCATTCGCGGACAACGCAAAAGCGTGGAAGTAGTTAATTAGTTAGAAAAGGGTCATGTGGACCATTTTGTAACCATGTAGTTTCGTATAAATAGGAGAATGATTGTAAGCCTAAGGGCATGGAATTGCATTATATCACATGGGATGTAATTGAAGATCCGTTGATGGATAGAGCTATCAACTTTGTGAGTTTTGATCTGTTTTCTATCTGCGATATGATGTATTGAGTGTTTCTGCGAAGGTCATTCTGCAGACTTTAATGAATGCATGAAGATGTTCGATTATGGTTTTATCTCTGTCTTTGTTTCTGTTGAATGATGGATGCAAATGTCTGATGGAATGTCTAATACTTTATGGGTTTATTAATCATTGTTTATGCTATTAAGTAATTAGATCATGTTAATGTGAATACCTGTAATGTGTTGATGCTACGGTTGATGAATCTACGAAGAGTGAAATGTTAGCATAGTGCGAATGGCGTAATCTCTGGTTTCTACGAATGCAATGTATGTTTGATGCATGTCCTCAAATCCACTATGAAAACTTGGTTCCTGCATCCCCCTTGTGCATCTCGGGTGAGACTTCATTTGCTCTACGAGTGCTGCTGGAAGGGTTAACACCCTTCTGGGCCGGTGCAGTGAACCCCTATTGATAGTCGTTGTGTCAAAAAATGGTTCCGTTGCCGGGACCTTGAAGAGGAAGAGAACAGGATATGTTGTGGCACCCGACGAAACCAGAGATCCAAGAGTGGTTTGACAGAAAGACGGAAGAATTCGCAGAAGGAGAAAAGCAAAACCCTAGACAGACGATAAGAAGTTGGTTGCAGAAATACATTTATTCAGATATCCACAAGATATTTGTCTACAAATTCCCGGTACTGTTGCACGAGTGGTTAGCGCAACTAACATTCCAGAAGCACCATTTCCAAGAGACTGAGCCTAAGTATTGGATGCCAGAACTGATTTGACAACTGAAACGTGTCAACAACATAGTATCAAGGGCTATCGATTTCTGGGTGGATAGTATACTAGAGGGGTATATCATTGAGTTCGCAATATACATGATTAAGTCATACAGCGACGCAAAGAGAAATTTCTTCAAGGGACCAAGGGGAAGATTCTTACTGTTGCTAAAAATGTGCATTAAGATGCTTGTGTGTGAAAAGGGCATTTTGAGGATGAATTCCGACGAGTAGAAATATCAATGTGCAGAGATTGTAGGTGTCGCGTGAATGCAGATCCGATAGAAAGATGTGGGGTAGATGGACATGAGCAACGACAAGTTTGTATGGGAAGTTGACCAAGAGTGTGGTACCTTGAGGAGTGGAGTGATATTCCGACATCTTGAGAAGAAGAGGAGGACTGAGAGAGAGTCTCCTGAGAGGACTGGAATAGAAGGTTGTGAAACATGACCACAAGGGAGAAAGTGACCCTATTGCGATGAGGACGGTGACCAGGCTACCCCAGAAGCAGAAGAGACATGGATCGTAAGTTACAACATACCTGCAACCCCGCGCACTACCCATAATTTCACAGGAGGAAATCCAAGATATTCGCAGAGTTTCCCTACGTGCAACGATAAAAGTAGCGCATCAGTCAAAAATAATAGTAGGAACGTTAGAATGGCAGATGACACAAAAATGCCCACTTTCCATGGAAATGGGACCGAGGATCCCAGGCAGTTTTGGTTTCTGTGCGAAGCAGTATGGACCGTGAAGCGGGTCTAGGATGAAGCTATTAAACAAGGACAGTTAGCCACGAACCTTAGGGTTCATGCGTTGGATTGGTTTATGAATTTTACAAGGTTCCCGACGGGAACACCAGCCAATACGTTGGCACAGATCAAAGTAGGCAGGATATATGAATTTAGAAAGCCAAAGTCAGAATTGCAGTATGTCACCGAGCTGAAAGAAACCAAGCAACACCCAAATGAGACGGTCTGGGAATTCGATCAGCAATACAAGACGTTGATTGTGAAGGTGAGATTTGGGATAAATTATATGCAGCACAAAGAGTGGTTCATCGCAAGACTGGTACCACACATCTGCAGACCACTAATGCAACAGAAGGTTGCGACCCAAGCGGAAGCATTGGAGATTGCGATGAAGCTGGAGGATTCACCAATTGGTGAAACAGGGTTGGGTATGGATCGGATACAAGCATAGATGGAAAACTTGATGATCCAATTGCAAGACATGAAGAAAGGGAAAGAGGCTCGCGAAGAGATCTGGTGTACTAGGTGTAGGACAGAGGGACACCACAAGGATTAGTGCCCAGACTTCCGAGACTATTTGCAATCTGGTGCACCAAACCCCCTCAGTTAGGGAGGGTTTCCTTGGTGTCGTATCTACCAAACGAGAGGCTATCGAAGAGAAGAGTGTGTTTATCTGTAGAAAATGGTGTCGAAACCAGAGAACTTGTATTGCAAGTTTTGTAAATCAGTTGGCCATGATGACAACAACTGTAGAGCTTATGGCCTACTTTAGGAGAAAACTGTAGCAGCATATTTCATGGCAGGAGAAGAACAGGCACTGGGTCAGAAACAACAGCAATATAACTAGTCGTCGGCCCAGTATAATCACCAACCGCAATAGTATGATCAAATGCAGTATGGGAAAACACAGTATTCGGTACCCCAGTATCCACCACCGTAGTACCCACTATATGGACCACCACAACAGCCGCAGTATGGGTAGCCGCAGTACCCACAATATGGCCCACCGCATGGAGGAGCTAGAGGATGATTTCATGGAGGTCAAGGTGCTGGTGCAGGACGAGGAGGAGCTACTGGACGAGGGTGAGGACCAATTATATGCTACAATTGTGGGAAACAGGGGAATTATCAGAGGGATTGCTCGAATCCAACACCACAGCAGTGCACGTATTGCAGCACTTTGGATCATAGCGTTGAAGATTGTCCGCAGCTCATCGCAAAATGACAGACCAAGAATAAACCACCACCTCCACAGAACCAAAACCAGAATCCACCGGCTATGTAGATGATATCGACGGAGTCTCGAAAACAACATGCGACTGTTGGAGTGGTGACATGAGGAGGAGCGATAATAGGAGTCGATGGGCCACAAACTATTGTCCGACCAACAGTACGGAAACATGTCACTTTTGATGCAGAGGCTGAAAGGGATATCTTCTTGGAAGCTCAGGACGCGATGAGACAGAGGAGGCAGTTACCTCTTTAGGAAGAAGTTATCTACGATATGCCACCAAATTTCGACAAGACGAATTCGCAGGGAAAGGCTAATACCCTAGAAGCCTTCTTCAAGAGTTTCCTGGGGTTGGAAAAGGATCAAGATGCGCTGGAGGAGATATCCAATCTATTGACTCTATGGGAGGATGTACGCCAAGAACAATGATTTAATCGCATACACAAGACGAAGACAGGGAGAGAGATGCGAATGTTGGCACAAATTGGATCTTTTGATGTCGATTAAATTATCCTGGACCTAGGGTCGGATGTCAACATTTTGACCAAGCATACATGAGAAACCATGGGGAAACTACAGTTGGCCTGGTCACCAGTACAGTTGTGATTAGCAAACCAAAGTCAGGTTACTCCACTTGGTCGAGTGTACCAACTTCCCGTTGAGATTGACAACCTCAAGTCTTCTTTCGATTTCGATGTAATTGAAATTATGGACAACACCAGTCCCTACCTAGCACTGCTAGGGATCGACTTGGCAATCGATAATCTAATAGTTATCAACTTTAAGAAGCAAACAATGTCAATTGAGAATCACATCTTCTGTGCTCCGTTCAGGATTTTACTGGGGCACATTGTCTGCAGGGAAAGAAGGCTGGTAGACCCGGGGAAGATTTCCATTATTGTTGACCTCCCACCACCGATGATAGTCAAACAATTGAGAGCCACGCTGGGCCACACAGGATACTACCGGAAGTTTATCATAGGATATGCAACAATCACAGCACCCATGGAGAAGTTATTGAAGAAAGATGCCAAGTTCGAATGGAACGACGAATACCAGAAGAGTTTGGACATATTAAAAGCAAAGATGGTTGTCGTACCTATCTTGGAATTTTTGGATTGGGTGAAGGAGTTCCACATCCACGAACATGCATCATCAGTCGCATTAGGAGTTATCTTGGCCCAACCAGGAGAAGGCGGCATCGACCACCCAATAGCCTTCGCAAGTAGGAAGTTGTCTACTGCGGAGAACAATTAGACCACCACAGAGCGAGAAGGGTTGGCAATGGTCTATGCCCTACAGAAATTACGACACTACCTACTCGAGGTCCACTTTAAAATGTTCACCGATCACTCAGCATTGAAATACCTGGTGAATATTCCTGTATTGGGGGGGAAGATCTGTCGATGGTTGTTGCTATTCTAGGAATTTGATTTTGAGATAATTGTAAAGCCGGGACAACTGAATGTAGGACCAGATCACTTGTCACGAATTGAGTCAGGGGAATAGCTAAGGAGCATTGACGAAGGATTGTCAGATGCTCAGTTATTCAAGGTTGGCATGGTCGATGACCACTATGAATAACTCATTCATTTTTTGGTAACCAGGGAAGCACCGGTAGGCTTCACGACCAACCAAAAGAAATAGCTAGTCGTCAGGGTTGCATATTTTTAGTTGATTACAGGACAATTATATAAAATGGGCCAGATGAGATATTGCGACAATATGTCCTTCCACATGAACGGGAGCAAATTCTTGCGGAAGCTCATGATGGGATCGTCGGGGGCCACTACGGAGGACACACCACTGCGAGGAAGATTTTGCGAGCAGGACTATGGTGGCCGACGATGCATGGGGATGTTGCGGACTATGCTAAAAGTTGCGATGTATGTCAACGAACAGGGAAGCCATCAAGGAGGGATGAAATGCCACTAGTACCTCAGTTGACATTGCAGGCTTTCGACAAATGGGAAATTGACTTTGTGGGACCCATCAACCCACCAAGATAAAGAACAGGATCGTGCTACATAATTACAGCAACAGACTACTTAACGCAATGGGAAGAAGCAGTGCCAGTGGAGGATTGCTCTGCTGCAACAACAACCAGATTCCTTTTCGACAATGTGGTCACCAGGTTCGGGTGCCCAAAAGTATTGATGAGTGATGAAGGGGTTCACATTGTGAATCAGACAATCGCATCAATGACAGAGTAATTTCAGATACAAGACAGAAAAAGCACCCCCTACCATCCACAAGCAAATGGAACAGTGGAAGCATTTAACAAAATCATGGAGCATGCGCTCACAAAGGTATGCAACATGAATATGGATGATTGGGATTTGAAGATCCCTGCGATACTATGGGCATATCGCACAACTTGCAAACGCCTGACTGGCCAGACACCATTCAAACTCGTCTACAGGTAGGAAGCCGTAATGTCGATGGAGTACATTGTCCCCAGTCTACGGATTGTAGTTGTCACCGGCATAAGCGACGATGGATCATTGGAGGAATGATTGGCCCAATTGGTACAGTTCGATGACGACAGGTTCATTGTAGGATTTCATCAGAAAGTGGAAAAGGATCGACAAAAGGCTTAACATGATCGCCATATTAAACAAAAGCACTTTCAGCATGGAGATACAGATATGCTATATGACAGTAAGTTCGCTAAGCATCCAGGTAAGTTACAGATGCATTGGTTAGGTCCCTATGTTATTGATTTCGTTATTGACGGAGGTGCGGTACAGTTGAAGAGCTTAGATGGCAAGTTGTTTCCTAAGCTGGTAAACAGGAATCGGTTGAAACCCTATCGCCATGACTAGGCGCATAGCGGTTGAGAAATGCGAAATGGAAAAAAAAAAACATAATGACAAAAAGAGGGAAGCATGCGGGAAACAATAATGACAAAAAGTGGGAAGCATGCGAAAAGCATGGCCATCCAGGTCGCTCGTCGATGCTTTGCATGGTTTAGCACGCGGGAGTCAAATCTGAGTATGATTACTGCGGATCGACATCACCTGAAGACAACGGAAGGGTACGATGATAGATTCGACTAGGTTGTGGATAAGATTTTGCAGATGATGAGCAAGTATCTAGAAGCAAGCACCAATACTGGTGCCAAGGTTGAAAGAACACAAGTTGAAGTATTGGAAATCCAAGAAGGGAAATAGTATGTTGTCTAATGCGAGTCTGTAAGTTAGATGCGGAACGTTAGGAAGTTTAGTGGGAAAGCCCAAGGAGGCTGTGGAAAAGGGTAGTGAGATATTTGCAATGGTGCACTTCATTTCGAATGGAAGCACCCCAGGTGCACTAAGAGCCAGAACGACAACAGTTCACAGACAGCCAACGAAGGAGGCAATAAGGACACTCTAAAGAAACAGAGACGAGGTGTCAACCGATATGTCTAAGAGTGCGGTAGTGGTTAGAAGGTTTGGGGTTTCCCCGACAACCAGAACACCAAAGGCAGAGGCCCGCTGGCTCTAGCAATGGACTGCCAAAAGTGTGAAATAGATGTGCAAGAGCAGCTGGCCTGTTTCACAATTTGGCAATGACAATGAACTTGTCCCTAGGTCGCAGCAAGCCTGAAGTGCCCGAGCAAGCACAGACTAGGTAGATGACCAAGGTTGCAAGAGACTGGAGGATGAGTTAGAGAAGTACATGACAGCGAGCTCTAGACGCCAAGAACAACTTTAGAAGTTAACCATAGCAGCAGATGAGATCAGCACCAGTGGTGTCCAGCTGAGGTGGCTCGAGGGTGAGCCACAAGTTTGTGTTGGGGTCTATTGGCACGGGATTAGTCCGTAGGAAGTGTGGAAGCCGACAAGCTGCGAAAGGAAGAATCCGTGGAATAATGGGTCATTCGCGGATAACGCGAATGCGCGGAAGAAGTTAATTAGTTAGAAAAGGATCATGTGGACCATTTTGTAACCATGTAGTTTCGTATAAATAGGAGAATGATTGTAAACTTAAGGGCATAGAATTGCATTGTATTGCATGAGATGTAATTGAAGATCCATTGATGGATAGAGCTATCAAATTTGTGAGTTTTGATCTGTTTTGTATCTGCGATATGATGTATTGACTCTTTCTTTGAAGGTCATTCTGCAGGTTTTAATGAATGGATGAAGATGTTCGATTATGGTTTTATCTCTGTCTTGGTTTCTGTTGAATGATGGATGCGAATGTATGATGGAATGTTTAATACTTTATGGGTTTAGTAATCTTTGTTTATGCTATTAATTAATTAGATCATATTAATACGAATACCTGTAATGTGTTGATGCTATGGTTGATGAATCTGCGAATAGTGAAATGTTAGCATAGTGCAAATGGCGTAATATTTGGTTTTTGCAAATGCAATGTATGTTTTATGCATGTCCTCAACTCCACTACAAAAACTTGGTTCTTGCAGCCACCTTGTGCATCTTGGGTGACACTTCATTCGCTCTGCAAGTGTTGTTGGAAGGGTTAACACCCTTCTGGTCCAGTGCGTAAGGGAGTTTGGGTTGGTGTTTGTTGACGACAGTGTGCAGTGAACCCTTGTTGATATTCGCTGTGTCAACACATGGTCGATGTCAGAAGGCTACTAAACTACATACTATGGATGGTATTCCTTGGATACATTCTTGGATAAGACTGATGTGTTTGTGCAATAAATAATCAGTCGGTCTTACCATAAAAATTCTTACTGATCGGTGATCACTTTCACCGACTAGAACTGAAATTCTATACTGCGCAACAACGCGACCAAATTTCAATGTGTAATTCATCCACTAAAAAGATGCCGGCCAGACTTTACATCACATATTAACTTTGACAACATTTAAAAAGAAAGTCGCATAAAGCTTCGGGTCGATGGACAAGTGACTCCTTTTAAAACATGCAAAGTACTGAAATGACAGGCTCTAGTTGTAGCCACAAATTGTCTCACCGTGGTTTGCAAGAAGAAAAGGGGATCGATGATGGGTCTGTTCCTTGAAACAATTGATCACCCAAACCCTACGGATGCTAAATTTTTTTACAACGACGATCTCAATAAAAAACATAGAAAATCAAGAAAACAACGTTTCTTATCTTTCTTCTCGCATCAGTCGTTAATCTTCCCACGTCCATGATATCTTGTCAACTGAGTAGGTTGGTGGTATTTGGTCGATAGCCTTCAAAGACGTTCTGTAGATTTGTTCGACTCTTCAAATTATGTGAGCAACTTTGGCCAGTAGCTATTATCGACAGGTGAACTCCTAGACAGAATGGTCGATGCTCCTATCATAACATTTTTCTTCTGTAGACATATCAACCAAGGACAGTAACTAGTAAATATAACATGGTATTTTCCCGCAACATATTCGTTGTCATGTATTCCAATCAAGGAGCTTTTACATGAAAAGCAATGTCAACAGCATCCAATGGTACCTCGACCACAAGCAACATATTTTACAAATTTCTTTAGTAGCACCAATAACTAGAAATATTTACTTTCTCTTGCAGGTTTCTTTTCGTCTCATGCATCTCATGCTTTCTTCCAAGTTCGAACCACCCTCACTCGCTGATGATGTCACCTAGATCTAAGGGATTACACAGACATTCAAGCAGAGAATAAGAATACACAACAACCATCAAGATAAGAAGTATTGGACTGAATATTCGGTCAATTGACATTCATCTTGAATAGGGTATTTTATACATCATAGATATGGCTGGAGTGGTTTCACCCGCTCCAATTGTTCCTTAGTTAGCACATAATACATTAATTAATATAGTGATGACATAAGAAGGCCAATGGCCCTTTCCAACAATCATCATCAGTAATAGATAAGGAAAAATTAGAGAGCAAATAATGTGGAATATACCTTTTTGGTTTCCTTCTTTCATGAATTGGTCTCCTCCATATTGGAACTTGAGGTTCTCTTGTGGCCACAACATCCTCCCTACTTTTCCATTTATTGAAATGGAAAAGTAGGACCCCATTAAACTATATTTTTGGCATCATGAGTGCAGCTGGAATTGATCTTTGAATTATAACTAAGTCGAATGAAATCTATTTGTCAGATTATTTGTTGTTTCTTTCTCGATGATCTTTATCAATCATCATCATTTTTCTTGAACAAGCCACCCAAACTATCCATCTGATTGCTTTACCCTCTACCCACAACATGCTTTGATGCAATTGGTTGAAATGTCAATTTCCTAACCATATACTATGCACGTGAGCCTCCCATTTGCAATCCTTATCCATTGTTGCCCAATCTTTGCTTACAATCTTGCCCACCAAATTGCATGGAAATAGTCAAGCTGGGACTAGCTTCTCTTTGTCGTAATATGTCGATTTTCCTCTAGGGTTAGTCGTATCCTTGGAAATGTTGTTTTAGTGATCATTGAGGCCTTCCATGGGGAAATCAACGTGCATTGCAGCTTCATTCAAGTTGCGACCATAACTCAGTTGTGGTGGATTTCCCTCAGATTAAGACTGTCTATCGGTTCGTGTAATCTTTATGCAATATTTCTTACCCACTAGATGACTTAGAGCCACTTCTGAGAGAGGCTTGATCTTTCACTTGTTGTCGGGCGTAAGGTGCACTGGGTGATCACATGGCCTGGTTCGATGATTAAAAATATTTTGAACAATGATCTTCTGTGTCAACCTATGATAATGGACTGAAAGCCTATATAAAACTGCAGTTGGGGAATTTGAAGAAAGTAATTCTGGGTGAGCCATCTGCGAGAACGGGACCTCAACTTTCACTAAAATGCTTGCACGTGAATTTTTGGCGTTCAATGAAACTGATAATTTTGTCAATGAACCCGATCATCTTTGATAAGCTCGATGAAACAAATCCAACGCAACTCACAGAATTTGATTATGAACCCCAAAAGTGCCAAAATGACCCTTATGATTCCTCGGTTAACCTAACCAATGGTCTATGTCGCTTGAAAAGTTAACCCCTTAGCTAAAGAACTTATCAAAACGTTACACTTTAAGCCTTAAACCATTTATCACATCTTCATGATCTTCTAAATAGCTCTTATATTAAAGAAACTCTCCTTTACACTACAAACTTGCAAAGTGCCATAAATTTTAAAAAAAAAATCACTTAAGAAAAACCAAAAACAAAAACAAAAAACACAATATATATATATATATGTTATATATTAGAAACA
This sequence comes from Larix kaempferi, assembly GCA_027924585.1. Lineage (NCBI taxonomy): Eukaryota > Viridiplantae > Streptophyta > Pinopsida > Pinales > Pinaceae > Larix > Larix kaempferi. The sequence goes on along the minus strand of BSBM01000835.1, from coordinate 12,368,048 downwards.
TACATCTATTATATAAAAAAACTTAAATATGTGCACCTTTTTCCGTTGAAAAGATTAAGAACAACACAAGAAAAAGAGAAATGTGTCAACTTATTTTATTTTATTATATATATATATATATGATATTTATAATAAGTTTATTTTAAAATATATGATATTTATAATAAGTTTATTTTAAAAGTAAATAAAAATTGGACCATTAAAATTTTCTAGCCGAAAACTTAACAAATATCTACCGAAACCGTCGACAGGATTAAGCAAATATCCAGCGGAACTGTCGATACAATTAAACATTTCTCCCCAAAACAATGACAAAACTCGGATTATTTCACCGATACTGTCGGCCCAAACTTGTGATTTTTCGCCGATCCTATCAGTCCAAAGTTTTTTGACTCGCGGCTGAAGGGAGGCATACATGACAAACCTGTCCCCCTTTCACGTTTTTCGAACCCATTTCAAGCATAAAGTGGATGGCTTACGTGTATGGAGATCCACTATTGCATAGTTTTGACAAAAGGTGTGATTTTTATAATTAGGAAAGTTATGGATGTTGAATAATGCTAGACGGGTACAAGGAATGTCTACATGCCCCTCTTTGTTAAAATATCATCTTTAAGTGGATAAGAGAGAGGGCACGGGGATTTTGGTTTAGTTTGAGGTAAATGAAAAGAGAGGGGGATAGATAGGATTTAGTTAATTTTTGTTTCAACTTGTTGTTATCTTATTTTGTTTTTATTAGTTTTAAAATAAATAAAGTATGAGGAATGTATCTTAGGTATATGTGGTTTAGAGTTAGGATAGGATATTGCATTATTTTGGTTTTATTATTAGTTCGTCGGATTATAGCTTTCGATAGAATCGATAGAAAATCAAAATGCTTTGACACTATAAATATTTTAATTGATTTTATCAATGTTTTCTAAAGTTTTCACAATTTTGTTTGTTATTTTTAATATTTTAAAAATATATAACTATTTTTTGAAATTTTGAAATTAGTAATTTCTATTTTTTAATTGGTGGAGTGCCATGAAATGATTAAATATCTTTGGTTTGAAGGGTAATTATAAAAAAAAAAAATTAGCTAAATTTTTTAGCATTGCCACTTGGTACTCCCAGATTATGTCACTCCTACTGGCAATCTAATTTGTTTTTATAATTAATAATCTTAATTTCTATTGGCTCAGCAGCTATGATGTCAGTCTTGAAATTTGGAGCAGGGTTATTTAGCCTAAATACTTACGTCAACATTAATATTGATTTGTTGAATTTAACTTACTTTTTCTCTCCGCTTATTTAGCTTATCTATACTTACATTGACATTAATACTCATATGTTGAGATGTATTTGATATAATAAAATAATACAGTACATGCATTACTCTTCGTACAATATATTAAGATGTAAAATAAGTGTCATTTTGCAGAATAATTGAAATGTTTTAACTATTATATTTTTGGAACTTATTTGATAGTAAATTGATTATATTTTGTTATCTTTTAATAGATTTTAATAATATATATGAAAAATATAATAGTTACACAAAATTTATATTTATATGTTTAATTATTCATATTATATGGGTATTTATTTTTTTTATAATATTTATATAGTTAATTATTTAAGTAAAAATGTTATTTATTTTATAAGGGTATTATTCTAATTGAAAGGTTATTATGTCCCCGACATCAAGTATTTCGTCCGGGGCTATTAATCAGGGTGACTGTTCATCAATGGAGTCTCTGGTGCAAGTTGAAACCTTTGTTCTAGAAAAATCAAGCATTTCCGAAATTGTTTAGGTGCTATTTTCTGTGGTCTGATTGGCATCGTGCATGGTGACGCCTACCTTGGCTCCTGCGCCCCAGGAGCCGGCGGCGCGATGGCATCATGGTGTGTTAAATGTTGGCGTGGTGGGTTGTCCTCGGTATGCAGTGTTCAATTTTATGGTTGTTCGCTCCTGTTCGAAGCATAGGGTTTTCGCCTGGTTTTTCCTGTGTCGGACGAGGGTTTACGCTTTTATGGTTGTTCGCTCCTGTTCGAGGCCTAGGGGTTTCGCCCGGTTTTTCCTGTGCCGGACGAGGGTTTACGCTTGGTTTTTCCTGTGCCGGATGAGGGTTTTCGCGGCCGGCCTGGTTTTCATGTGCCGGACGAGGGTTTTGCATTTCGTTGGGTTATAGCTATGGCGGGCCTTTATTGGTGGTAGGTTTGCTGCTGTCGCTGTTGTCCAGATAGTCGCATTGAAGTTTCACTTTGCTTTCGATATGGGGTGGGCCTCTTCTCAGTCCGTTGTTCCTATTTGCGTCTTTCAGAGGGTTTCTTCTCAGTTCGTGGTTCCTATTTGCATTTTTCAGAGGGTTTGTGTTAAATGCATCTGTCGTTCCGAACTGACTGGCGACGTCTGTACAAGAATGGGTTTCTCTAGAATTTCATTCGGTGGGTTTCGTGAGGGCTTCCCCAAAGTCTGCGCATGGGCCGTTCTCATTTATTTCGGTATGGCCATGGTGGCTGGTTCGTGGTTTTATAGCTTACCAGCCTCCGTGGGTCTGCACTCTTGTAACGTCCCCACCCATCATGCCAGTGCAATGGAGAGGATCGTGATGCTAAAACTGGGCAATTGGCCCCAATAACTACTAAATAAAAACAACCCCATATATAGAAAGACAGGCATGCAGATGTACACATATAAGCAAACACAGCGGAAGTAAATACATAGGCAGAAACACTTATCTTCATTTCAATTGTCCCAAGCAACTAGCTATGTCGCTGCAACGTTCCACCCAACCGTAGGCTCTTCGACAGCTTATACTGAGTCCGTCCGAAGGCCACCCCCGAGCTGGGCATGATTCTCACAAGGACAAAGGGGACATTCACGCTCACACACAGTCTATTAACCATTTTATTTTAGCCAAGCCAGTCTAACTGGGTTTATCAGGCTGCACTTGCACAATGGATGCTCATTCCCAATCTCAAGCTAGAACCAGGGATTACCCATCACCCATGCCCATCATACTCTTCTTTCTCACAGCAAAAACGATTATTGACAGGGTTACACATTTACAACAGAGGTGTTCACAAAACAAGGTCCACATTGGTTCTCCCAACTCGTGGTTCACCCAAACGAATTGTGGAATTTCGATTTCAACCCCAGGGAGCAAAACCGATTTCTCTCCACTGGTTAGGATCCCTTCCAATGGCCTAAACGACCCCCAGGAAGACCCAAAACGTTCTGCTCTCTTTCCCCATGGGTAACCAACACGAAAACGCCCCTTCCCAGCGAAAAGATGAAGGGAGACACAGAAAAATGAGGGAGGGAAACGCCCAGGCAGCTTGAGTTGCGTGAGAGAGCAAGGCCATGGTGAAAATAGCTTAGGCAGCCATTTCGTGGCTCTATTCTTGCCCAAAAGACCAACACGTTTTTCCATGAAGGGTGGCTTGCCCATACCCGATTTTGGACAGCGATACCTTCCCATTCCCAAGGCAATAACTTCCCCAACCAACTCTTGGGAGAAATCAATGGTTGGGTACAAAAGTCAACATGGGTAGTTGAGGGTTTGATGGGTTCCCTCATTGACACTTGGCTTGAATCTATTGGCTCAAGGGTTTGAATGTTTTCCCTCCCAATTCCTTGTGAAATCATGCCCCCATCTCTTTGTTGCATTGCATAGCTAGTTGTGGGTATTTTTATTAAAATGCATATTACATGCTATTTGAATTTCCACTGTGCATTGCTAGCACGCAAACCATATGCATCACGAAATCGATGGCGAGGCCTTGGCCTTGAGCTCCTCACCATGATTTCCTAACAATATTACATCATTTATAGTGTTAATGCCATGGGGCCAAACTGGGGACATTAAATTCCCCTCCCCTTGGAATAACACCGTCCTCGGTGTTCCAACACTTAGGTATGAATACCCACTTTACGCATGATTCAAAATTCACAAAATGTGACAGGTCTGTTCTGCGTTTTACCCCTTTACTTTGAACTTTCAGGATCAATTCCTCTAGCTTCCACCAGCGTCTCCTGCCAGCTTTGGTCTTCCAGCTTTTACAAGTGGGCATTGCTCCAGAGCAATCCCTTCCAATTGTTTATCTTCCAGCTGATCTACAAGTCTGGAATTTCATGGATTCCATCTTTCTTGTTGTCCCAGCAACTATCTGTGAGACTTATCATGACAATTCCTGTTAGGACAAGCATAACACAATAATAAAATTAGTCAATTATTTTCCTAATTGACTTGGAACGTCCATGCTTTACTCATGAGACTTCCACACATTTCATGCTTTCCAAACACACATGAACTCACTCATGTTCATCCTTTCACAAGAAAATAACTATTTCAGCATTCTTAATTCATTTCAAGCAACGAAACACAATTTGGTTTCATTTATGACATGCACTCAACAATCCTTTGTTTCTAAGATGCATCAGTCAAAGAAAGAGAAGAGTAAGAGTTTTCCCCCTCTTAGTCTTGTTCCAATCCGGAGCCACACCATCATTGGTGGTTCTATGCTCCTTGGCCTCTTTCACTTCAATGTGAATGCTTGACTTGTCCTTTCTTGGCTATGACACTTTAGTGTCTAAGGTCTGTCTAATGCCTTTCAACTAGGGATCTCTTCCCCATTGTTGCTTACAGAACCTTTGGCTGCTAGGACCCACACAGTCCCACTAGCACCATCCTTTTTTTTTTTTTTTACTGCTCATACTGAGCTCCTTAGTACAGTCATATGTCCACATGCATCCTCCAGATGCTTTTATAGTCCTTGCTTCCAGCAATACCCACACTCAAACATTGAGTCAATTCACATGTTTAGTGTATTTCTATAGGGTTTATTTCCAAATGAGAATTTAAGAAAATCATATACACATGTATATTCATAAGCAGAGTTGCAAGATAACCGAACACTTATCTTTATAGGATGTCTTCACTCTATTCCACAGGATCCTTCTTCGCTTTCCAAGCATTGGATTTCCCGTGGATACAACAATGAATGTTGGGCCAGCCCGCAGGCTACTCCACAACCATTCGAACAGGCAATGCCAGGCCAGTATGCTGACTGGTTTTATCAATTGTTTAAGGGAATGTTTGGCCAGCACGCCGGCTGCTCCACAACATCGAGTGGTTAATGTTTCCACCATCTATTCCCTGAATTTTCCAAGAATTTCATAGCGCCCAACCAGTTACTCTCTGGCTCTACCAAGAATTTATGGCTCCAACCAATTACTCTCTGGCTTTACCAAGCATTTATAGCTCTTTCATGGTCCTTGTTTCCTGTAATGGCCAAGGTTTCCAACAAAGAAACAACAATGTATTAGTTTGGTTGCAATAAGATTCGTTCCTGAAATCTTCATTATTCCAACAAGAATTAAATGAAAAAGAATACTTATCTGTATTTTGCGTTTCCTCGCTACTCCACAGGTTTCCTTCTCTGCTTTACAAGCCTTGGATCACCTGTGGGGTGGATGTTTGGCCAGCGTACATGCTGCTCCACAACATCATCCGAATAGGCAATGCCAAGCCAGTACGCCGACTGGGTTTATCCGGCATCCCTAAAATCAGTATGCTAAGCCAGTACGCTGACTGGGTTTATCAAGCATTTCAAAAATCAGTATGCTAAGCCAGTACGCCGACTGGGTTTATCAAGCATTTCAAAAATCAGTATGCTAAGCCAGTACGCCGACTGGGTTTATCAAGCATTTCAAAAATCAGTATGCTAAGCCAGTACGCCGACTGGGTTTATCAAGCATTTCAAAAATCAGTATGCTAAGCCAGTACGCCGACTGGGTTTATCAAGCATTTCAAAAATCAGTATGCTAAGACAGTACACCGACTGGGTTTATCAAGCATTTCAAAAATCATTTCCAAGCCAGTTCTCTAACTGGGTTTGTCAGGAAATATCACCCAAATAACCAGTACCTTCACAACATGTAAATATCCAATGCCAAGCCAATACACCGACTGGGTTTGTCAGGCATTAATTTAACAACATGCCAAGCCAGCACACCGACTGGGTTTATCAGGCATCCAGCAACCTTTCACCACAACTCTCAAATAACCAATGCCAAGCCAGTACGTCGACTGGGTTTATCAGGCATACAACAACCATTGCCAAGCCAGTACATCGACTGGGTTTCTCAAGCAATATGAACAACATAATATGATTACGTGGCTCCCTCTCTTGTGCAACCAGCAGTTCCCTCCAGGAACTCCATAGGTGACTCACTTGACTGCAGGCTAGCATGGCCCCACAATACCCACTCACACTACGCAAGGATGATACCCCTTTTCTGCAACACAGCTCTCTGGGCCTATCCATCCCTTCTAGTGTCCTTTAGTGTGAGCGTAGAAAGGTTACCACTGCCCATACAGTCCTCTTGAGCACCCTTTCTTCACTTTGCCTCTTTCGTGCAACACCAAGTTGCATCTGTGTAAGCTGTTAGCACAAGAAGGATAAGCAGGCTCATCAGTATTGCTGCCCAAAAATTGTAATCATATTTCATATCATTCACTATCAAGTATTGAAACACTAGGAATGCGTCCATTCCCTTAGGGTGTAGTCAATATTGAAAACCCTATCATGACCCAGCACCAGAAAAGGTGTGCACCCCCTCTCCGATGTGCACCATGTAGGCCCTAATCATACTCAAGCAGTCTGCAATGATATAAATAAGATGGAGCATGCTCTGCATATTAAATCTAATAACCAGACACGTATATTCTTAGTTAGGGTTACAGAATACTCATTCTCTTCACAGATGTATATTTTCTGCATTTGTGAAGAATGGGGCTCCCTTCTCTGAGTCAATAGTCCTTCGGTTTGCCACCCCAATCTTTTCATGTGTCATAACCCACACATGCCTTCTTGGCATAATTTACTGTCTCACTCACATGCTTTACCAACATGCAGTTTGTCTGAGACATTATCAACATTTACAATGGCGTTTCACCCGAAACCCATTTCCAAAGCATGGGATCCTTCCCATCTAGTTTGGCTTCTGCAGGCCATCACACATGATCTTCTTGCAATGTATCATCCTAGCACACTTTATCACATAGCCAAACAGTCAGCAACATTTAGCAATAAGCTTCAAATATGATTGTTCCATAACCAATCAATAGCATTAATAATTAAATTCAATATGAATTTACAATTCTGTCTACTACAGAAATTGGTTTTCTTATCCATGAGGTTATCCTCATATTGTTTGGCTCCTGTAAGTGACACCACTCTGCCCGTTATGGTCTTATGCTCGCTACCATACGGGAGCATCCACTTACAGCATGTCCTCCTGACACATTTTCATATAAGCCAAACAGTCATTAGCAATTATTAGCAAAATTTCAAATCCAAAACAATTGCAAATCTGATATTTACAACTGTTTTACTAACAGAACTTAGAGCTCTCAACCATGAGATTCCTCCTTATAAGCTCTAGATCAAATTTCACAGTCATATCATTCATAAACAGCCCATGAAGTGATCCTCGAATTATCGTCAGTTCATCATTTCATTCATTATTTATTTGCAATAACATATGTATCATACCTATGCATTCATACCATGCATCACAAGGTTTATAAAATCTCTTAATGCACATCTACTCAATGCTACCTTGCATTGTTTCATGATTACTATGCATTCAAGCATATTATGATCGAAATATGGCTATCTCATATAACTTGCATTATCATAATCAGGACCACCAGTCCTCACTTGCTTTGGTTATTAAGTACATAACCAACATACACATGGCATGATATAGATTCATATGAATGCATTGAGATTTCTAAACAGTCATAGGGTGTAAGGATCATTTCCTTCACTTACCCACACCTCACCAAGCTTGGTAGGTTAACAATCCCAATCGGTAACCAATATCACATGTAAACTACCTTGACATAGCTCAAACATAGTTGAAGAGATCTTACCAAATCCCTTTTCAACATTCATGCAATTGGGCACTGATAATCATTACCTGCATGGTTACCATTAACATCGCCTGATGTTACCTGATCAGTTGGCCTCTTACCTAGGCTGTTCAGTCCTTTTGCAAATTTTATGATCATAGATTTGTTGCACCATCCTTTCCTCATAAGGTTTTTGGGCTTCATGCAACAACATCCTCAGCACATTTAGCCACGCTCTTTGTTATCTTTGGTCCTACAACAAATACCAATCATCAATAGTGATCATCAATCACAATATCCTCCATTAGTGGTTCATTGCATATGCAAACTTCATTCTTCTACCAATATGCAATATCCCATTTAGGCACAAGCATTTCCATATGCATTATGCAATGTTAAGATGCCATCTAGTGCATATACATCTATGTAATCCCTTAGATTTTAACATTTTTATGCCATATGACAATTTCATAATTATAAGTATGATAACGAATAGAGGTTTAAGAAATTCTTCCCTTTTCGATCCCTCCTCGTATCATGGAATTTCTCTTCCATATCTTGCAATTGTAGAAATTGCCCACATTGACAACAAAATTTCTTTGTCAAAAACAGCCGCTGGCACTCTTCTGCACTAAATAATTATGATATCTGTAGACCTCATTCAAACTATGGTCATGTATCATCGTTCCCTGCTGGACAAGCTTTCTAATGCCTGTTTTCATGCTTCATTCCGACATCGAGTGTGGAAACTGCATCCCTTCAAAAATGACAACTTTCACTACAATTTTGCACGTTTTACATAGTTGCATTTTGGTCCAGAATGCCAACTTTAGCCACCCGTGGAAGAAAATCTATGAGGAATCACAAAAACTTTTCTATCGGGCGGAGTTATTCCATATAACAAGGAACACTCAGCAATTCACGGATCTCAATTCCGATGCACCGTTCATCTTCTATGAATTTCTGGGTTTTGCTACTTCTCACTTTTCACATTTTTCCAAAATTCCAAATTTTGGGCCAAAAATGGCTATCTCCCAAACGGTGCATTTCTGGAAAATCTTCGTCTAACGGAAACTGTCCATCTTAATGAGAATATGAAATGTCTAGTTCAGTAAAATTTTCGATTCCCACATCTAGGGTCACTTTTACTGTCCACCAGCTTTTCAAAATCCCGAAAAAGTGACCCGGAACAGTGCTTTTTGGCCTTCTTGATCACCCTGACTCCACATCCTTTGGAGTTTGGCTCCAAGATTCTGAACTTAACATCGTGCCTGCTTCATGACTGCGCCTGATCAATTTCAGCTCAAACCGACCTTCCGTCAAGCCTCGGGATTCCGTCCCTCAAAAGTTACTATTATCCATTTTCTGTCAAATCGAAGTGTAATGGGCCCGGGGCCTTCACTGGTTCTTTCATGGCCTCTGTCAATGGCCTCCGAGCCCCACAGGAATCATCCCATTCCGAGACCCGATGCTTCCCTTATCCAAAAAATGAGTTTTTGTCACTTTACTCTGGCCCTTCCGCAGTTGCGGGCCGGTTGGCTGAATGTTTCCGCAGTTGTGGAACGACTCGGTGAAGTCTTCCGCAATTGCGGAACGATTCGCCGAAATCTTCCGCAGTTGCGGAACGATTCGGCGAAGTCTTCCGCAGTTGCGAAATGATTCGCCCAAGTCTTCCGCGATTTCGGAAGAGATTTCCTTCCGAAATTTCGGAAGAGAATTCCTTCCGAAATTTCCTTTCAACGCCGGGCACTTAGAAATTTTTCTGCATTTCGGAGCATTTCACCGAATTTTTCCGCATTGCGGGACAACTCACTGTATCCTTCCGCAATTTCGGAGCCGTTTGCGGAATCCTTCCGCAGTTTCGGAGCCGTTCGCGGAATCCTTCCACAGTTCGGAAGACTTTCCCGAATTCTTTCCGAAACAAACCTTAAACAAAAATTTTGAAAACACTTAGAAAATTTTTCCGTCTTTTTCGGAGGAATTCGCCGAATTTTTCCGCATTGCGGGACAACTCGCGGAATCCTTCCGCAATTTCGGAAGAGAATTCCTTCCGCAAATTTCGGAAGAGAATTCCTTCCGCAATTTCGGAAGAGAATTCCTTCCGAAAACTTCCCTTCGCAATTTCGGAAAAACTCGCGGTATGCTTCTGAAATTTCGGAAAGATTCGCCGAATGCTTCCGCAGTTGCGGAAGACATTCGGGAATTCTTTCCGAAACAGTCTTTAAACAAAAACTTTTTCAAACAGACTCTAAGCAAAATTTTTCAAACACACTTAAAACATTGCAATTGGGTTTGGCCCATAGAGGCCCAATGCTGCAACCAGTAGCTCTGATACCAAATGTAACGTCCCCACCCATCATGCCAGTGCAATGGAGAGGATCGTGATGCTAAAACTGGGCAATTGGCCCCAATAACTACTAAATAAAAACAACCCCATATATAGAAAGACAGGCATGCAGATGTACACATCTAAGCAAACACAGCAGAAGTAAATACATAGGCAGAAACACTTATCTTCATTTCAATTGTCCCAAGCAACTAGCTATGTCGCTGCAACGTTCCACCCAACCGTAGGCTCTTCGACAGCTTATACTGAGTCCGTCCGAAGGCCACCCCCGAGCTGGGCATGATTATCACAAGGACAAAGGGGACATTCACGCTCACACACAGTCTATTAACCATTTTATTTTAGCCAAGCCAGTCTAACTGGGTTTATCAGGCTGCACTTGCACAATGGATGCTCATTCCCAATCTCAAGCAAGAACTAGGGATTACCCATCACCCATGCCCATCATACTCTTCTTTCTCACAGCAAAAACGATTATTGACAGGGTTACACATTTACAACAGAGGTGTTCACAAAACAGGGTCCACATTGGTTCTCCCAACTCGTGGTTCACCCAAACGAATTGTGGAATTTCGATTTCAACCCCAGGGAGCAAAACCAATTTCTCTCCACTGGTTAGGATCCCTTCCAATGGCCTAAACGACCCCCAGGAAGACCCAAAACGTTCTGCTCTCTTTCCCCACGGGTAACCAACACGAAAACGCCCCTTCCCAGCTAAAAGATGAAGGGAGACACAGAAAAACGAGGGAGGAAAACGCCTAGGCAGCTTGAGCTGCGTGAGAGAGCAAGGCCATGGTGAAAATAGCTTAGGCAGCCATTTCGTGGCTCTATTCTTGCCCAAAAGACCAACACATTTTTCCATGAAGGGTGGGTTGCCCATACCCGATTTTGGACAGCCATACCTTCCCATTCCCAAGGCAATAACTTCCCCAACCAACTCTTGGGAGAAATCAATGGTTGGGTACAAAAGTCAACATGGGTAGTTGAGGGTTTGATGGGTTCCCTCATTGACACTTGGCTTGACTCTATTGGCTCAAGGGTTTGAATGTTTTCCCTCCCAATTCCTTGTGAAATCATGCCCCCATCTCTTTGTTGCATTGCATAGCTAGTTGTGGGTATTTTTATTAAAATGCATATTACATGCTATTTGAATTTCCACTGTGCATTGCTAGCACGCAAACCATATGCATCACGAAATCGATGGCGGGGCCTTGGCCTTGAGCTCCTCACCATGATTTCCTAATAATATTACATCATTTATAGTGTTAATGCCATGGGGCCAAACTGGGGACATTACAACTCTGTTTCGGCGGTTTCTGTTGCACATTTCGGGAGCTCTGGTTGTTGTTGCAGTTGTTATTCACTGGGTTCATCTGCAATTCCTCGTTTCCAGTTTGCCGTCTCTCACGTCTTTGGTCGAAGCTCAATGACGGGTTTGTTGCACAGGTACCTCTTGTAACTTTTTCTTGAGTTATCAGAGTATTCCCACTCTACTATTTCTTCTTCCTTTTAGCTTAATAATGGAAATCTAGAACGGTAAACAGATGATTGAATACCTGTGCAGTGAATAAAAAATGGATATGTATGAACACGGCAGTCGAATAATTATAACCCTCTAGATTACCTAAGCACGCAAGATTTATATTGTGAAATTCAATAGAACCAGTTACTGATTGAGTCAGCTCCATCTGTGCCAAAGCAATATTTGATAGCCATCCCAACCAAATAATCAATCAAATTATTGACAAGTGTGATGAACCTACAACAATTAATTAATGCAAATACACGAGATATCAGAAATAATAGACTCAGAATCGCTTTTATATTGATCACGGGCCACTTCGAGGGGGCAACCTCCTTTGAGCAAGCTCAATACAATTAACTTCACCGTGCCTTCAATGACCTCAACACACACTTATATACTAAGTCTATGCCCAATACTATGAGTCAAAACCATGGGACATATAATACTATGAGACGACTTACAAAGCATATGCGTCCAATACTATGGGTCAATACTATGGGCTAATATAAACTACGGATCAACAAATACTACAGGACGACTTACAAAGCATATGCATCCAACAACAATATACTAACATAGTAAAGAGAAGGGTTGACATAGGTTCCTAACATCCCCTCTCCCTTAGAAAAAGCTTTGTCCTCAAAGATTTGGTTGGAGAAATTGCTGCATAATCTGAAGGAGTGGTTCCCCGGTAGCATCCTCGGGTTGCATTTCGGGCCACTGACGCCTTTGGAGTGTCAAGGAGGATTGCTTGGAAGGATATAGATGAAGAAGAACCCTGTCAGCTGCATGGAAAATGCACTCAGAACAGTGTTGATCGGCTTGTTGTTTCAGGCGAATTCTAGCCATGTGAAGATTGTCCTGCAGAATGAGAAGAATCTGATCGTGGTTGCGAAGAACCGAGTCAATTTCCTGAACTGGGGAGCTGCTAAGGGTGTATGGAAGAAGAACTGGTGGTGTTTTTCCATAGACTGCTTCATATGGTGTCCTTTGAGATGTGGTATTGTACCACCAGAGCGCTGCTAGGAAATCCATAGAAATAGTTGGCCAAAGCTGTGTAGGGATGGGAAAGGGTTGGAGCAATCCCAAAAGGAGTGTCGTTTCACCCTTGTTGACTTGGAAAGTATCATCGCTAGCCACCATCTGTTGAATTGTCATTTTTAGTCCCTGCCAAAAGAAGTTACGTTGTTCCTGGTCATACATTTTGCAGAACCCAGAGTGTCCTGTTGATGAAGAAGCATGGAGTTCATAGAAGAGAGAGCCCTGTTGAACATATTGCAACCAATTTGGAACAAGCAGAGAAAGAGCTGTAAGAGAAACTGAGTCATCAATTGTGCAAGAAGGAGCATCTTCCACCATACTGTCCTTACCCTTCTTGTAAGTGATCACATAGGGATAACCCATGAGTTGGATAACCCATTTCAGGTGTGTTGGGGAGGAGACCCATTGTTCCAGAAAATTTTCCAGACTCTGGAGATCAGTCTTGATGCAGAAATAATTCCCTAATAGGTATGGCTGCCACTTCTGTACTGCATGAAAAATAGCCATTATTTCCTGTTGAGATGTAGATGTGGCTAAATTCTTACCGGAAAGGTCTCTTGAAGGCAGCAAGCGCATTGGTTCAGCAAAGATACCTGCATATCTATCCAAGGAAGTAGTGGATACTGTTGATGGGTGCATCTAAATGGAATTGAGCTGAGCGATGACACCATGTGAATTATTCTTAAGGATTTTTTCCAAGCGATGTGAACTGATGATGCAGAGAGACCCTGGTTGTAATCCCATAAATTTGTGTTGTGCCCCATTGACTTTAAACTGCATCCAAAGTTCAGCAAAATCCCATAAGATGGGGCCAAGTGTGCGTAACCATTGAACGCCCAAAACCACATCACATTTGCCTAAGGACAAGGCAAACATGTCAGAGTGTAGGTTATAATCTTCCATAGAGATACGTACATTGTGACACTTCCCCTTGCAAGGTAAGGTGCCCCCATTGGCAACCATGACTTCAAAGTTGGAGCAAGGATGGACAAAACAATCAGCCTGTTTGGCAATTCGAGGGTCAATGAAGTTATGAGTGCTACCAGAATCAATGAGTATGGTAAGAGGGAGCTTCTTGAAGTATCCCCTGACCCGCATTGTTTGTGGGGTGGTGACGTCGGTTACAGCATGGAGAGAGATCTTGGGTGGGTCGTCTTGAGATGGGGTGTCAACAGGTGGGTGTTGAATGTCGACCTGATCATCTACTGTATCTGTAGCTTCTTCACCAAGTTCTAAGGCAGGCGGAGAATCCACATCCAAGAGATAGAGATTTTATTGAACACATCTATGTCCCCGAGTGAATTTCTCATCACAATTATAGCAAAGCCCTTTTTCTTGGCGTGCCTGCATTTCTATTTCAGACAAATACTTGATAGGAGTTGGTTGAGGAGAAGGCGTGATGGGAGGTCGTTGGGAACCCATATTTCTGAAGGGAACAAAGGTGGGTTTGGAGCGTTGTTGAGCTGTGATCTTGTCCTCGGCCAGCTTAGCCAACCCTAGGACTTCCATCATTGTGTTGGGACAAAAAATTTTGACCTCTGAGCGGATTTCATCCTTGAGACCACTGATAAAACAACTCCTGTAGAATTCATCAGACAATCCTTCTGTGTGATTGGCCAATTTCTCAAATTCTGTCTGATACTCTCTCACAATGAGTTGGCAAAAATCTGTCCAGTTTGGCTCGGGCGTCGGCTTCCCTGCTAGTTCTTGAAGATACCCATTTCAAAATACAATCCAATGGGAACAGAAAGCCAACTCTCGAATACACCTATTTCAAAATACAATCAATTTCTAATAAAAACACATGCACTAAAACAAAATGGCACAAATTTTGTGATTTTATCAAATTTATATTTATGAAATTCTGAAAAAAAGTCAGTCACGATATGAATGCCCCATGTAGTGTGCCGACACAGTTCAATAGATCTCATATACGAGGGATTATGCTCTAGGGGTGGACCCATTAGGTATCATGACTGGATCATAGTGAACTCAAAACTTGATATTATATGTTTTGGATTTCTTTTCGGTGATTTGTTTGAATAGGGCCAATGTGATTTATGTCATGGATATGATCAATGCTGATACAAACATCTGTGACTGTAGCTGAATGTAATCCGAAGAACACCCTCTATGAATATGAGAAGAGAGAGATCTGTAATCTGTAGCTTTTTTTTGATAAAAAAATAGCTCTGTAAGAGTACTTTTTTAGGGTTGATATATTTATCCTTCGGTAGAGTTTACTCCACATAAAAATCTGTGTCACTATATGCTTACTATAGGGCTGTGTTTATGTTCTCCTTTCAGTGGTATTTAGCCTGAAATATGGAGTGCAAGTACAGTAACTTGGACCTTTAAATTTGTGTTAGTGTATGCATGTTTGAAAAGCCCTGTCTATTGCTCACTCTGTTCTTTGCTTTTTATTCCTTAGTTAGTCCTGCTGTCTATATAGATTGCAGAGGAACTGGAGGCATGAAATAGTGTAGAGATTCATGGTAGAGATATGCAGTGATAAATGTGAAAACATATACTCATTGTCAAGAGCTTTTCATAGGTTGTTCAGTCACTGGAACTCATACGGTGTTTACATAGGGCTATTTTTCCAATAAGTTTTAAAAAATGAGTGTTTTCCAATAATATTTTACAGCAGTTATCATAAAAATTTTCCCAGAATGCGACTAAGGTATTGAGCAGTTATCATAAAAGCTTCCCAAAAATACAAGAGAAATCATGTTCCACATTTATCGGGCTTAGGCATGGCCATTTTCCAGCCAATGTCTTGTTACATAAAACATACAGATAAAATAGGAAAAACCCTAGCATATGAAGTGCAAAACAGAACATACAAATAAAACATAGAAACTATCTTTATAATTCCACTTCCAACCATTGCCTGGGAAATAAAAATATGGGCCAGTTGAGTCTCAATGCCCAAAATGATAAATATAGTATAAATATATGGTTATCAGATATGAATGGCTCCTTGTTATTAGATCTTGGGTCTTTCCAAATGTGCCTGGATTGTGAAACATCATTTTTAGTTTCTTCGATGTTTGAAAGAATCTTATCTTACAGGGACTCCTTGATATTTGTTTGCAAATGGCACTGGAATGCGAGGCATAATTTTTAGTTTACAGTTAAAAGGCTGTTTGAATGTAGAGCATATTGCATTTGTCTACTAAAAATATATTGCCCCTGTAATAATGAGAATATACCTGTTGATTTAGGTGTAAGATAACTGTGCTCAAAACCATCCTTGTTTTGTCTAAAAATTCCAGTCAAAATTGTTAAAATTCATTTTTTCTCTCATCATTCCATGATAATCTGAGTTTTGCTTATGGCTAGTGTTTGTCCCCAAGGGGTTTTGGCATATTGATGAGAAGAATGTCTTTAAAAGATTGTTAAATTGTGTTTTCTAATTTGTTTTAAATCTTTTTGAAGTTTCTATTCTATTTATGATTTATTTGGTCTATATGTTTCAAATTTTATTTTTTACATTGAGGGTAATGAGATGTTTTATAGCCCAGTATGGGGAAGATGTCATAATGTCTATGAAAATGATGTCTGCTTAAACAAAAAATTATTTTGATTTCATGTTAAACTTGTATATGATGCAGCAAGAGATAAAATATTTTGAAGGCTTAATTTTTTTTTAGTATGTAAAAAATTTAGATGTTTACCCTTCTTTCTTTTCAACAGTCTTTTCCTGCTATTTGGCAGTTTGTTGTTTATGTTGCAGCTGCTGCCACCTCTGCTTTCCCTCTTTCTTCTTATCAGGTGCCTTCTTCTCCTCCTTTCCCTTCTTCTCATCATTGCCAAGATTACCGCCATTCTCTTCAATATAATAAACCTTCAAACCAACTTCACCCCTAATATGTGAGAAAATACTTTTCTTATCCAATGAAAACCTTTGTAAAGCCTCATCACCTTGTTTAAAAAAGTTGGTTGCCGATATCTTTAGCTTGTCCAAGAAGTTCCTATAATTAGCAGACAACTTCTCATTGTAAACACTAATGTCCCGAGTCAAGTTATGGAGAGTTGCAGGGTCTGCTATATTGAAAACCATCTTCTGATTCCAAACATGATTGAGGTTTTTTCTGTTTCGCTTGGGTTTGAAACCTCTGGTTGTCAAAGTCTATTTCAACAAAGGGACTGACCGAACCTTGGCCATCCTTGGTCATGAGGTTGTGGGCATCCACCACCTCGAAAACGAGTTGCCTCTTAATCATATTCTCCGTTCACTTCCTCTACCCACAAAAGAAAAAACTTTAAAAAGAAAGAATTGCAGGCCTATCACCATAGGAAAGAATCTGGTCAACTATCATCATCCTTTCCACATTTAAATAAGGTTGTCTGGCCATTGTTGATGTTTGACACTTTATCCAAATAGCTGCAGACATGGAATCCCAAGTCTCTCTTTCATAAAGAGAATCAATATGATTCTTCAACAAGTTGCACTATGTAGAAAGAAAGCCTGTAGAACTTTATGTCAAGCCGAATGGTGAAAATTTATGAGCATAATATGCTCTTGTAACGCACACCTCATGTCCAATCTGCATTCCTTGTTTTTGCGCTTTTCTGCTTAGGTGTTACGCAATGACTATGATCTGGAGATGGAGTTGACAAAAATATGTTAAATATCAGTGCTTAAAAATGTAAGGTCAGTGCTTAAAAATTAAAAAGTGTCAAATATACTTACCTAATATGTAGCCTGTTCCAACGAGATTTTGCAATGGTGTTAGGTGCATAAAAATTTTAATTGTACAAGTGATCATGCCAGTTTTCACAAATAGGCATTGTAGAGATCAGAAATCAGATTTGTACAGATACAAACTCAGATCTTCTAAGATACGAAGCAGATCTTCCACAACCTCTCTGTCAGAATTGTAAACTCACATTCAATGCATTTTGAGTATGTGGCAATTTTATAAATTTTCATAATCCTGTCACTTCACCATGCACTTATGCATTCGCACAACACCTGCCCATGCCCAGTCGTCGCCTAGGCTCGATGACAACATCCTGCTGCCGGGTCCTGGGGCACAACACCCCAGCAAGACATCACATGGACGGAGCCAACCGGTGGCTGCTAAAAATGCAACATAAATATAACAATAAAACTATAAATAATACAGACTATATATGAACTTTGTAAAACCTACAATTTTTTTTTATTTGGCCTGAACTAATGCCCTCGACTGAAAACATAATGTGCTTGGCAGTGTGACACGCAAGCCGACA
This sequence comes from Larix kaempferi, assembly GCA_027924585.1. Taxonomy (NCBI): domain Eukaryota; kingdom Viridiplantae; phylum Streptophyta; class Pinopsida; order Pinales; family Pinaceae; genus Larix; species Larix kaempferi. Next base: position 12,349,987 of record BSBM01000835.1, on the reverse strand, counting down.
GTTGTACAAAGATACTGTGACAGGTCTACGTGGGCTGCGTGCGGGGTTTGCTTGGGTATCGGAATACCTAATTCCAACAAAAATCAGTAGCAAATATCTTAATAAAGTATCGGAATACATTTTTATTAAAATCATCTTTCAACAAATTGCCAAACATCTTGCTTTCCTCTCTTCATATGCAAAAACACAGCCTTGGATTCCTCTATAATGGATGACTTGTATAGAGAGGGAAGGAGTAGATGTTTTATTAACTGCAAATTGTAGTAAAGAAACCTACCTACAAATCTACAATAGAAAAGAGGCCGTTAAGTCGACGCACAAAGAAAAGTACAACATGCCCATTGAATGTCAACTTTGGGAACTTTGTTATAAACTAGTTTTTTTAGTTTATTCAAGTCATTGAGCAAATGAACCGCACCGATCTTTTCCAAAGCAAATTTGCCAATTTCATTGAGAGATTCATTATGGGAATGAGGCTCATTGTTCTGTAGGTTGACCCCAAAACGAGACCATTGAAGGACATTCTCCAAATGATCTTGTGGAAGAAGAATTGTGATTTGTTTTATAGGATGATTTAAATTCATATGAGAAAAAAGAGCTTGGGCTGTCAAATCATGTGCTGGAATATTGTCAGACTGTTGAATTGGAAATTTGGACTCGGATCCCATTTTCTAAAACATAACCTATGAATTGTTCACAATTCTTTGACTGATGTATAGAATCGATTGGTTGGATACGTAGTGAGGGTTTAATTTCTGAAGGATTATCCTGCAAGCCTTGACAATCACATTGAGGACCCTCATCGATATTTCCAAAACATTATGCCATGAATCGCCCACTTTGGTCAAATGAAATCATTAATAGCCCAATGAGATCTAAGTGGTGTGAGACCTACTCAGAGTCTTTGAATGTCTTATGGTGGTGAGATGCCATGAATTTCAAACTAAGTAGCAAGAAATGTGGGACATTCAGATGAAACCCTAGCATTTCCATGAAAAGCTTGATATGGTATCTTAAAACAACACTGTATCTACGTTCACAAGTGATGAAATGACAGATTGGCATAGGCATTTTCTTCCACTTGATTTCCTCTCTTCATATGCAAAAACACAACCTTGGATTCCTCTATAATGGATGACTTGTACATAGAGGGAGGGAGTAGATGTTTTATTAACTGCAAATAGTAATAAAGAAACCTACCTCCAGATCTACAACAGAAAAGAGGCCGTTAAGCTGATGCACAAAGAAAAGTACAACACACCCATTGAATGTCAACTTTGGGAACTTTGTTATAAACTAGTTTTTTTAGTTTATTCAAGTCATTGAGCAGACAAACCACACCGATCTTTTCCAAAGGAAATTTGGCAATTTCATTGAGAGATTCATTACGGGAATGAGGCTCATCGGTCTGTAGGTTGACCCCAAAATGAGACCATTGAAAGACATTCTCCAAATGATCTTGTGGAATAAGAATTGTGATTTGTTTTATAGGATGATTTAAATTCATATGAGAAAAAAGAGCTTGGGCTGTCAAACCATGTGCTGCAATATTGTCAGACTGTTGAATTGGAAATTTGGACTCAGATCCCATTTTCTAAAACAGAACCTATGAATTGTTTACAATTCTTTGACTGATGTATAGAATCGATTGGTTGGATAGGTAGTGAGGGTTTAATTTCTGAAGGATTAATCTACAAGCCTTGACAATCACATTGAGGACCGTCATCGATATTTCCAAAACATTATGCCACGAATCGCCCACTTTGGTAAAATGAAATCAACTAATAGGCCAATGAGAGCTAAGTGGTGTGAGACCTGCTCAGAGTCTTTGAATGTCTTATGGTAGTGAGATGCCATGAATTTCAAACTAAGTAGCAAGAAATGTTGGACATTCAGATGAAACCCTAGCATTTCCATGAAGAGATGACAGATTGGCATAGGCATTTTCTTCCACTTAGTTTTTAATAGAGTCAATGGAATACCTTTTGAATATTCTTCAAGGTTGAAGGGCTCAACTAGCAATTTATTCGAGGGTACATATTTCAATGGAGGATTATTAAATCATATTGTTCCCTCTCTTGATAATCCTATGGCCGCAATGATGAATTCTTCATCCACCTGTAATTTTATGTCTCCAACAACAAACTTTCTTCCATAAATTGATTTAGCAAAGGAAACCATGAATTCCCGGTTATGGCCATGGAATTTTTTGATAAAAACCATCCAAGTAGCATTCGCAAAGGCTTGAGAAACTTAAGTATCAGATTCTACAGAGCTAGGATTCTTGGAGAAGCATGGACAAAGAGATGTTGCATCTAGGTAGTTGGAGCATGTTGTAACAACATATCCAGGTGCAGTTGGTGGAAATGTGTATATATTTGGATTTCTATACACATATCCCAAGCGCAGAGACCCTTTAGGATAGAGAAATTTCACAGTCACATAACATATAAGAAATTCAGTGTAGCGACAGTGTGAGGAGGGTTGGGGTTTTCTGCAAAATGTCTTTGTTTTTGGTAGTAAATGAAAGAGGTCTGAAAATTGGAATTTTTGTTATTTAATAATATAAATAATTTATTCATTCCCTGCTTACAAAATCTGGTTACAAATTTTTTGTTCAATTACTGAATATTGTATTAATTAGATTTTATTATTCATTTCACGTTAGGGCTAAATCTGGAGAAATTAATTAGTCTCAAGAATTTGTTTCTGCAAAGCAGTTGTCTATAATGCTGGGTTATAGGCCTTAATAATGAAAAACAGAGAATGTAAGTACTTCACGCAAAAGTATGAGTACTTATTGCTAGATAATCATCACAATTGAATGCTGATTTAAAACTGTGTAATCATGCAACAAAAACCTGTTCTTGGTTTGTAACTCTCTCATTTCATTTGCAAAATGCAAATGTCAATAAGTGTACTAGGCAAGCATTTACAGATAGGCATTTACAAGTCTATTAGCTTACCCATGGATGATTCCTAGAGTTATTACAGGTAATTTGTTTTCGCAAAAATCAGAAAAAATATAAAAGTGGTACTGATCTAAACCCTTTAAAAAACGCCATTTAAAATAAATTCCTGACAGAAATGTCTATTGAATTGTTTTCCAACATAGCTTTCATTGCAAGTGGCTATGCAAAAGATACTGTTTTGTTTGGTTCATTGCTTGCAAGTGTCACAAACAATGTGACTTATTTTTGCTTATTTCCAAAGTTGCATTTGCCATGCAGGTTTTTCTTGCTATGTTTCTTCTTGTGATGGACAACATTGAACACAATCAATGTTCTAGCATAGGAGCAAGATCTGTTCCGATTATACGAGGGACATTTGATGGTATTGATGTTGCTTTGTCAACAAACCATTTGTTTCGTTTGCAAGCATTTCATTACCGAAATGGAGATTGTCTCTTTGATGCCTTTGCTGTCCTCTTGCATTTTCGGTACACATCCTTGGAGATAAGAGAAGCAACCATAAACCATTTCTTTTTGTGTCTAGCTGCAAACGATCCAGCCGCAATTTCTTCTCTCAAATTGGAATTGGATCCTTTATACTTGTCTGAATTGCATGGGATAGAGGATAGAGATCTTTATTTGCAACGAACGTCCCAAACTGCATCTCAACCGGATGCATAAAGTGTTTATGGCCTTTGGGGTGATATCTTCTACATAAAATGGTTTGCAAATTGGTTAAATGTCCATGTTGTTGTATGGTCATTGACAAGCAAAAGGAAATATCTTCATTTCAACCCTTATTGTGCTGGATATTGCTACAATATTCTATTCCATGATCACACCCCAGCTGCTGGGCACTTCGAACCTTTGCTTTCATACAAATTGCTAGGACACGACTATGTTGTTTTGCATGGACGATCGGATACTTCTTCTGTTGATTCTTGTGAATATATATTCCTCGAGTCTCATCGCTTAAGAGAAAGTCTACTGCAACAAGGATTCCAATTAATCTCGCATTGATGGCCACTGCTGTGACTCGTTATTTGAATCAATTTCAAAATTGACAAAGACATTTGATAGTGCAAGCCTCAGAAAAAAAATAGCGCAAACTTTTTTCAATTGCATGCTTTCAAATGATGCAAGAGCCTTCTGTTGTCTAGAAACATTTCTTCAGATTGAGACAGTGCAATAAAATCAACTTGTTTCTAGTTGGCAAACCTTTGTAGTGAATTTGGCAGAGCCTTATACAATTGGCCATGTAAATGATGGCCATTTCACAATTCAATGGTTGTGTGAGGTTTTGGAAGTCAACATAATTCTTTTGAACATACACTCCTACAAAGTCGAAAACCAATTCTTCTCAACAAATACATCGTTAAAGATCTATTTTCTTCTCCATCATGAAATTGACAAATGCCATTCGCATTTTCATCCCTTGTCCCAAACAAGCCTTTAAAGACATTCTCCAATGTTGTCAAATGCCATGACTAGGAACCTTCCTATTGATGCAATGATGAAAACAACTGACAATTGCCATCATTCAACTCTTTGCAATGTCATTAAACAACAACATCCCATTGACCTTTGCAAAGAACATTAAAAAACAGAGACAAACAAAAGGAAAAAAACTTGTTCCATGGAAAAAACATTGAAAAAAAAAACAAGACTCTTTTGCATTGGCCCAGAAATTTCAATTGTGATGGAAAAATGTTTGGAGAAAGATTCCATTATGAAACGGCAAAAATCCATTGCCCCGTTCAAGAACATACGTGCCATGAAAAAAGAAATGCGTCTACATGCACTTCAATCCTTTCAAAAGCAAAAGGCATATGAGAAGGCAAAAAAAGCACTTAAACAATACTCAGAAAGTATTCAAGATACCCCTATTCATGCATGTTCTGTCTGTAGACGCTTGCACTTTAAAAGGGATGTTCGCTATATCAATGAAGACACTTTCTATGCATTGAAATGTCTTCCTTGGAATACTATGCCTTCTTCAATTGCATTGCACAAATACATATGCAAATATTGCAAAAGGAGTATTTCAAATTCAGAAACACCATTGTTTGCAACAGCACTTAACATTTGTTGCAACACTTCATTGCCTCATGTAGACAAATTGACTTTGCTTGAAGAGCGGCTTGTGTCACCAAGAATTGCTTTTGCTCAGATTCGGCAACTAGGTTATAAACGAGCTCAAGTAGGCTTGACAGGAACAATCATCAATGTGCCCGCATCTCTATACAAAGTACAAAAAGCATTGCCTAGGAACCTAGAAGAGGGAAAGACCATTGCAGTTATGCATAAGCGAAAACTAGAATACAAGAATGCATTCGTTTCTGGAAATGTTCGGCCAAATATTATCATGCAAGCATTGAAAACCCTTTGTGACATGGATCTTTACAAAATGGAAAATGTACATATCAATTCAGATTGGGAAGAAGCATTTTGTGAATTGTTGGCAAAGCAAGAATCTAATGAACTATCAATATCAGAATCAAACTATTTAGATGAACCTTTTACAAGCCTGGGAGAAAGCGATGAAGATACACATGATCAATTCATAGAACCAATCACAGAGACATTGGTGCATGGATATGGAAAAACCCATCTAATAGATGATTTGGCCACCAAAATCATTGAGCTTGCACCTTCTGAAAACTACCGACCCCTAGGAATTTTCCAAGATCGGTTCTCTAAAGAACTTAATTTCCCTACACTTTTCTTTGGATGCAGTCGTTCCAATGACATGTACAAACGCTTTCGACACCTACAAATCTTCCAATGGGATCTTCAACATGAAAGCACACATTTTGAAGCACATCTCACAAATATATTCTTCAAAGCAGTGAAAGTGTTAATAGGTCAAATCTCTAGCACTGCTTGGATATCTATTCGCATAGGGGAGTTAAAAGGGAAAAAACTAAAAGCCAAAGATGTGAAATGCAAAGCCAACCTTCTTAACATAATGAAATCCCCAATTGCATATCGTTCACTAAAAGCCATCCGAACATCTCCTGATTATTTTGACAACATGAAAAAAAATCTTTTCGCAATGATACGTCAACTAGGGCCACCAGTTTTTTTTGTAAGCTTTTCTACTGCTGAACATCTTTGGAAACCTTTGTGTGATGCTTTGCACATGCTTGAGAAAAAAGACAGAGAAAATTGCAACGAACTTCTTCCTGATGATGTTATTGATGATTTGATAAGAAAACACCCTGTACTTTGTACCTGTTACTACAGACACAAAATGAATGCATTCAAGTCCTTGATCTTGAAAAAGAAATACCTTTTTGGTGAAGTAAATGACTTTTTTTTTACAACTGAATTTCAACAAAGAGGAAATGAGCACGAACATGGGCTTCTTTGGATTGAAAATGCACCCGTCTTTGGCGATAATAGCAATGATGAAATAACTTCTTTTGTCGATTGCTACATTTCGACAGACTCCTCATTACTTGAAGAAGACTTCATCAAAATTCAAACCCATAGACATACAAGAACATGTAAAAAACATAGACGCTCTGCATGTAGGTTTCGATTCCCGATGTTCCCTGTTGATGTTACAATGGTTTTAGAACCTCTTGAAATTAAATCGGATGCCCTGATTGAAAAAAAAAACTCCTTTCTTTTGCTCTTGAATCTAAAGAATATCCAAAGAGCCTGACATTTGATTCATTCTTGCAAGAACTACATTTAAATAGGGACGAGTACATTGAACTAGTGCGTTCTACAACTGCGCAACCGACATTTCTATTAAAAAGAGACCCTTCAGATATTTGGATAAACTATTTTGCAAAAGGAATTCCAAGTTTGTGGCAAGCAAATACAGATGCCCAATTCATCCTAGATGCATATGCAACTGCGACATACGTAAGCTCATACATAACGAAATTAGATAGGCCTATGACAATGGCTTTGAAAAAAATCAAGGAAGAGTCTGTTTCAAACAATTGTAATCAACTAGAAACAATTCGTAGGATTGGAAACATGTTTCTGAGCATGCAACAGATGTCTATTAGACAAGCAGTACATATTGTGCTTTCCTTACCTCTACATTCATCTTCAAGAACCACAATTTTTATCAACACTGCTCCAGATGATAAAAAAAACTGTCGTTTTAAAAAAACCGTCTCTGCTAGAAAAGGAGCATGATGATTCTGAATACATCATTTTCCCGTCGATTATAGACAGGTACAATGAACGCCTGACAGACCTAGAACATGTGTCTTTGGCTGAATACGCTTCTTCCTATTGCTTGGTTCATGGAAAAACAATCAAAAGAAACAAATAATCTATCATTCAATACATTCATTACAAACAAGAAAAAGATCCTAAAAATTTTGCTCGTGAAAAGCTATCGTTGTTTGTGCCTTACAGAAATCTTTCCAATGTGTTGGAGCACCCCCTTCAAACATGGACAGAGGCATATGAAAAATACAAACAACAAATATCAAATGTTGAAGGAAAAATTATGGCAAAAGCAATTTCAAAATGGGGTGATATTGACATTGCAAAAGACAAAGTTGAAACGCATTTTCAAATACCTCTAGACTTTGCAAAAGATACCAATGATGGACTCAAATTGGATGGTGTTGAAAAGTATGACATGGGTGATGATCTTCTCTATAGAAGAAAGAATCGACTGTTCGAAACACCAAAGACATTTAGCATAGCAAAAAAAACCATTTCTCCCTGATAAAGATGAATATTTTGCAATTAGACACAGTTTAAACAATGAGCAACAGTCCATTGTGAAAGAAATTATTGCTAGGAAAAAAAACAATCCTGCAAAAGCAATCCATATCTTCCTTATAGGAAGTGCAGGAACAGGAAAAACACATATTGCAAAGGCCCTTTATGATGCTCTTGTCTTTTTCTATGAAAAAGAGCTTGGTAGCGACCCCTTGAAAAGAAAAGGTCTTATTGTTTCATTCACTGGAAAAGCAGCATACCATGTAGATGGGATTACTGTTCACTCTGCTTTTAAGCTTCCTTTTGGTTCCTCGATTTTGATGCCATTAAGCTCAAACACACTAGATCTTTTGAGCAAAGACTATGAACAGGTTCGTGTTCTATTAATTGATGAAGTTTCTTTGATAGGTTCACGCATGCTACATAACATAGATAAACGTCTTCGTGAGATCATGCATACTCCGACAAAACCATTTGGAAATCTAGATGTCATCTTTTGCGGCGATTTCTGCCAAGCAGAACCTGTTCACGATTCTTGGATTTTTGACTTCCCAAGTTTCAATAATAAAAAATTCCATTATAGTTTTTGGAATGATTTTATACAATAATATGAGTTAAAAACCATTGTCAAACAGAAAGACGAAACTTTTATATCGATCTTGAATAGAACCAGAACAGGAAAACAAACATTTGACGATATACAATATTTGAATCAGAAATGCTACAGACAACCACCAGTTGATCCGTCGTTTCCATTTCTTTATTATTGCAACAAAGATGTTCAACAACATAACTCAAAGATGTTGGCCCTTGTTAATACAGAAGCGTTTACCATTGTCACTCAAGACACCAAAATTGATCAAATTGATAACATAGCTGATGTACATAAGAAAATTCATTTGCCATCTACAATTACTCTAAAAAAACACATGCTTATCGAAATAGTAGGCGGGAACTATTCAATTGAAGATGGCCTTGTCAATGGTGCTGAAGGCATCTTCAAACATTATAGCCAAGCAACAACAGACATTTTATGGATTCAATTTTTTTATCCAAAGGTTGGAGCAATTGCACGGGCATCTATGCAACATCTTTACACTGATTCCATCCTATGCACTTGGAAACCTATAAAAAGAGTTACAACAAAAATTTCTCTTGGAAAGAGAAAAAACTACATCCGAGTACAATTCCCAGTTCAATTAGCATGTGCTCGAACAATTCATAGAGCACAAGGTATTACACTTGAGAAATTGGCATTTGATCCAAAAGGAGTCACAAAACATGGTCTTGTTTACACCGCATTGTCACGTGTAAAGAACATTGAATGTCTCTATCTTGTAAACAAATTACAGGAATTTTTTTTATTTTTTTTCATCAAAAGGAGTTGCAGAATTGAATAGATTGGAGAAACAGGCTTCTTTGCAATTTCAATATGGACTTAAGTGGTTTCCAAATACTAAGCACATGTTCATTTCTTCACTTAACACGCGAAGTCTGCTTTCACACATTGATGATGTTGCAAATGACTTTGAACTTATTCAATCAGACATTCTTTGTTTGCAAGAAACACATATGAATTTTCCGCCTACTACTGCAGCATTTGTAAACCAAAACAATTGCATTGCAACACATTCAGTTCATGGCCTTCTAACAGTTGTGAATAAGACGATTCCTATTATGGAAACAATTTTTGTTAACGAGCCATCAGTCGAGGCAATTGTCACTTACATTACACTCCCTGGGAACATTCTCCAGCTTGTCAATATTTATAACAAACCAAATAATCTTGTTGACAAACTTATTGATGTCTTGGACTCTGTTATGTTACAAAACAACAAGAAAATGCTAACCATAATAACTGGTGACTTTAACATTGACATGTACAAAGAAACAATATCGAAAAGGAGATTGGAACTGTTTATGCAGAATAAACGTCTAAAGTTAAAAACAAACATACCTACAACAGAGTATGGTTCTATGATTGACCATTTTTGGACAAACATAGATATTGACAGGATTTCATTTACCATTTCCGATGCATATTGGTCAGATAATTTTACTAGTATCTTATCAGTACCTGCAATTTGCATATAGTCTTCCTCATTTGTTTTTTTTTTTACATGTGCATATTCTGATGTCATTGATTTTGTTTTGCTTCTGTACAGTTTGTTGCCAACACTTCCTTTGTTTCTTACAAATGCATCTTCTTTTATATTAGCAAATTTGGAATGAAGATCATTTTGTTGCTGAGGTCATGTCCATCTCATCCTTTACTACCACAACAAACCAATTTAAAAAATATTTTTTTCTTTTTCTTTTGACGGCGATCAGTTCCATACAAATCTTTTTTATAAATGAAAACCCACTTTGAAAAGCACTTGATACTATAATCTAGCCAACTTTTATCTTCATATATGCATTGTTCTACTGCAATGCTCCTACCATCGGATGAAAAAAAGCAAAACAACAAAGCTTTAGAAAGTATTTGACAGAACAATGAAACCATATGAATGAACAAAAAAGAAAAATCTCTTCATGGAACAAAGCATATACTAATATTCATGTCCCTGGCTTTGCTAGATTTCATTGATCTTTTTTTCCTATTCAATAAATGGAATGTTAAAACATTATAGGTAGCTTGGTTTATATCTTACAATAGTATCCTTTTTTTTTTTCTATGCAAGAGTCTATTGTGCAAAGTTTCTGCAACCAGGTTTTCTTTTACCTTTTCCATTGGTGAAACTGTTATAGTCCATTTCATATTTACTGCTTGCAGGTGACATTATTCTGATTGCTGATCAATAACATGACTTCTTTCCTTATTCAAAAGTGAATTACCTTTTCAATTGAAAGCATCAAAAATTGAAAAAACAAAAAAAAAGACAAGAAAAAAATTGGCTGTCATCATTTTCTTTGTTTTGTCTTTGTTGTTTTTTCTCTTTTTTTCAGACGCTTTTCTATGTGAAATATATTCTTGAATATTCTAATATGCTCTTAGTCTTCATTGGATGTGCAAATTGAAAAAAAACAAATACAGCATTTCAAAAAAACAACTAATCAGAAACAATATTATCAATCAAGGAGACAATTTAGCTATGTCTTCGACATTAGACAGTCCATCGATAGAAAGAAATCTTTCTTCCTCACAAGATGCTGTAGAGACCATTGCAATGGCAACACTGTCGCAGCCTTCAGGAAATGCAACAACAAATAGTCCTAAGAGGTAATGTTCCTATCCAACAGCTTTGTTCATTCACTATTCTTGACCAGATTGTTTGATCTTCTACCTAACACAAATGTCAATGTTTCGATCAAGCATCTAGTTTGGCTTCTCTACTAATTTCATTTTAGTGTATTTGGTACAAAATTCAACATTCAATGAAAGACTAATCTATTTGTTGTTTCACTTTTTGGTATTTTTAAATGTGCATAGATTAAAGCAAATGGCAATTGAACCATCATCAATAATACAGCTATGTACTGCAACACATAAGCATGTATTTGAGGGGGATGTTTTGGTTGTCTATGGACCTGCACAAAATCATAACCAAAACTCCCCTGTCAAGACAAAGATTCTACATGCAGATCTTGTTGAAAAAAATGGATTGATGACAATGACAGTTACAATTAATGATAGTTTGATAAATCGCTTTGGCAGTTTCTTTTTGCCTGGAAAAAGTGTCAGAATTTCTGGTTTTGAACTGAAGAAGAAAGGTCAATATGACCGAGGAGATGCCATAAATTCAATAGTGATATTGCCAACAACTGCCATAGAGACAATCGAACAAGTATGCAAAATGCATTGCCTTCCACTAGATACAACAATCAATGAGATGGTTACATCAGATGAGACATATGTCGTTGGCTCTGTCGCATTCATAGTTGTCGCCTGTGAATACAACAATAAACAATTGGACTTCTACATAAGAGATGGTGAAACTACAAACGACTATGAAACTGTAAAGTGGATTCTCTTTAAACAATTTTTTTTCGCTATATTTCTTTTCATTTTTTATGTTTTTTCTTCCCCGCTCCATCTATTTCTAGATGCATACACAAAAAAAACAAAGTAGAATTGGTAATAAAAAACATTTGTCTATTCCCCCCCCCCCCCTTCACGAATTCTTCTCCAGTTATTCATGCTCAGTTTCAAGTTAATGAAAGCTATACAAATTTCTTCCTCCGAGTGCAACAACAACTTGCACTTGATGAACCGCCTCTGTATCTAATAAAAAATATTGTAAGGCCAGGTGCAAAAGGAAGTCATCTTATGAAGACCTCACAAGCAACATTTATAGATCCCCTAAATGATGAATTCACAATACAAAGTTTGCTTCCAATAATTGAAGCTAAAACACATGTGAGATATGAAGAAGCCCTCTTGTAATTTCACTTGAAATGTTTTTTTGTCATTTCATTATCAATTAAGCAGGTTCTCCGTATGTAGTTTGAGCAGTTTCATGGTTATGAAAAGAGATTTTATTCTTTTTTCAATGTTCACCCTGTTGCATTACTGATATCAAAGTTTTCTGCTTCTAATATAAAGAAAATATAGACTTTTTACTTGTCAAAATGTCTTTTTTACAGTACCAGATTTAGTATTCCAATTGATAGCAACATAACTCATTACAATGATATCTTTTCAAACACCATGTTGCAAAAGATGCATTTGCAAACTTGTTTTCATAAATTCGTTTCTGTGCTTTTTCCTAGCATGGCCTTCATATAAAAACATGCTCACTGCAATGTTTTTTTATGTTTTTTGTTTGCTTGCCTACAACAGGTATATGGAACATTGAAAGTAAAAAATGTTTTTGCACCACCCTACCACTGCATTTGCACACAGTGTAAACTGCCAATTATACAAAGCACTGTTTTTTGCAGATTTTGCAATCGTGAAGCACCAACTACTTATGAACACATATTACAATGCAATCTAGAGACTGAAAAAGGGATTATTGAATGTACACTTCGAGGTACACAATTAAAAGAATGTTGCCCTGATGTTGTAGCTGTTTCTTATGAACAATACTGCAATAGTGTTTCCTTAGCCATTTACAATCTTCGCAAATTGAAGCAACAAGAGCTTTACACTTTGGCAATGAACAACAGGATTGTCGAGGTCAAAATTTTTTGAATAGAAGGTATGATCATAATTTTCCTTTTTCTCCAAACACCTTCAACAAATTTTCCCTTCTTTCAACTTGCATTCAATATTTCAAAATAGAATTCAAACATTCTCTATTGCAACTTCTTTTATGAATCTATTTGAACCTGTTTTTTATAAAATATACACAATATTAAGTCATTTTTCTTTTCCCATTCACAGAAACCTTGCATCCTAATTGTACTTCCTGCAAAGAACCCAATCTACGACACAGGAAACTAGCTTTTTGTTGTTCCTAACTCTATTGTACAAATTTGGGTAGCATTTCTCCTAGTTCCTTTGCCCTTTACTAACTGCCCTTAGTTTGGGTAGCATTCATTGTTGTTCAAAACTTCAATGAATGAATGAATGTAGTGTACACAACTGCTGGTTGCTACTTGTCAACAGAAGTCAGTTGAATTGCACAGAAAATAGGAGGTATTTTTTTTTATTCATCTACCATCTTATCTGTAAAAATGTCACAGATGCTGAAAATCTAAAGTGGAGAATATGGATACTAGCTTAAACCTGGAACTGGAATCAGCTAATCACAAAAAGTATAAGCATAAAATGTGAAGTATGATTACGAGCTTATCCTTATACTGGTCTTTAACACCATTCATAAGCTAATCAAAGCATGTGATAGATTAGAACTATTACCATAGATTAAAGTGGATATCATAGCTTAAGTAGTAGGAATTACTGGTCTCTTTGTTCACATGAGCTTTCAGGTTACAGGGTTGAATCATTGCTTACTTAAATAGGGATAATCCGTATGTTAAATGATATGGAACCAAGCTCTATCACATTACAACTTAAGCTTAGATAGAGTATGCTTGTTTATGTAACTGGTTAACTCTAACACTAGATCTATTACAGTCTATGGGTTTCATAGCTTAACCTTATATATATTACGTAATATTAGAAACAGGGCTTAATCACCATGTCCATGCTTAAATACGTGAGACATCTACTACTTATAAAAGCTTATAACTAATGGTAAAGTAAAGGAACACAACTAGCTTATAACTAATGGTAAAGTAAAGGAACACAACTAGCTTATAACTAATGCTGATATAGAAGCTTGTGATCCATTAGTATAGCATATTAAGCATAAGCGTTTCACGTATTACCTGTAAGAAATACCATATTTATATATTTCCCCCCAGTAATTAAGGCCCTCACTGAACTCAATCGAAGGCTCACTAAGGATTTATTTGATTGAGTTACCGGTCCTGACATGATCCTGGCGCAGTATTGGAATGTAGTTACCTGATCTCTTTGATAGATACAGGCTCCCAGCTATCAATGCCATCGCATAAACATAAGAATTTTTTTCTTTTATTTGTTTATTGGCAGCTGAGAGGGCTATAGAGTCATCTGTCTGAACTTCCACAGCTTATTTCGCCTCATGCCCAAGCCTCTCTATCTTATAATTTTTATGTTTTTTCCCTGAATCGTGAGATTACTGCTTATTCTTAAACTCAGTCACTTGTTTTTTTAGCTTCCTTATATCTTTTGACATGCTCATTATTTTTTCATGTGTTAAATTGGCAGTCTATCTATAAGTGTAAAGCTTAGGCTTGCGATGCACTTATCCTGGGAACATCAATAATAACCTTCGAGGCCTTTCCCGAGATCCAATTTTAACATATTTGGAGTTGACTTTTGTTACTGTGTTCATTTTTTTGAACATTGCAGAAAGCAGTGAAGCCAATAAAACCAGAGGAGTCATCCCTAGCATAAGAACTAGTCCCACCACAACAACCATCCCTACCAAGTATAGAAAATTTCCCTTAAGATCCATGGACACTGCCATTATTATTAAGTACAGGATGTTGCAAGTTGCAACCAGTTAGTTTAATATTTATAGAGGAGACAAATAAATAAAAAAATTGCTCTATTAAATTTCTTTCCCATAACATCTTCCCTACAGGGACCATGTCAGTGAGAAAATATACTTCCAAATTCTTTCTACGACCCTACTCTAAGCTCAAAGCTAGATGAAAATGCTCTGTATGCTGGAAGATTAGTCTAATTCAATGCACATATGTGAAAATATATTAACAATAATACTATGCTTCCTTCAAATACTGCGATCTACATTGTTAAAGGCATCCTTCCAAATGTATGATGTTGTTGAAGTCTTGATAATTGGTTAAGGGCTTCCTCAGTGTACTTATCTCTACTGGGATTTATTGAGATTACTGGTTTGTTTCAGACTCTCTCCCTCTCTCATGAGTATGTTTGGTGCCCTCAGGTAAGGGCTAGACTAGTTCCATTGAGAGACTCTGCCTCATAGAGGATACATCTGATCTAGAAGCAAAATTTCCAAGTACAAGCAGCTTCACCAAGTCAATAATCAGTTAGATCTATTTTTTGTCTTGATACTTACTTTATTTATTCTATTGTACTACTATTTTTGTTTTACTGTACTTGTTGTACCTTAGCACAGTGACCTTTCTTTTGGTAGTGCTAAAATTTTTGTACTTTGGCACAATGACCTTATGGTAGTGCCAAAAGTTGAAAGAGATGAAAATTATGTTTAAATTATAGATCTGAATGCATTTTGTTAATACAATGCCTTTACTATTATTTATACTAGTTTATATTTCTGCATAAAACTAGTAGTTTTTTTAATTTCTGCTCAAAACCCTAAACCTAGCATAAATTTAACATCAACGAGTGATCCAAGCAATGCAAAGGCATACAATTATTCTCCCACATGTTGAGAAGAATACCTTGTATCTTGTTTAACAAGTTCTTTGTTGATGTCCCATTCTCAGGACATTCTTTCTCAAAAATAATTGTATTCTTGGAATCAACTATGGAGTCCCACCCATCATAAACATCTCCCAAGATGACTTGGTTTGTTTCTAGAACCACAACAAAGAAATGATAGGGTTTATGCTTTTAATAGTAATATTCAATCTCTACCACTTACCACTTACCAGTATGTAAGGGGCATATTTCCTAGCCCATGCTCAAGAAGCACTTCTTCAAACTTCATTTCCAGGACATGCCATCTAAGATGAAGCTCTTTTACGTACTCACCAAGCTTATTGCTTTATATGAATGCGTCCCTAACCTTGTCATTTAAGTGATCTCTGATTTAGAGGGTCCACATTATCATGCTTGAGTGGCTTATTTGATGCAACATAATGTTTGTTGGGGCCCTAGCCTTGATCACATAGAGTCATCTCTCATTTAGAGGGTCCAAAGTATCATGCTTGAGTTGCTTATTTGATGCAAACAGAATGTTCCTCAGTGTATTGTGCAGGTATATTTTGGTGCATATCCCCCTCATCTTAAGACGATATTTAGGCTTCTCATCTACTTTCATAGACTACAACAAATGGAAGATTCCTCATGGCATGATAGGTACCCCTTTTTGGCACTCTTCTCCTTTAAGTTACTTGCATCCCAATGTTAGTCAGGTTGGTGGCCTTGTTTTTTTTTAGACATGTCATTCTTGGAGTCAGTGGGCATTTCAATTGATTGCTTCTATCCCTACCTGATATCCCTTGATGGCCTACCCCACCTCCTCCCTTGAAAGGAGAAGATCAATTCTACAATGATGAGAGATATATGCAAGAGCTTCATCTGACTATTTTGTACTGCACCGCTTAGGCTCTTGAGCTGCAAGATGGCCTTTTACTCTGATCATTTCCTCCAGATTTTGTCGGGTTTATTTTTCAGCCGAGCTACCTTCAGTTCCATTTTCTACACGTGCCTTGTTTTCCTCTTGGCCAACTTTGGGTGTGCTCACACCAATTGAGAGTAGAGTCAGATCACAATCTCCTTAAGGCAAAACAAATTTGCAAGCTTTTCTCTTTGTGTGGAACACTTTATTAGATGCCTAGTTTATTATGAGATTAAGGGGAGGTTTCATTGTCTCTACAGGTGCTGGGACAAATTCTCATTGACCTTTTTAATATCCCATGACTAAAACTTCTCTTCCTTTTATGTTAGAGAGGCTTTTACTCTCACAAAATTTACTTTACAGCTCTTTTTGGACTACATAGATGATCTCCTTTCACCTAGCTTAAGGAAGGGGGAGTAAAGCACCCTGAATCTATTTAGGTGGAAAACGTTAGGTCTGTCCAACATTGTTCTACACCAAATAGGCTCTATATTGTGCCATTGAGAGCGCATAGGAGGACAAAATCCACTTAGAGGCATCACCACTATAGTAGGGTTTATTTTCCCATGGATGTTAAGAGTGCTCCTTTTTAGCCTCCTCTTTGACCACCAACATGGGTGTTTTGATGTTTCCTAGCATTACCCCCTAGGGCTTGATCACTCTAGGCCACTCACCAGAGGACATTATTTGGCAAGCTCTTGTTGTTGACATTTTCCCAACTGATACATCTGATGAGTTATGCTAATTCAGAATTTCTCTCCTCCTTTGAAGACAGCCGCACCTTATTCTCAGGCTATATTTCTTTATTGGCTTTTCTTCATTGTGTAGGATCTACCTTGCAAAGATCTAATGTTCTGGCGAAAAAAAAAAATTAGTAAAATAGCAGTGTATTGGATCGGTTGCTTCGCCCTTTTATTTGAAACTTAAAATTATTTTATTTGAAACAAGACACCTTTCATTGCACACAACTTTGCACTTTCCACTGCAATAGCTACATTTCTAGACAAAAAACATGATTTCCAAAATCATGTTCACTTTTAATGGATTTTTTGCTTTTCCATTAGTCCACTGTCAATCACAAAGCTCTTGCAATTGCTATAGCCCTGTTTTTTTTTTGACATTTTATCCATTCCAATGGCCAATGTCTGGGAAAGAAAAAAAGACATAGAAATATAACAGTTGACAGGATTTATTTTTCATTTAAATTAGCATTTGCTACATATGTTGTCTTCATATCTGCTTTTATATTCTCTCCATAATTGCTGATAATAATGCACGGCCCATGTGCAGGAATGATAGGAATTGCACACGCTGCTACAACATGCCTTATGTTGTCAGTGCTGCAGATTTTGGTAGAGCGTGACCTGTTTTAGCTTTTGGTGCAAAGTGCATATGCTATGACTCGAACAAATCTATGGATGCAATATACAATTGTGTTTTTTTAAGAAATTTTCTTTTATTTGCCTCTTGTATTGCATAAAAAAAAATTCTGGGCATGTTGCTCCATATTTTGGATAGCTTCAATAGCAACATCTATTTCTTTTTTCTTTTCTTTTTTTATTTCCAGACATTACTGAACATGTTTTGAATACTGTTTATATATATATGAAGTAGATACATTGGGTGGATATTTACTCTATTCATTATACATTTTGTAAATTTATGTGCTTTTAAACCCTTTTACATATTTATAAATTTGGTGCAACTGAAACAACTTCCATTGAAATATTGCTAGGCTGTTTTTTTCTCTAACTCTTTTGTGGTTATAGGATTGTTAGAGCTGTATAAAATGATATAGAATTATTGATACATAATATTGACTAGATTCACAATTTCGGTCATCTAGTCGCTCTGCTTTTTCTTTATCTAATGGTTTCGGTTTCAGATTTTGGATTCCCCTTATTATTGTTGAATGTGATTTTCCAATTCAAATTTTTGCAATGTATTTTGAAAAATGCCATGCAATGGCCAAACTTTGGCTCTATGTGAAGACCATGTATTGCTCAATGCCAGCTAGATTGGAATTATTTCATGAATTTACCCTTGTGATTATATAGACAGAGAGCTATATGCATTGACTATTACATATGGTTCAACGCATAAGTTGACATGATTTAGAAAAAGCTATAGGAAAATATAAATAAGCATTATTCAGTGATGTAATGAGATATTGCCTACATGTAATGATAATTGGTTTAGTACAAGCAAAATTAATTTCTATTTACTTCCTTCAATTTTCTTTAGCTTAGACCCGTTGATTTTAAAGCATTGAAAAATGCATTTTGATTTTTTTTTTCTTCAATTATTGCGTTAGTTCTTCGTTTCAGGTTTGAAATTTTTTCTTGGCTTATTGTTGATTTTAATTTAGTTTCACAATTTTTTAATAGGCAATGTGCTTCAATGACTTGGCTTGATTTCTACATAAAAAAATTACAATGGTCATATATTCCTTGGACTTAAAATCTATCCACATTCATGTTCTGTGGAAACTGTGAGTAATATCAGGAGCATCACTCTACATCATTCAATATCTTTTGCAGGTATTCCTGATATCTTATGCAACTGTGTAGAAATTCACGCCCATACACAAATCTCCTTCCACATAAGATTATATGTGTTGATTTATATTGGGATACTCTAAGATAGAGTCATGTCGGAGGTCATTGCTATAAGAACTGAAACTAAAAATATGAATCAAATGAAGACTTCTGTGGATGTAGTTATGAAGTATAGGAATAAAAAAAGACATTAGATATTGTCTTGATGCCAGTGCATAAGACCAATAATGTATGCATATGCATGCTAGTATGCAAATGAGTCTGAGGCTATAAAGGCCATGAAAGCGAAGATAACTCCTGGTCAACTACTGACAGATGCAAAGGATTATTAAACAAGTAAAAGCAAGTTGCATACAGGAATTGAATTGAGAACAAATGCATAAAGGGAAATTATCGCCAATTGCTGCTTAATTCCTATAAAACTAGTTAAGCACTCCACAGAAGAAATTGCAGACAAACTTGGCAGCAATGTTTAGGGTCTGGTTGCATATGGAAGTTAAATGCAAATACAGGAAGTTCACCAGTAGCTGACAAGTAACCCTTAAGAATGCAAAGCATCTACAAATGCATATCAAATACTCATAGACAGTTTCAGAAATTTAAAACGCACATGGAAATAAAAATAACTAGGAAATCAAACTCCTAACAAGCATGACGATACTGACATCTTCATGGCTAGCTATAACACCAAATGTAGGTAACTTCAAATTAAAAAACAATTTCATCACAGGCAAGCTGTGTTTCAGACTAATAATCAGTACAACAAAGTATCAAATTCCAGACCTGCAGCTAACAAGTGACTGTAAAAAAACTGAAAAAGAATCCCAAAAGACTCACTGGATCTATCTTGTCCTTCATTTTCTTGACATATTTTCTCTTGGTCTGAACTGTCTCAAAATTCGACAAACTAAACTCAACCTGCCCCAAAGTGTCCACCTTACTAAACACCTTAGAAAAATCATCCTCTGCACCTGCAGGAACCTCCATCAATCCATTCGGTACATCAAGACACCCACTGTGGATACGTTCCATAGTCAAATCCCGTGCATGGACTTTCCCATTTGGTTTCCTCCCCCTTCTTACAGTTTTATAATAAGGATCCTCTTTCTTTGACTGCATAAGAAAAAAAGTCATCACATCAGAGTTGAGCATCAAATGATGTTGCCAAGGTTATCTTCTCTGTGCAACCCAAAGGATTTATAAGAAGTTCCACACACTTGTCCTCTAGACAGGAAATGGAACTAAAATCACTTTGTATTAATGCCCATGAGATCAAAGGCCTTGGGGAGCATAAAATTAATGTCAGAGGTTTCTCACATATCATTGGTTACATTAAAGTTCTCAATAGTTGCATGAGTTCTGTTATGCAATGTACTTATGCATGAAAAAAACAGACCAAGTGTTTGATAAGCAAAGCACAAAAGTGAAGCTACACTGGCAGGGGCAAATGACAATATTCTCCACTCACTTTAGGATATGAAAAATGTTTAATTGCAGTTGTCATTAAATTCATTGAATACAAGTGACCAGTAGCAGGTATGTCGTGTGATGGAATGTGAAGTGCAAGTGTGAGAACCGAATTCATGAGTCCAAACTAAAGACCAATAAATAACAACATAACCACAGACTGGGTCAATTTCATGACCAAAAGCTGACAATTGTAGATTGTAATTAAGTTATGAACAAAAGCATCCATAATAGCAACGCCAAGAAAAGCAGTTAAAGTATTACCCAACAGCTAATGTTGTGTTCAGATAGCAAATCACTTTGTGATCATTGTTGGATTTTTCTTTTCCCAGCAATAATCAGAAAGTAGCCTTAGTTTTTATCGCAAATCTGAACATTGCTGCAAATGGTTCTATTTTTTATCTCACTGTTTTGTTTTGTATTTGATATTCAATTTTCCAGCATTGGGGAAAAATGACCAATGCTAGAATTGGAGAAATCTCAGACATAATTTCTCTGACACTCATCAGAAAAATTTCTATGGCATCTACCATAGAAGAGTGTTGGAAAACAACACTTTTCTGTAGCTTATCAGAGAATATAATCCGACATGAACACCATATGTGTTTAGGGGTTTAATTATAATGAAGTTAAAAATACAATAGGTGAATAAACCTCCTGGCCAGGCACAAAGTATCATTACACCAAAAGAAACTTACTGGAAGTTGCATGTGGAAATTAAATTGAGAATGGAAGTAGGAATGGAAATCATCTCTGCCTGGGTATCCATGGTCAGTCAATGGGCAATTAAAGCATTTCTCATTCTAATTAACAGCACAGTTCATATTTTAGGTTATATACTTTTCATTTCATAAGCTCAGATTAGTTTAAGACGGCAGTCTTGGTTTTTTAACAGTGAGCTATATTTTTTATGAATTCACTAGGTGAAAGCCTGTGAGATACTAGAGGCTGTTGAATGCTATGTCGATTGAAATTTCTTGAATTTTGGTTCTGGCATCTTTATGTTGAAGAAATTGGTTTTCTTAACTGAAACCTTTTTGTAAGCCTTGGCATATAAAAGACAATTAGGAAGTTCTATTTTGTTGAAGGAAAGTTCATTTTTGTTGAAGGCCTTTGGGCTTGTATAATTAACTTTTGAAATATTAAAAGATGCAGCTGCAGAATGTTCACTTATTATATCTTAATAAAAGGTTACGATCCTTTTTCCAACATTTCAAAAACTAAAATAAAAATAAAAAAGGAATCACAATCACCACCAACTGTTAGCAATTCCAATCAACTAGTTAACCATTACACAATAAAAATGGCAAACAAATAAATGCCTGAATAGCAAAGCAACTGTGTTTAGGGTCCAAACTGTGTGGACATTCGGCAGTTTCTCTTCATCAAGTAGTAAAATTCCTGAAGCATATGTTACGCAGAAGAATCTTCAAGGAAATGTCATAATGCATCCACTACAATACCATATAAAAGACAAGAGTGAACACTTATCTAAAACTATGAGTTGTCCCTTTGTTCCCTTCCCAATTTTAGCTTCTGCAAAATTCTTTTCCAATCTGTGATAACATTGTCAAGTATGAGTTGTCCATTCATAAATCTCGGTTGTTAATGCCTTTCAATCCTTGCAACAATGGATTTGACTCTCTTACGTATATCATCTACACCCGATTATTCTTATATCATCACCAATTCCAGTCATAGCTTTTATAAAACTCACAAGAGAACCCATCCACACCTCGTCACTTGCCCTCTAACATGTCCTCTGCTGCATTGAACAATTCTTTTTTTTTAAGGAACGTGATGAATGGAATTAGTCAAATTGTGGTGCTTTGATAGGAACAATGCATCCAATGGATTCTTCTCGTCATTCTATTAGAATCACTTCCCCTAAGCTAAATATATTTTACAAGTGGTCTTGGAAAGATTCTTTCATCTTTTCCTCAAAGTATTTGAAGCACAACCTTCTGGAATCTTCCTCGTCTTTGTCTTATTGTATTCATCAACTTGATGGAGAAGTTCTGGATTACTGTTTTATATTCCATAACAAAAATCTCAACCTCTAGTTTCATCTTGGTTTGGCTTAACCGTTCTCTAAAATTATGCTCATTTGCCTTGATGCCCAAGTTATTATCTTCCCCCCCATTGTCAAAGAATTTTTTTTGTCTCTTGCACAGCCTCCAACCATAAAAACCAACCTATAATATCTGATAGACAAGAGAAAAAAACAAAACGAAGTTTAGCAAAATCGATGTGGCTTATTCTTGATCCTTGATTCTCCCTCAAGGATCAAGAATAAGCCTTTTTCACAGCTTCATGCCTTCAAAAGGTTGCACACCACGCGAGGTGTGGTTATGGTTTCTCTAACTCCAGTAGAGTTACCATGCCTCCTCCTACTGTTGTTCCTGTTGCTATTTCTTGACTGTTGTTATTTCTGGAATCAAGAGAATACATTCTTTATTATTATTGCAGAGTGGATTCGTGGCATGCATGTAGAAGGGATTCATGTCACTTAATTTATCCATGTCTTCCCTTATTAACATTTCAAATTTAATATCCACTAATGCCTGTAGATTATCCATGCCCTATATTTGGCATGATACACGCATTATCATGGTTGAAATTTTTACCAGTTAGTAAATTAGTTTGCCTTACTAAGCTCCATCATCTATGGACACATTATATTTTTCCTATGGCCAATAAAGTTCTGTCGGATTTGGAAAACATTTAAGAAAAAATTGACTTTTATCAAATAAGAAGGGAAGCAAAATAACTTTTCAAAGTTGAATTTATTAATATCGTCATTGTCATAAATGCTATATATGAATTGAAAAAAGTTGCAATGTTCATTACACTTGATTGCTTTTCTTGGATGTTTGGAAACCATGGCCATAAAGTTAATCGCTAAAACTTGAAGGAGACATGCCATAGATTGAATTGAAAAAGCATAACATGACAACTAAAAGCACGGGGGTTGTGACGTGGATGCTCCTTTCAAAGAAGACAATTGTCAACATGACAACAAGTTTTGATGTGCAAATGATGTAGTTAGAGAAGACCCAGTTTTATGATTTTGTTGAAAGATAATCCGATCATTGTTTAATTGTATCATTTGTCTCTTTCATCTACTCAGTCACTTTCACTGCATTAAATCTTAATTATATATGAATCTTCCTTCAATAATATGTAATATGCTAAAATAGGTAGTTCAATCTGTTAAGATACTGTTGATGTATGATGCATGTCAGTCACCTATGTATTTGTTACTTCAGATCTGTTTTTGCCAGCTATGTATTTATTACAAAACATACATATGTCAGTTATGTATTTATTACAAAACATACATAAGCAATATTTCATATTTGTATTTGTCATCTATGTATGTATATATATTTGTCAGCTATGTATGTATATGTATTTGTCAGCTGTGTATTTAAATTATAGCAAGACTGCTATGTATTTGCTACTTCAAACCTTTTCAATATTTTTGGTAAGCAACCTTTTAGTTGTAGACAATGTCATTGCAAATTCTTTAATTTGATCTTTTTCTTGCTGCCATGATGTTTATAATGTGACTTCCAAACTAGTTGTTTTGCAGCATTGATAGGATATTGGGACCAAAGAGGAGAATCGTAGATCAATTACTTCTGTCAGCTGCATTTTTTTATATTTTTTTAGATCAATTTATTTTCAAAATCACATATTTTCAAATAATGAAGAGCTTGACCGAAGATATTGTTTTCTGTGCAATTGCAAATGCTTTAATCATATTTTCAAAATCACAAATTTCATGTGTTTTGTCCTTGGATCTACCACAGTTCAACATCATTGTGATCTGTTCACAATATAGATTCCATCTTGACTGGAAATGAAGAACAAAATCAATAGTCTCTTGCAAAAACCAATCCTTTGCATCTTGCTGCAAATTTTCATCTTCTTTACTGGTTCTCAGTCTTTCCACTCATTGCAATCACTCTTCACCTTTTACTTTTTTGTAACAACATGTTTTAGTTCCAATTGTCACTTGCTTTTGATGATAATATTTTTCTTTTTTTCAATGTGCAGGAAGCAAATTTTAGCACCCTTACCATTACACTGACCATGATGATTTCAACTGAAATTTTGCAAAGGAGATATCCAGTTCTGGAAAATACTTATGCACATTAGCAATAGCTTGCATACAAAGAAAATAAAAAACGTTATTAAAATTTCATGTTTTTAATGTAATCAATGTAATTATACAGGCAACATACAGGCAGAATGGTCAACGACCACGGTTTTCTATCAATGTATACAACAACTGTCTATGCATCCGATATATTGACAAACACTGTTGTCATGATTTTTGACAAAAACATATAAATATATATTCAGAAACAAAACTTCATTTGAGTCCTTCTCCAGGCATACATACTTGTTTTAAGATAGGTATACATACTTGTTTTCCACTTTTACAATTTTGCTCTTTCATATCATATACTTTTCAATAATTTGATTGTTGCATTGATATCTTTTGGAAAAGTTGTTACATTCTGTTGTTTCTTATTCATGTTGTAATTATTATAGTAAACATCAATCTTTAATCTGTTATGCAGAAAAAGCAATTTACTTTCAGCATATTTAGCAGTCCCTTCCCTTCTAGTTGCATTTTTGGTTTTCTTTAAAAATATATTATATGGTAATCAAATGTATTTTCTCTGGCATTGGTTTTGTTTAAAAATATATTATATAGTAGTCAAATGTATTTTCTCTGGCATTTACACTAGTTGCATGTCTGCAAGTATTTGTTGCTAATTAAAAAATATCGAAGGACACTTACAATAACTGTATTCTGATACAATACCTTGGTCAGCTTTCTACAATAACTGGTATTCTGATACAATACTAAGCCAAGTGGTTTCTCATGTTTAAATTGGATTTGTCTTCTTCTTTACAGCTTAGTGGTATTCATTTTCTGGCTTTTGCATTAGACTTTATAACGATGGTTTCTAATACCGAAAACCATCATACTGCACAAAATTACAAGCTTTCTTGTCTTTCATTGTTGTCTATACCCAAAGCTATTGATACTGCTCCAGGCCATCCCAAGAAGAAAATCTAGTCATTCCCATAACTCCCCTTCATTGTTGTTTTCATAGTTTTCTTTTGATTTTGAGTGGGAAAACATTTTCCATGCCTATGACGTTCTTGAAGTTTATGAAGATGAGATTCACAGCAAGCATTTGGAAGATTTCCTACAATACAACGCCCTTTGTAAAGCTAAGAGGAGTCTTCCCAGTGTTTTGAATTAGCTCGTCCAGTTAACTCAAATGCTTCTCTCCAACAAAAGTTGCTTTCCATAATCACAAATTACAAAATGCACTATATAGAAGCATCCTTTTCAACTACAGTGTCGGGGACATTGCCACCTCGTAGCTCTTGTTTCAATTTGGATATATTAGTCTCACCATACAACAAAACAATTTTTCTTTGCCTAAGTTTTACCATGTTTTACCTTCAATTTTTTCCTCCTAATTTGATGCGGGGGCGTGTCCTGGACCGTGTTCCTCGTAATTTGATGCGGGGGGTTTCACTGGCCACGTGTCCTGGACCGTGTTATCCTACCTCCCATGGGCTGACTGCATCCGAAATTATGTTTCCCGTATAATATAATCGAACAGCTTTTGCCTTACCAGCTGGCACTCACTCTTCTCCATATGGTTGCAGGCGAGCAGGCGCTACTCGTTAGAGAGCGCCTCTCCACCGCTGCTGTAGCACCTTATACGGAAATAGAAATAAATTCTCGTGATGTTTAGAAATAGAAATAAATACAAAGTAATAAACAAAACTCTTTGGGCTTCTGCTACTTTTTTTTCTTGGTCATCCATCCCTAGGGTTTGAAGAGGACGAGGAGGAGGGGGGTTTTGAAGAGGAAATGTGATTTGGATCTCCGGGTCTTCTTGCGGCTTGGTCGGGAATCGATCCTGACGTTTGGTAATGTCTTTGTTTGGATTTGCTTGTGAATTTCTGGGAAAATCGGTTGCTGATGATTAAGACTGAGTGACCGAGCCCGTGTGCTGAATTGAAGGGTAAGTAGGGTTTATATTTTTTATGTATATGTTGATTTGTTATTGAAACTTCCATGTGATCGAGCCCACCCTGCTTACCGAGTGGGCATTTGAAGCGATGCCTGCACAATGAGCAGTTGTAGCGATGAGGAGGAGGATAAATTCTTTGAGTCATTGGATCGAATCGCGTCCACCTCCGGATCAGATACTGAAGAAGATGAATATTGTTTGAACGCTGTAAATAAATCTCAGAAATCAAACCCTATTCGCAATGGCTGCACTCTCCCTCTTCCAATGGTAGTAGCAGTAGCGTTATCTTCAAAATACGATAGCAATTTAGATAGCATATTTATGGTGATGGAGCATATGGAACATGACCTAAAGTGTTTTATGGAAACAATGAAATAGCATTTCAGCTTGAGTGAAGTTAAAAACCTGATTTTGCAACTTCTGGAGGGCGTCAGTTACCTCCACGACAATTGGGTTTTACACAGGTGACGTTTTGTTTGAATACTTTTTTCCATCTGTTTTGAGAAGTTATATTTGAAGTTGAATTAGAGCTTAGGCATATATCCATTACCTGAATTCCCAAATAAATTGACATGAAATTTTATTTTGTATGAACCTGGAGAAATTTAGATGTTTAAATTGTTGTATCTCTATTTTGGACAGGGATCTGAATACGTCGAATCTTCTCTTAAACAATAAGGGGGAGTTAAAGATCTGTGACTTTGGCCTTTCTCTTCAATATGGTAGTCCATTGAAAACTTACACACATATGGTGGTTACCTTATGGTACAGGTATTGTAAACAACAACTGTTAAACTGTATTGTATTTTGTTGTGTTTCTGCTAAACTGTGCAAATTTGTTTCATAGTTTTTTTTCAATTTCCTGTGCCTATAGGTGGGATTCTAAGAGAAAAGTAAATTCTAATTGTTCAATTTATTTTTGTGGATTGTAGAGCACTTGAGCTACTTTTGGGAGTTAAGAGGTACTCAACTGCGTAAATTCTAATTGTTCAATTTATTTTTGTGGATTGTAGAGCACCTGAGCTACTTTTGGGAGCTAAGAGGTACTCAATTGTTGTAGACATGTGGTCCGTTGGCTATATTATGGCAGAGCTTCTAGCAAAAGAACCTCTCTTTCAGGGGAAGAGTGAAATAGATCAACCAGACAAGGTATTCATCACTAGGCCTTTCATTGGTTTACACTGCATTCATTTCATTTAAACATTTTCATTTCTCGGAATATTTCTTTATTTAAACATTTTCATTTTTCGGAGTATTTATTTATTTAAACATTTTCATTTCTCGGAGTATATATTTATTTAAACATTTTCATTTCCAGTGAGTATTTCTTTATTGACGTGTTCATTGGATTTTATTACTGTTGCAGATATTTAGGACATTAGGGACTCTGAATGAAAAGATATGGCCTGATTTTGTTTCTTTGCCAGGAGTGAAGTGTAACTTTGTGAAACAACCGTAAGTAACCAAGATTTTTCATCTTTTATTTGCTCAGTGAACAACTTTTAATGATTGACAATAGCTCACAAGTAGAATGGGTTTTAATTTGTCTAGTGAACACTGAATACAAAAGTGGTAAATATAAAAGCAATTAAATTGTTAAATTCATAATCGTAACCTTATGTTTGTTTATAGTGTTTATATTAAACTAAATGTGTTTTTGATGATTTAATCCAGGTATAATAAACTTGGGAAAAATTCCAGCAGCATCATTTTTTGGGAGACCCACTTTATCTGAGGTTGGATTTGATCTTATTAATCGTCTTCTTACCTATGATCCTAACAAGGTAATTGGTCGATCTGATATTCTTTTACAGTTAACGATGAATTTGATGTACAAAGTATAGGGATTTAGATTTTGTTAAAAATTATTTTAGTTTGTTATAGTCTCCCTATTCTCATACAATTTTGGTTTCAAATTGCAGCATATAAGTTCAGTAGAAGCTCTCAATCATGAATGGTTTAAGGAGTTTCCCTTACTAAAACCAACATGTCCATCTCTGAATGATCATGACAGGTTAATGACTGCACCCATTTTCCTTTTTCTCTATGATGGTTGACAGCTCATTTAGGTGACAGCTCATTTAGGTAAATAACCTTGCAAGAAACAATGAGCTATGCATTGTATCTTTTTTTAAAAGTCTTTACATATCTGGAGATGTAATTTTACACAAGTCATTTATGGTTATATATTTTCAGGCAAGGAAGGAGGTTCTTGAAGAGTCCAGATCCTTTAGAAGGCCAATGCAGCAGAGAATTGCAACAAGGTGAAGTTGCTACTAGTGGCTTGTTTCGTTGATTTTTCTTGCCAGTGAATCCTATTTTGAGGAACTAGTGTATCATAAGGCATAGCTTGTTTTTGGTGTATCCATAGACATCAATTCTGATGAGATCTTCAAGCATGCATGTGAATACCAATACTGGCATTGGAAGGACTTCCATGGGGAGCTCCAATATTTTAAGCATTGCACAACCAGGCCCCTAATACCATGTCTTCAGTTGAAGATGTTGGCAGCCCGGTGGCCCGGTGAATTATGTACCTGTATGTGTTTTATATTTAAAATTTCATGGTCTCATGAAGCAACTGCAATGTGGCCCAAAGGCTTTCGTTGGATCTCAATTATGAAACTTGTGTAAATAGTGATTGGTACCATAGTATGAATTTATTTGGATTGGCCCTATGTTGCTGTTTGAAATGATATGAATAAAGTTTTCGAGGTATGAGGTTGTTTCAGGTCTTAAATGTGCCCTTTCATATATTTAATCTTAAAGGTCTTAAATGTGCCCTTTCATATATTTAATCTTAAAGGTCTTAAATGTGCCCTTTCATATATTTAATCTTAAGAGTTTTTGGTGCAAGAGAGCGCTTGATGAAAGTGGAGATCAAAGTTCTTTACTTTATATAGAGTGCAAAGGGTTCGGGACAAATAACTGCATGAAAGGTAATCTCGCTGATTTAATTTTTTTGTATTTCTACTCAATACCAGTGTTTTGATGGTAATCATTAGTGGTATGATAGCTATTGATGGCTGCTTTTATTTTTACAACTTCCGTGTTGGTCTTATTTAATTTATATATAGTTCTCAGGTTCATTTGCAGGGGTTGTTATGGTAGGTTAAATATTTGTGACAGTTCCCAAACCTGTTGTGTTAGGGTAAGTATTTATTTCAGTTCATTTAATAAACTTTTATGTTAGAATGCAACGTATATGCATAAATGTTATGGATATTTTTCCTAACAATATGTGGGATGTCTCATGTAATAGAGTTAGTTTTTGATTGGAGATGAGCTTATTGGAATCCAATTTGGAATATTTTTGACTATTGGAATGCTCCGAGTTAGGTTTCTATTACATATGAGCTTATTAGGTTCCGTTTTGAAAGATATTTGACAATGGAAAAACTCTGAATGTGATGTTGTTTGGTTTTGTTAGGATACTTATTAAAGTTTAAAGTTAGGATAGAGTTTTGTTCAATCAAATAAATTGTTGGCTCTCCTTGCACATTGCTCATCTTGCAAAGTGCCACTATGTAAATTTTGTTCATTTTGATCTTCATGGTTACAACTACATTAGAATCTAGTTTTTGAACTGACATATCCCATTTGGCTATGCCAAGTTTTCAGCTTTTGTTTTGGTAATGTATATAAAACTATGTTTATATCACTTTCTAGCTTTATATACTCGTCATATGATCTACATTATGCTTTCACCTGGATTATATTGTTGTGCTTGTTTCTCTCTTGATTTGATTCTCTCTTGCTTTGAGACTAAATGCATTGTTGTGCCTTGTTAATGCAACTTGGTCAAATCTATGTAGTTGTTTATGTTATAAAAAAAATGCTATTGCACCAAGAGTGATGTCATTGGCACATGGAATCGATACTCTTTGCAAATTCCTTCCTTGCAATCTATCTCTGTTTGAAAATATGTTCACCCATTTGTGCAAACTATGTGCAGTTTCACTCTTTCCTTTTTTAAAGATGCATATTCAATTTCAGAAAATGTCTTTCATTACAATTACACATGAAATTGATTCTCCTTGTAAAAACTTTCCTTGCAGCCTTTCTCTATTTCAAAAGATGTCGTTATGAATTTACATGTGAACTCTTGTTTAAAAATTAGATTAGGAAATGAAATTGCTTCTCTTTGCAAAGTCTTACATGTCTTTGTTTAAAAAATATAAAAATGTGTTGCTTGTATCATGGCTTCAGCTATTTGTGGAAACTCTTGTTTGAAAATCAGATTAGGACATGAAATCGGTTCTCTTTGCAAAGTCTTGATCCATCTTTGTTTCAAAACATGTCATGCTTGTATCTCTGATATCTCATCCTTTCCTTTTCTTAAAGATGCATGCTTGATTTCAAAACATGTTCCTAGTTCTATTAAGGCTAATGTCATTTACATGTTTTTAACTTGTCCTTAACAATGAAATGCAATTCATGTTTGTTCTGCACTACTATTCCCTCTATATGTCCCAGTAAACTACTACAATAACTACTTCAACACAACTATTTTCTTCTGCATTGATCCTTGGCTCTTGTCACAAACTATTATTGAGTTGCACAAATATCAAGAGGTGCCCTTCATTTCTTTTCTTGCTTTTGTTGGTGCCAATCCCTATCTGTCTCCCTTATGTTTCCTTCTAACTAGGGCAAGTACTACTATTAGTCCCTTCCCTATACAAGGCCCGTATAGCATTTCTGTATCTGTCACTGAACCCTGGCTCTCATATCTTTACTGAAAATCCCTATTTAAAGCCTATTTATAACCCTACATTGAATAGAGATATTTGTTCTTTAAGCCCTATAATTATCCTCATCATACATCCCACTCCCTGCTCACAGCTCCTCTTCGTCAAGCACTGACACGTTCACAAGACATGGGCTGGGACTAAAAGGATATGGTGCAATTTGTATATCGCATGTGGTAGAAGTCAAGCTTCTTGATCTAGAAAAATGTGGTGCCCTTCCATTGGTTTGGAGCTTAGGTACATTAAATTCAATTATTTTAAAAGACACTAGTTGAAGTGCATGCCTTTCACTAGCCATTTACATACTTTAGCAACTAGTGGTCACATTCGATTCAATTGTGTTGAACCTTTCCGCAAAAATTGTCAAAATGCAAAGGCAATGATGTTAAGTTCATTTCCCTATGTCTTTGAACTACATTTACAAAGTCTAAAGTCTATTTTCATGTTGTCATAGACATTGCCGCATGCGGCTCTTGTTTTATAAGGGTATTATTTTAATTGATTTGTATTGTATTATTTTTTTATAAAGTTTATTAATGTCATATAAAGTTTTATAACTATTACTCCAAATGATTAATGGACATTACCATTTATAGCTGTTGTTTTTTAAAGTGTTCAATTTCAATTAAAATTAAAATTTCATTAGAACAATGATCCAACAAAGTGTACGCCAAACATTAATTCTAAGTGTGAGCTTTATCCTTGTACAGACATCTACCGATGTACCTTGACTATGAAAATTTATAACAATATTTATGTATGTACCACCACTATCATAAGTGGCTTCATACGGATTAGATGCGAGTAATTAAGGAGCGCTCCATTAAGATTTGGATGATCGACTATTGAACAATTTTATTTTTTTCAATGTTTTTACTCTTATACGAAAATAATTAATACAATTTAAAAAGTTTATATTTCATTTTGGAAAGAATTAATATAATTTTTATTTATTTATTTAAACAGTATTTGTTGTAAATATAAATTATGTATTTCTTTAATAACATAAATTTGATTGAAATTTAATATTTTATTTAATATATTTTCTTATATGTTTCAAAATTAATACAATTTAAAAAAATTTGTATTTAAACAATGTCTTTTTACATATGAATTATGTTTTTCTTTAATGATACAAATTTGATTGAAATTTAATATTCTATTTAATATATTTATAAATCTATTATTGTTAAATAATTTTTTTATAAATTTGATTGAAATTTAATATTCTATTTAATATATTTTATAAATTTATTATTGTCAAATAATTATAAATCTCTTATTGTTAAATAATTTTTTTATAAATTTGATTGAAATTTAATATTCTATTTAATACTATAATGTCCCCATTTTGACCCCCTTTGCATTAAATCGTAAATGATGTAAATATTGTTATTTAATCATGGTGAGGAGCTCAAGGCCAAGGCCCCACCATTGATTTAGCATTTTATGTATTGGCAATTAAAAAAATAGATGCCTATGGTTCTTGTGCTAGGCACAATGTAAATTAAGACATCATGTAAATACGAATTTTAATGAAAAACCCACAACTGGCTATGCAATGCAACAAAGAGATGGGGGCATGATTCTACAAGGAATAGGGAGGGAAATTATTCAAACCCTTGAGTCAATGGTGTTAATCCATGTGTCAATGAGAAAACCCATAAACCACCAACTACCCATTTTGGGTTATGCACCCAATCATTTAATTCTTCCAGAAATTGGTTGAGGCAGTTAATGCCTTGGGAATGAAGAGGTATGGCAGCCAATTTCATGCATGGGTAAGCCATCAACCTGGAAAAACGTACTTTTGCTTCTGGGGCATGAAAACACCCATGAAATTGTGCCCAAAGCCATTCTGAACCCATAGGCTTTCCTCTCTCACGCAATCTGAGCTAGCTGGACTTTCCCCATCACGTTTTTTACCAATTTCCTGCATTTTTCCATAGCTGGGAGCTTGTTTTTGTGTTACACAGTGGCTGGGAGAAAGGGAGTTATGTTTTGGGGGTTTATAGAGGTCGTTTTTGCCCCTGAAAGGCAGAAAAACGTTTTCTGAAAACGAATTTGCTCTCCCAGGGTTTATTCCCCATCTAACAGTTTGTTTTGGTTGCCCACGTTTTTCAGCACTTGTGTTTTGTTGTAGGGTGTATCCCTGTGTTGGTTGGAAATTATGAGCAAGAATTAGGAGTGGAAGTGGACCAGAATTGGCTTGATAAACCTAGTGAGGAGGTAACCTCTCAAGAGTATCAAAAGGGCTGGTTGCTCTTCTATGCACACCTTGAAGAACACTAGAATGGAAGGTATGGCCTGAGGGATTGTGTATTAGTGAAGGGAATACTTCCTTGTGCCAGGTGTGTAGGTACTGTGGGGACCAAGCTAGATAGATCTTGCAGAGGGTGCCCATATCTCTATGGATGATCCCACTAGCTTGACAATTCTTCCTTCCATTGCCTAACAGCCTGATAAACCCAACTGTAGCTTGGCTTGGTTGATTTGGTGTATTTTTGGGCTATGTGTGACTCTTTTGTTCCCTGATTCCTTGTAGAGATCATGCCCAGCTCAGGGGTGGCAGTGTGTTGAGATATTGATGATCACAACTGGCCTATGGTTGGGTGGAACGTTGTAGTTGCATAGCCAGTTGCTTGGGACTACTTTGTTATAAGATAAGTATTCTCTTGTGTTAACTTTGCAATTATTTATTTGATGAATATCTTGAATGTATGATGGATGTGTAATCGAAATTATTTCCATTGTGTTTTCTTATAATTATACATTTTCATATGTACTTTTATATTATGTGAATGCTTATTTAAAAGTTCATGGGGCTAGATGCCCAGCTTTAGCATCATGTTCTCTCTATCATGCTGGTATGATGGGAGGGGACATTACAAATACATTTTATAAATTTATTATTGTCAAATAATTTTTTAAAACTATAATTCTAAAACAGGGACTCGCTGCTTTGCAACTATTTTGCTTGTTATTATTATTCATTTTTAATTAATTAATCTTTGTTTCGTTTTATTTTGTTATTCATTTAGTATAATTTCAAAATACTTAGAATTAAATTTAGATTAACTTTATTTTTGTTTTTTTTTAATATTTTGCTTCAATTTTCACTTTAATATGATTTTTTCATTTTATTATATTTAGTTTGTTTGATTTTATTTTATCTTTGTTTTTATTTTAATACAGTTTTAAGATAAATAATATCAAGGCTAAAATTGGTTATGGGTTTTTGTGCAAAGAAACACAAGTTCAAGGAAAGAATGCAGTCATTGACATTGCGGTGTCAAACACAAAAACTCGCCGTTGTTGATGCAAAGAAAGTCAAAATTATCCGATGACACATTAAGCTGCTCACTGGGAAGATGAAGGTAGACTCACCAAGATCACTATTTAAAAACAAGCACCATAACCAGGGGCAAGTGGAGGTCATGTTCGATCGAGTATTGTCAAGCCATCAAGTTATGAAGACTTTAATGGAGAATTCTCTACAATAAGAAGAAAAAGGCATCACGTTACATGAAGACAAATCCCACTAGGTGACGAAAGGTCACTAAACAACAAATTGATGGAGTGTTAAAGGTCACCCAAGGATAAATTAAATTAATTTTGTAACTAAATTATTAAAGAACTCCAAAAGTTTCAAGGAAATATGGAAAGTCAATGGTCGTCTAGCCTTGTCCTATTTATGGTAATCTCATTTGAGAAGAAGGGGCTTTTTGGCTCTGCAACTGTTGGAGGTACTAGTGTTGAAACTGTGAAAGAGGAGAATCCTTGGATCAACTAAATTGCATAGGAGTATTGTCGTTGTATGGATGAATGCTTTGAACTATTTCTTATTCTCTCATGCAAAAATATGAAGTAAGCCTATATCAGATTTCTAATTGGATTATTCATGTATCTTTATGTTGTTTATTTCATATGTTATTCCTCTTCTTTTGTTGTCTATGAGTTTTGAAATCAAAATGGATCAATTTATATGACTATTATTATGTTTATGCTACCATTATGTTGGTTGTTTCTTTGCTTTTAAAAAACAACTAACTAATTTCTGAATATGGATGTTCAACCATTGTTTCACTGTTCCACGGGGGATTCACTAGAAGGAAATATAATACCACGTTCATTCATATTGTGGTATTAAATATTCATGAAAACCTAAAAATTATATTGCTTATATATTAAGGGGAAAAGGGGTTTTTTATTTAATGTAACAATACAAAAATACTTCGGGGTCTTTTTTATATGGGCGGGCTAACAAATATCCGCCAAATGGAGATGGCGGGATCACAACTAGATGAGAAATCGGGTTGACGCAAGGCTCAAGCTTACCAGTATGTAGGGAAATCACGTCTTGAGGCATGCTTGAGGCCAGGGGGTTTCGTGGTGAAATGGGTTTCCAATCGATCATAGTCGAGAGACAGTGGTCATTGAAAACCAATTGTTGCCAATAGCACTCAGCCAGTTGTTACCAATAGCATTGGGAGGCTCTAAGCCTCCAGGGACTGTTATAGGCCCTCGATAGGCCTTGGGCGCTTGAATACCCAACCACTCGTGCCTATTACAGGCCTTGGGAGGTTTAGTCAGCCTCATAGAGCTTGTTACAGGCCATGGGAGCTTGGATACTTAGCCCACAACAGGATTAGTCAGCAAATGGAGAAATGTAACATGCAATCTAAATGTTATACTATGTGCATTGGCTCTAATGACATACAAGAAGTGATCTCCTATCTCTTCATTAGACCATTAGATGTTGCAAATCATAATGATATGTGGTTGAGTAATTGCATTGTGGGTGAAGTAATGTGCATCCACAATATATATCGAAAGGAGCAAGGTGCATTGTAGAATGCATGTGGGGTCATAAGAGGGGTATCATATCAATCTACTAGGTAGAAATATAAAGGGGTATAAAAAATGTTAATGAAAAAATTGATACATACAATATCTAGTGAAAATAGAGGTTTTTTTAAATTGAGAAGGCATATTGGGAGGGGGTTCAAAAAAATGATTTTGGAAGGTATTTTTCAATATTTATAGAAATTAGGGGTATTGTTTCATATGCCACAAACGAACGTGCTATGATAGTGGTTTATTGAGTGAATCCCCCGTGCATTGTTCACACCCTTTACTCTTGCTCTTGGCTGGGATAGATTATTATAGGTTTAATTTAGGTTAAGGCATCCACTGGTATGATTCAAAGAAGGAGGGGTGGTAAGACGAGAGGTAAGAACCTGCGCATCACTTTGTGAGGCCTTTCCAAACTATTGTGAAATTGGTGTGGCTAGATTAAGATAGTTGGGAATTGCATTTTAGGTTAGATTGGATTAGTTCGCATCTTCTAATTTTAAAACCTCTAAACGGTGGGTTGGGCCGCAACCGAAAAATTGTTTAAGAATATCTCGAATGTTAGCTGGGTCGTAAGCCGGACGGGTTCCCTATTCCAAACAATGGGAGGTCTAATTGGAACTTCTTAACGGGGAGAACCCCTACTATTGACCGTGGTTCATTTCAGCATCACTTTGTGAGGCCTTTCCAAACTCTTGTGAAATTGGTGTGGCTAGATTAAGATAGTTGGGAATTGCATTTTAGGTTAGATTGGATTAGTTCGCATCTTCTAATTTTAAAACCTCTAAACGGTGGGTCGGGCCGCAACCGAAAAATTGTTTAAGAATATATCGAATGTTAGCTGGGTCGTAAGCCGAACGGGTTCCCTATTCTAAACGATGGGAGGTCTAATTGGAACTTCTTAACGGGGAGAACGCCTACTATTGACCGTGGTTCATTTCAACCCGTTAGCAGGTTCTTCCTCTTCTAGTTCATCTTCATCTATTGAGTCAGATTCTTCGCCATCCAACTCAAATTCTATTGTCTTTGGTTCTTCTTCCTTTGGTTGGTCTTCTTGTTTGGGAGGAGCTCTAAACTCTAAATACAACATCTTGATTATAAAAAATCTTCTTATTTAATGGGTTCCAAAGTTTATAGCATTTTATACCATATATTTATAACGAATAAAGATACACTTATCATATTTATGATCCACCTTACTCGTATTTTCCTTTGTAACATGCACATAAGCATCACAACCAACAACTATGACATTTTTAAGAGAGGGATTTTAACACTAGCACATATGGTCAAATTTGCCACGATTTTTCATTGTAATTTCCACGAATGTTCGTCCCTGTTGCAACAATTGGGGTTTCGTTTGTTCTTGGAATGACATTCGTGGATATTGGGACGACAATTCCCCATCGTGGCAATAGCAACGCTTCTTGGTGGGCATGTGTCAACTACAAAACAGTTCTCAGATCTATGGAAGATGAATCCTGCCATGACCTTTCGTCTCTATATCGACATTCAACTTCTACAAGTTCCACGAATGTGCGTGGAAACATGTTTATAGTTCCACGAATCATCGTCATAATATCAATGCAGCGATCCACAAACTTTCACGGTAGGTTTAGCACCTATGTCGAAACAATTTTACATTTCCACGAACCATTGTCTCAATATCCATGCACCGACTCACAAAGTTTCGTGGCAGGTTCAGCACCTACGTGGAAACAATTTTATATTTCCACGAATAATCGTCAAAGTACCCACGCATCGATTCACAAACTTTCGTGGTAGGTTCATCACCTGCGTGGAAAGAGTTTCTATGGCCTACACTAATGTTCATCGATATATCGATGATACCTAGAAGTGTTAAAGAAAATGAATTTGAATGCACATATTCTGGTGTACTATGGGTGGGCACTAACTACAAAGCATGAAAGTAGGAGTACAATGTTTGAAAAGCTATGCATAAGAGCCAAATGCAGGTGTCTTCCGAATATTTGAGAACCAACAGACACACAAACCTTCCACAGTATAAAAATTTGGTGCAGTTTTCATTAGTAAATTCATCACCCTTACACAACTATGGATTGTGTTTCATATCTTTATTAAGAGTGTTTTATGTAGCTCATTCTCCCTCACAACCTTGACCTTCCATTTGGAGTGACTCAACATGGTTTGAGCTGTATGTTTCAAATCCAATGATAGGATTACTCTATGTTGTAGAAAAGTCTGAAGGTTGGAAAGAAGAATGCTTGAAGATTCTCCAAGAAAATTATGATAAGGGAAGCTGATCTTTTTCTCACGAACAAGACATATCAACTTCTTTGAAGGAAATTTATATTGGACAACTTATTGACTTTAAGATAACTATTAAATTGTGCATGTATTTATTGAGATTCAAAAAGTATGAAAAACTTGTTGTTAAGGCCATGGCTCCAGATGTGAAGCTACATTTTGGTGAGATGCAAGCGTTTCAAGAAAATGTTGACTTAATCAAGAGGTAGATAGGACTTGAAATGTTGACTTAATTTTTGTATAAGGGATGAATCTCCAGGTTGTACTTGAATAAGAGAAGAATAAATGGAGGCATATTCCTTGGAGGACATGCTTGTGTGATGTATGATTATTGGAGATCCTTGGTGTGAGCTAGGGTTTTCTTGGTTTTCTGTATCTAGAGTTTTCTTGGTTTTTCGTATCTAGGGTTTTGGATATCTACTGGATTGTACTATCCTTGTGGAGGATATCCATTATGTGCCCCTACAATCAATATATCATGAAAATATATGCCAAAAACAATCCACTACTTTTTATAACAACTCCTGAAAATAAGAGGACCTCAACATGTGTGCTGACAGAATGTGAGCAGTCCTGTAATCATGATAATCAATCCCATATAGATTGGATCTGCATATATATGTGTGCAAAGTGGGAAATGGATGTTAAAACAAACCCTTAAAATAAGGATTCCCTCAAAGAATGTGCATTAAACCCCAATTTGGGCATTATGACCAAGTAAAACTACTCATAAAATCATAATGATGGAACACACTTAAGATATGTACAATGGGAGTGATCCTCCTCCAAAATACAAATGAAAAACCAAATATAAACAAAAAAAACATTAGGAAACCCTTAGTTGAAGGGTGTTTCTCTCAAAAGCGTGCGAGGACATGTGTGGATGCATCTATTTGTCAATCCACCACCCAATGTGTATAACACTCCTATCTAATAGAAAAAACCTAGACACTTAATAATGTGTCCTGCCCCCAAATATGTGAATGCATAAAAAGATATTGCACGGATATAAAATATCAAAGTTTCCATATTTGTAGTGATTCCCTAAAAAGATGAACCTCCATGAAAGAAAATACATCAACATCTACTACACATACCTCCAAAGGAAAATATCCATGTGCAACATGTTGAAACATAGACTTCAACACTAGTTCAAGGCCTCATGTCATATGAGGGGTAGCATGCCACACAATTAGAGGAGGAATACCTTGCATGAGGACACTTGGAGCACCTGCGTCGAAACAATTTTACATTTAAGCATTTCTACATCTTACACCTTACAATGCAAATATAAAACATACAACATACTATGATATTGCATTGTATGTGTTTCTACAACTTCAGGTTCTCAAGAATTGTCTGGATATGGGTAAGACTCTTCAAAACACATCAAAATCTAAGTGTAGAAAAATACAATTTTTGTTCTAAGTTGCAAGAACATTGCAGTATCGCCCTTGAGTTAAAAAAGAAGACTCTATCCCATGAAATCAATACTTAATTACTTAAGCTGACCCATCATCTTTATTTTCTTCCTCAGATTCTTACAGCTTAAGGAAATCAACATCTTAAACACTATGATATGGTAATCGATACCCATGTTTACACAGGAATCATAAGATCAAGATACTAACAAACAAGGGATATATGGTTAATCACCTGACACCCCAAATGATACCCAAGTTGTTTCACATGCATACTTGCCTCTTGTAACCAAGAACTCCAAATGTACAACCCATAAGTTCTTAACATGGGCTCTTTGGTATATTCAAAACTGCCATATCAACAGATTATAATGAGTTACACTGACAATCAAACTAAAATGATAAACTAATATTCAGTAACATGTGATAAAATAAACATATATATCATATAACAAAAAGAGAGATATAGTTGAAGATACCAACCTGGGTGTGAAACTATTCTTGAAAATATACTCAGAAGTGTTACTTTCAGAAAAGATTGTTTGTGCCTCGGAGAGGCCTATCTTCTCTAGGAACCAGCTGACCCTACAAGAGGGTGTGTACAAACCAGAGAGAGAGAAATGACTGGAGTTGATTAGGTCAATGACAGTCAAGCACAGTACATAACTCAACATAAATAAAGTCACAAAATTATAAACTTCAACCAAGTCTTAGTAGAAGAGAAGTGATTATCAACACACCACAACTGATCACAGGTGATCAAATTCAAGTACTCTATAAGACCAAAAATTCAACAAGGTGGTATAAAAAAAATGAAGGAGGGTAAATGTTTGCATTAACCACAAGTCAAAGACAAGGTACCACAAGTCCAATAATAAATCAATCAAGGTGGGGAAGGTACAACAAGTATTTAATAACTTAATCAGTAACAGGTAATAAAATAAACATATTGATCATATAACAATAAGAGAGGTATAGTTGAAGATCTCCACGTCAACATTAAACCAAAAATATGACAGCATAGATGTCCACGGTAATCTATTCCATCCAAACCTATCAAGTGTACTTTTAGGTTAGCAGTATTCTTTTCTCTGAACTATAGCAGCTGTGTGGCCATTTTCACCATGTAAATCGAAGGATTTATAGGGTCAAAATGGCCAAACAGCTACTACAGTTCGGAGTCAAGAATATTGCTAACCTAAAAGTACACTTGATGGGTTTGGATGGAAACCATTTTCAATGTTGATTCCACTACCCTCCTTATTGTCTTACAAAAAGGCATGAAAATGAGGAAAAAGACTTAAAATTGTGGACTTCACCTTCAACCTATGTCTAGTCCCTTGGCTACCACCGTCAGGCTTGAAGTGCAGCTGACAATGGAACACAAGTGTAGTTTATTACCACCATGCAAATTTAATTTGACCTTTCAATTCCCATCGCCATTTCCTCTCATACGACGTCCCACAACCATTTCTCTTGACACCCACTCTTCATTCATTCTGTATGCATTTCACTATGCAACCATCTCAGATTCTCACTGTGTTTTCCCTCAATTAGTTTATCAATTCAATATGACCAAGGCCCACTGCCTGAGGAGTGTTTCTAGCGGTCTTGAGTTTCATCCTGGCAACAGTGACGATTCATGGTATTATGTTTAATCCCTTCGACTGCAATATGGAAAACTCATAGTTCACTACGAAGGTTTGTCTGACAAATGTGATGGTTTGGGTTCCGTGCCCCAGGAGCAATTCCTCAAAGTGTCCCTGAATGGCACCGGGGTTACGGAACCCAAACCATCTAATTTGTCAGAGAAACCTTCATAGTGAACTTTGAGTTTGCCATATTGCAGCCGAAGGGAAACATAATACCATGAATCGTCACCGTTGCCAGGATGAAACTCAAGACCGCTGGAAACACTCCTCGGATGGCGGACGTGGGTCATATTGAATTGATCAACTAATTGATGGAAAACGTAGTGATAATCTAAGACGGTTGCATAGTGAAATGCATACAAATTGAATGAAGAGTGGGTATCAAGAGAAATGGTTGTGGGACGTCGTATGAGAGGAAATGGCAATGGGAATTGAAAGGTCAAATTAAATTTGCATGGTGGTAATAAACTACACTTGTGTCTTCCATTGTCAGTTTCACTTCAAGCCTGAAGGTGGTAGCCTTGGGACTAGACATAGGTCATAGGTGAAGTCCTTATCAATGTGAAAAACAAAAAATATAAAAATTCATTTTTTTAACCCACGAATGTTGAAAACGTGAAAATATTTCGTGGAACAATCCGCCCATATGTAATAGTGAATATAAGCCGTAAACCTAGACCTATATCACCTCTTCCATGTATCCTCTAATCCTTAACCCCTAAACCCTCTAATACCTAACCCTTAAAATAGATAACCCCTAACTCTTACCCATGTCACATAAAACCTCTCAATTTT
The DNA here is from genome assembly GCA_027924585.1 of Larix kaempferi. Taxonomy (NCBI): domain Eukaryota; kingdom Viridiplantae; phylum Streptophyta; class Pinopsida; order Pinales; family Pinaceae; genus Larix; species Larix kaempferi. Next base: position 12,307,691 of record BSBM01000835.1, on the reverse strand, counting down.
TACCCTATATAATTATCCCATAATCCCTTATGCATATAATCTATAATAATTATAACCTATAACTCATAACTAATACAAATTGTAAACCCTTAATCCCTATCACCTATAATCAATATCACTTCAAAACTATAGCTATTAAAACCCCGACTCCAACTACCTATAACATGTTACCCCTATTAAATCCCTTACATCCATTGACCTTATTTACATATCACACATTATCCACAAGGACTATAAACCACAAGCATAATTTCTAACCACTACAAATGATAATGACTAACCCAGGTATAGATTTAACTAATAACCCTTATAACCCATTAGCCATTATCTTTGAACCCATTTAACCCATAAACTACATCACATATAAACCCTAATTATTATTACTTCAAAAATTCTAAGCATTAATTTATAAGAACTATCACCCCTAACTAGTAACCCTTATTAAAATTACCCTTTAATCCTCATCAACTTGAACACCTATACTTTGATTTCTACAACCCAAACCATAATAAGCACCAACCCATACAATTCCTAACTCATTACCCTATCAACCCTAATCCCTCTCAAGGATCAACCTTGAAGAATTTTAACCCTTAATCCTTGTCACTTGTAATCCTTTATAATCCCTAGCTTGAATAAGCCTTGAAATCTAAGTATTATAACCCTTAACCCCTACAATATTAATTAATAATTATCAACCTTGACCTTTGATCACTATAAAACCTAAGTATTAAAACCCTTAAAACACCTAACTGTAGCAACTAACCACTATAGCATGTAAACATTAACACTCTTAACTAGTAATCATTATATCCTATAAAAACTATGAGCATAAAATCCTATAACCCATAATCCCTTTAAATGTAATCATTATCACCAATAAACCATAACCTCTAAACCCCAATGGTCAAATTTAATAAGTACAACAAGTATTTAATAACTCAATCAGTAGCAGGTAATAAAATAAACATATTGATCATATAACAATAAGAGAGGTATAGTTGAAGATCTCCATGTCAACATTAAACCAAAAATCAATCTGAAGTGTGGGTACAAATATAAACAATTGTCATAGAATAAGAAAATATAAACAATGGTCACAACATAGGTGTGGGTAGTAGAAGACCCGTGACCCTTAGAACCAAGGGTATGCTCCAAATGTGGCCAAATAACCATAGTACTCTATAAGAGCAAAACTTCAACAAGGTGGTTTTAAAAAAGTTACTCAAGGAGGGTAAATGACCCCATTAAACACAAGTGAAAGATAAGGTACCACAAGACCAATCATAGCTCAATCAAGGTGGGGAAGGTACAACCAATCATATCTCTCTCAAATGTACAACCGTCCAATATAACCTGAAAGTTCATCATCACAGTATAAGGAAGGGTGGTGGGATGCCAAATAAAAATATCCCTCTTTTCTCTCTATGCAATACTGATAGCATCACATCATAGATAAGTACCTTGTACTATAGAAAATAAAAGCCACCTGTGTTACCTTTCAATTTAGGAATATGGTCTACAAAAGCAAAATTTCATCACAATTACCATCCAAATTTCTGACTAGTGCTAAAGCAACAGTAAAAGATTTTATAACATAATTTTGATCTCTATCAACTTCAACACTCCTCTGTGGTCCCTATGCTAAAGTTGGTCCTCGAGATGTAATGGGAAGCAATCAAATTATAACATATGCAGCAGCAGTAAATAAGCAATGAAAAAAGAAAATAAAAATTCATTAGGCCTCCTTTCAAGGGACAAGTCACCAAGGGAACGTGAAAGTACCTTGAGAGAGAGGAAAAGTTAAGTACATACCTCAAACAGGTTAACACAATCCACATACTACAACAATTAAGCACACATATGAAAGAAAGGTACAGTTACATAACAATTCTACAGCTGCATTATAAAACGGTACTATATTTGAATAGTGCTAAAGCAACAGTAAAACATATTATAATATTATTTTCATCTCTTTCAGTTATAATACCATTGCATGACTACACAATCTTCTAGCAGATTGACTCCCATGTGTGTCTCCCTTTTCAAACCAAAAGCTTTACAATATATCAGAAAATTTTAGATCTGAAGTTTGTTTTAGGATCCACTTTTCAAGGCTTTGACTTCTAAATATAGCAAAAATGTATAGCTAAAAGATTTAGTCTAACTAATCTAGACAAGTGTCCAAACTATATTAAACTTAGAAACCTAATCAAAGTCTCGTGGCTTCCTGAGCCAAAACAGCTAACCCATCTAATGCCTTTGCCTTTGCTTGTAATGTGATGATCTCTTTCTTCATTTGGCTGAGTTGTCTCTTGAGTTGCTCTTTATCTTTCTCGAGCTGAACATTCTGTTCTTGGGCCGCTCTTCCTCTTTTTACATCTTCATCAGCTACTTGTGTGACTTCTGAAAAGTTTTTGTTCGCTTCCTGGAGGTCTTGCTTCAACATACTGTTGGCTTTCATCAAACTATCATTAATTTGTCTCATATGTTCATTCTGGCATCTGAAATGATGAAGTTCCTTTTTCTGCTTTTCTTTTTCAAGTTTTTCCATTTCATCATCTGGATCTTCGGATTTTTCATCAGAAATTATCTTTTTAAAACTTGCTTGCTCTTTGGAGGATTCAACCACTTCAATTATTACTTTCTATTTTCCCTTCGAAGTCAATAATACTCCATTATCTTCCATACTTCCATTGTTATCATCGGGAAAATTCTTAGGAGTTATATCTGGGATTTTTCTAAGACTTTGATCAATACCCCCAAGAATTTGTTTTAAAGTTGATTCTAAATTTTTTTCTTTCATGTCTTCCTCATCATCACTTGTTGAATCTTGTATGCTTACAATTTTATTCTTTTTGAGTTTAGGATTCAATGTGGCTTCCATATTCATCCTAAACTTATTTCTAGGTCTTGTCCTTGGCCTAAAATATGCTATGAGTGGTTCATATGAACACTTTGAGGATTATGAGGGTTTGTTATGAGAAGAGACAGGGTCTTGCTTTACTTCTGGCGAAGTTTTTTCATCTTCTTCCATTGCATCATCGGGTTGTATAACATGACTACAATTAAACTCTTCAGGGTTTTTCTGTTTCATCTTTGCATGCGTTTGTATATCTGTCTCTTTTTCAGGTAACTCTTCTTCGTGGTGGCATTCTTCATTTTCAAACAAGATCTTTGTCTCTGTACAATCGGAAATGACCTCTTTTCCAGAAGGATTTTGTTTTCTTTTTCCCTTCTTCTCTTCCTTAAATTCCACTTTAAATCCTGACCAATATAAAAAATGAGACCAAGTTCTGCGCTGCTTTTCTACTTCTTTAGAAATTAACAATTTTATCAGGCCATGGTGAAACATACTGTTATTGGGAGTATTAGACTGATTCTTAACCCTAGATGCCATTTTACTTAAACTGTTCTGCAAGTAATAGGGTAAGTTTAATTTCTTTGTACCTGAAACATGTTGTAATAGACGCATATGATAACGGTATACAATGGAGAACCTGCCTTCACATGTTATATACCTTTGGATAATTTGCAAAACATCATGCCATTCCTTGATTAGGAAAGTATTTTGAATGCCTTGGCTTCAATCAGGATCTTGGTGTGCCGGAAGGAGGAGCTGGCTGAAATCTTCGTCTATTGATTGCCTCTTATACCATTTTTCACCCTCAGGAGTAACCCCAACATCCTATGCAATGGTTTCTTCTCTTACTGAGAATTTAAGGCCGTTCATTTTCACCATTGAACCCTCGAGGTTTTCACAAAATTATTTTTTAACCCCTATGTGAAACTCTCCCATCTTTTCAAACATGGTAAACCAGCCAGCTGCTTTCACCTTTTCAACAGCAGATGGAAATTTCTTCATCCACTCAACATTTTGGGGCTTAATCCTAAGCACATGACCACTTGGGCATGATTTCTTGTCTATCTCCATCACTGAATTCATGACTGTAGAAGCAATACTTGAACGCGAACTTTGGGGAGAAGATACTGAAAACCCTCTTTGAAGCTCGAACTCCATTTTGTCTATCAACACTGATATAATCAGTGATCTATCGGGCTTGAAATGATTCAGAGATATGGAGGGGTACGAGCTCCCAAATCTAATACTTGCTTCATGAACCATCTTTGAGGCCTGATTGCTCTCATAATTGCACCCTGTACTCAAAAACCTAATCAATAGCAAGCTGGCAGCGTGCATGTATTTGAATATTGATATGTGCTGCCAACTTGGGTTAATAAATCAAGACTATATAATTCAACTCTAGCACATTTGTCATATAATGAAAAGACATTAACTAGTCTATAGGAGCTTAGGTTAAACAATATGCATTAAATATTCAAAACAATTCAAACCTTAAGAAAATGGGAAAAGCAAAGGTTGGAATAAACAAAAGGAAAAAAGGCTTAAAAATGAAAAATAGACCTAGGGAGGAAAGAACATGACTCAAAACACAGTAATTAAACATATATGGGTAATGTTTTGAACATTAGTAGACACGTCTCACCTTCTAGCAGCCTCATCATTTAGTTCCGGGCCAGTTTTGTGGATGTAAGGTAGTTTTCGGTGCAAATTAAGACTATCCATGTCTTCTTACAACATGAGACGATTGCAAAATTTGAGGTATGGAAATGCTAAGAGAAGAAATCATGGGTGTGTTGAGTGGAGTTTGGATAAGTATGAACCTTTTCATCGGATTTGATCTGGCTACAACAAACTCCTGCAATATGTAGTAATTGGGCATCATGCCTTCCAATACTAACTTTTAGCAAAAGTGACCCTAATAATCACAAGTGAGCTACGTGGCCATCATCTCTTGCTAGCTGACTAGTGGGATGAATTTGGGGTTTTGGAACTGTTTCATGCTATAAAACTGGATAACATTAGCTATTGAGGACTTTGAATTGAGTGTACCATTAGGATAAATAATTAAATAACAACATTCAGGACCAATGTGTTAGTTGCAATTAAATGTGTGGGGAATGTTATGTAAGACCCTCAGAAAATCCTTATACACCACATGTGCTTGATGCAAACATTCAAATCCTTGACAATTTAATCCTTAACTTAAGTGAAATCAACAAGAGATATAAGTGTTGGAAACAACCAAACCATGACTACAATGATAGCTGAAAATCTAATGTGCAATAAGACAATTTTGAAATTTCGAAAACACCATGCATACAAAGAAGAAATGAAGTCCATGTTCATAGTCTCATGATGAATAGGATTGTCATTGATGACAACATAAAAGTAACTAACCATTCTGGAAAACATCTAAAAGTTTGATGGCTTTCAAAAGTTAGGTCTAAAAGTTTTTATGACTTTCTTTTCAGGTTGATGCCCATTTCAAAGGAAGGATGTGTTTTATACTACCAATCATATCACATCGACATTTTAAGCTACATGTTCATATGATAAAAAAAAATATAATGCATTTTCAAAGGAGGGATGTGTTTTATAATGCCAATCAAATCACATCGACATTTTAAGCTATATGTTCATATGATAAAAATTCATTATGAAGAGTGATTTATAATTCATTTGAAAATAATACTCAAAATGATCACATTACCCTATATAATTCACAAGCAGTTCCATGATATAATTCAAAGGAATGATTGAGGTATGTCTTTTTGTCATAAGGAAACTAGCAAGAAGGGTAAATCCATGATACAAAGAGATTCATTACACTCTTTGCATACTCAACTATAAATCAATCTTCATATTTATCTTAGTTCAAGAAGTGACTTTCAATCGGCCACCTAAATATCAACAATTATAATTTATGATATTATCCTATTAAAACTTTGAGCAACATTGTAGGAAAAATTTCATATACAAGTATTTATAGATGCCTCAAAATAATCTTATATCATCATGCCAAGAAATCACATAATTTGGTTTACTTTTTCAAGGAAATGAATATCCATACTTAACTCTAGTTAAGTCTTCCATACCCAAAGGCTTTAATACTCCATGTTTATCACTATTTTCAAGTTCGAGCATTCATATCATACTTAAGAGAGGTTTACCTATCAAATAACCCAAGTAATATGCATGATAGAATTCCACAATAATGAATAGGAAAACATGATTCTCTCACATGATAATTTTAAAGGAAACAGGTGTATGATGTCATGACCCTCACACTATCTCTATATACATTGTTGGATGTCACGTTATAATTGTTCAATTCTAATAAGTGACTTCCAATACATTCCAAAATCAAACATTTCATTGCTAATAAAAAAATGAACTCTTGAAATGAACATAACTAGGTCCTAAAGACATTTCCATGGTAAAAACCTCTTATTTAACATTCAAACCCACTACTAAGTATGTCACGACATCCTCATAATTCCACTTTCCATCATGTGACCTCCAACATAGTTAACTCAATAAATAGGGTTCACATTAATCTCTTCTTTCCTCTGCAATGATCTTGTATCATTTCTATTTGTCCATAAAACTCTTATCACACAAGACTATTAAACAAGATCATTGATTACAAGAAACTTGCACATAAAGGTATCCATTATACTATTTGAAAAATAACAATCATTCATTCTAAGCTAACATTCATCCCCCCAATCAAATTTGATTTTTTTCACATGAAGAATGGTGCAAATGAATGCTCAAATTAAATTCACCATTGGCCATGTTAAGACTACTAATCCTCAATCAAGATTTGGACAGAGAAATATTAATGAAAAATATAAATTCTAGAATACTTTCTAACCAATAAATATCATTAATGCTTCCAAACTTGAACTAGTGTGTACATTTTTCGATCACACACTAAGTAATTCAAAGTAATGTCTTAAAAGCGGTTAGGGTGGCATGCAATAAGTATTTGATGTTGCATCAAAACTATTCCCATGGTGTATCTATAAGATCCACCATGATCTTGAAGGCTTGTTGAATAACACCAAAGAAAATAAAAAGGGAGTAGTTGTGCAACTCATAGTTTGTCTCTTAAAATACTTATTGTTGCATGGCTTCCTACACGAACTAGAATATCTTGAAATTTAGTACATTAAGAGTGAAAACATTATGGTTTCGAACCTATGCAATAAATTTCTTAATATAGTTTTCCATTTTCATGAAATTTTATAAGTCATGAATGCTCTTTATTGATCAACAATTGACACTAATTAAATTCTTTATTGAATTAATGCTCATACCACCAATTAACACAATGAAATATTTATTAAACAATGGTCATATCATCAATCGTTCTTGTGGAATCGCATACACAAATTTGTACACTTATTCAACTTAACTGCAATTTATCTCCTTAGAAGGATGCAAATAATTGGTTCAAATGATGCAAGTAATAATTCTAGGTAACTAACTAAACAATTTTGTTTTCCATATACATGATTATAAATAAGTCAATACATACATTTAGCACTTTATTCATCAACTTTATAAATGCGAAAAAGGAATTAGCAATACTATAAAAGGAAACAAAAGTCATTCAAATACTACATATTGTATAGTTAAGGTGTCAAAAGGGAATTAGCTCGACATTCATCTATATTACAACGAAAAGTGAAACCTAAACATTTCGTCCCTATATCGACGAAATTTCGTGGAACATTACAAATCATGGATATTGCCACAGTTTTTCCGCCCTGAAAAACAAAAAATATAAAAATTCATTTTTTTAACCCACGAATGTTGAAAACGTGGAAATATTTCATGGAACAATCTGCCCATATGTAATAGTGTAACCAATCCATGCCACATGTGGATTTTTGTCAACCAGTGCTGATGCAAGTGATCGGTTTACCAAGTAACATGCAGTATCCACTGCATTTCCCAATAATTCTTGTGATAACGCTACACCACTGAGCGTACTCCTTTCCTTGATCTCCATCATTGTCATGTTTATCCTTTCTATAATTCCATTATGTTGAGGTGTGTATGAGTAGTATTTTTCCTTACTATTCCACACTTCTGAAATAATTCCTCAAACTCATTTCGCCATAATTCTCCACCATTATTTGTCTTCAACAAATTTATTTTATTCTCTGATTTGTTTTCTACAAGATCTTTAAAATCTTTAAATTTATTGAAAACATCAAATTTCATATGGAGGAAATAGACCCATGTTTTCAGTGATAAATCATCAATGAATGAAACATACCTAGTGATGGAATGAGAATATGTCCAAACACATTAATATATGTATTACCTCCAAGATTCATTTTTCTCTAGTATCACCAAATAGGAGTCTCATCCGATTATGTTTACCATATATGCAACATTCACAAAAATCAAAATCTAATGAGCAATCATACATACCTTCAACCACACCTTTACCATGTAATTCTCAAAGGACCTTCTCTCCAACATGTCCCAATATTTGATGCCATAACATTATCTTGTCTACAAGGATAATAGGGCTTGTATCTTCTACAGTTTCATTCTCAGGAACAATAGAAGAGTTACACCCATTAATGAAAGTTCTTCTCATCAATTCGTATAGATTTCCAATTTGAATTCCCTACATCAACACCATTTCTCCTCAAACCATATTGCATGCGTCCTTTTAAAATAAAATATGCACACATGTATCACCCATATTACCTATGGATATCAAGTTTCTAGTCTGATTTAGAATGTGCAAAACTTTAGGAAGAGTTCTAGTCCTTCCATCTTTGAGCAATATATCGACCCTTCCACATCCTATTATTTTGGTTATTCGTTAATATCCTATGAAAAGATCACCTCCATTGTAATTCTCATATTTAGAAAATAACTCACAGTGAGGAGTCATATGAAATGAAGCAACTAAGTCAATCAACCATACATCATAATCTACATGTGTATCTATAGATGATAAGTAAACATCAACCTTTTTCGTCTATAGAGGGTTTTGTTTCCATGGAAGGAGCATGATCATATCCCTTACCTTTATCAACACTCTTAGATTTTCAATTTTTCTTATAATTACTAGCTTTACCACATTTCCAACATTTATTTTCAAATTGTCCTGTCTATCTAACATAATCTGAAATGCAACAATAAAAAATGGCTCAAACACACATTACACAAATATTTACCTTGGAAAATCAACACCACATAAAATAACATTCATGAGAGTTTCTCCACTCTCTATCTCATTGTATTATCTTTTTATGTTTACAGTGAAATATTATAGCATCCAAAACTCTAATCCATAAACCTATATTATATTACAACCCCAATTCCATGACTAGAATTAGTTTAGAATGAACCACAAAACCATTGATAGAAAACAAATCAAAACAAACAAAAAATAAACCCAAAATTTTGATTTCAAGGGTGTTTCCCCTATCTGCACGTGCCCGCTATCCAAGGGTTGTTCTCCTCGAGCTCCCCTTTCTCTGGTAGCCCACAAAGACTACAACAAGTGTCCATGAAATTTTCCTCGGTCTCTAATCCCATTGTGATCCTGTAGAGGCCTTTGTTGCACCATACAAGCATAACCTTAGTCTTCCATTCATACTATTTGAATGGAGTAATAATTGACTAGGGAGATTGATCCATCCTGGTTGATGCACTCTAATGTATGTCTTCTACTTGTAACCTTGTGTACACATTATTTAGAATCACCAAGGCTCCGATACCATGCGTTATTTTGAACCAATGGATCTAGAAGCTAAATGGAGCAGTAATACATTTAGTAATCCATAAAAGAGAATAAGAAGGTATTGGAGCAACTTAATCTTCATTAACCTAACAAATAGAGCTCATTAGAGATGAAGCTTCAATACAATTGTATACAAAATCAAGAGAAAATTAGAATAAAATCTTTATGTAGTCTCCATTAATCAATTGAATGGTAGAATGCATCAATGAATGAATTATAGAAGTGCTTGATCAATATGATGCAAGCTTACATATATAAGTAATCAAGCTAGGATTAATTACATGCACAAAAATAAAAGTTATTCAAAGCTAAGAGAAATCACCATGAATGGCCAAATGAACCCTTGTGAGGGAGTTATGTTGACCACGTAAGTATTGTTAGGGTTTGACTAGGCTTAGAACTCATCAGTGGGGTTTTTGTGCCAATATGAGACAAGTGCACCCTCCTTAGGAAGTAAACTAGGTCATGCAAGTGTAGCTATGGTTAATTAGTCCTAGAACTACCTCATGCGGTTGTTAACTCACTCTTGAATGAGAAACCAATGTTTAACTCAATATGCGTGGGAAAGTTGAGTGTAAGTGGACCTAAATAGCCAAATAGGATTTTCTAGGAAGTTAACTAGGCCAAAACTGCTAATTGAAGTGAACAAAACCCTAAAAAAAGGGAATAACTGACATTAAGGGTGCCTTTGAGCCTAAAAAAGGGGGTTTGTCCTAGCAAGTGCACTATTGACCCTAAAATAAGAGGGATAACTATAGCAGGAGGACTATTGTCCCCTAGAAATGAAAAATGACTATGCATGTACACTAAGAATAATTAGAATTTTGAATATTAATATTGTTATAAAAAAATTATCCCACATGGTGTAAATGAGTTCAAACCTCTTAGGCCTAAGCCTCTACATGTGGGTATAGTGGCAATAGACCCCATGTCATGTGAGTATGAGCCCAATCGATTACCAATTCCCCTAGTTAATAAATAAATAAAATGTTAAAAAAAATTGAGAATATAAAGTGATTATTTTTTTTAATATTTTATTAACAGTTAAATATTTTTCTAATCAATGTTAATCACTACTTTGTTGATTTACTACTAAAATCAGCATTGATTTAGTCAAATTTGATTTCTTGATGTGGATGTATTATCTCCATTTAAATGCTTAATGTAATATATTCAATACACAATCTAAATTAGTCTTATTTTTAATTTGAAAAATTAAAAAGTACCATCAAAATTTGGATAAAGAAAACATTTTCTTTCGAATTTTATTCAAATTGTTTGACACATTCAATTTTAGCATCAATAGGCCCGGCCAAAAAATATTGTTTTAATGAATGTCAATGGGTTAAACATGTGGTTTCTCCTACGAGGTCATAGATTTTATATGTTCAAATCTCAAATCTATGCGTGGAGGGGGTCTCCCATAAACAAGGGGGTTTCATACACCAAATTGGTGTTTGGTCACATAAACTATTATTAAAGAGTTGAACTAAAAAAATTTGGTTTCCTTTTATGGAAGTTTAGAGCGATTTCTCATCTCCATCAATTTGTGTTCATAGACACACTATCATGCCTTAGAAGGTGAAGACAAAGCAACACTCTCAGGTACGGTGAATATTTTTTATTTTTTCTACCCACTAGTCTTGTTTAATCAATGCTCGCATGTACTCGCATACTAATTTGCAGTGATTAAGTTTACCCTAATCATTATTACTACTCAGGCTTAAATCTAAAAACTAGGTGGATGAAGGTAGTTTTGAGATAAAGGAAAATCATACTCAAAGCAAAGAAGTTGTGGGGTTTAACTTTTGTGTTTCTTGAGAAACAAATTTGAAATGGTAGATCAACCATACAAAAATATTGATTCTAACATTAATGTTGGAACAAGTTCAAACACCAATATGGTGATGGTGTCACAACAACCGCAATATCAAGGAGTCCCATATGAAGGATACCCATATGAATACAAATATCAATTATATGCAAAAAATCCTCACTATCTATATGCATACATATATCAATATGCAGGATATCAAGAAGCTATGTATCCAAATGTGGTTGTGAATATAAATCCCTTTCGTACTATAATCATGATTATGACAATTGTTATCATGATAACAACACCCAGTGCCATAATAATCATTTTTATGACCACCTATCCACTTATCAATTTCATCTCCAGAAACATTCAACTACATTGAATTTGAAAGGTAGAGTTGAATCATGCTTCTCGCTTTTCTCTGTAGCTTTTCCCAATATTTGTTTTACATACTAGTGGGATTTGTACCTATATCCACAATAATCCATTGATCTTTTTCTACAAAAAGATCGTCCATCTTCAAGTTTCATAAATCGAAGCTTTGGCTATTAAACTTCTCTATTTATTTTATTGAAATGCTCGCCATTTTCTTTGCACAAGAGTCATTGTGTAAAGCACCCACTCCAACACAGTTTTATCATAAACCTAAGATACCTTTTCTCTTCAGAAGATGAGCTAAACCCCAACAATAAAGGAGGACCTACCTCAAGTTAATAAAATCGCTTTGGTACCACATGAGAATTTTGATAAACTTGTGTAAGGAAAAATAATACCTAACAAAATCTAAAATGCAACAATTTAAACAATGGCTCAAACACACATTACACAAATATTTACCCTAGAAACTCAAAACCGTTAAAATGTACATTAATGAGAGTTTCTCCACTGTCTTTCTCATTGAATTATATTTTTATGTTTATAGTGAAATATTATAGCATCCAAAACCCTAATCCATAAGCCTCGATTAGATTACAATCCCAAATCCATGACTAGAATTAGTTTAGAATGAACCACAAAGCCATGGACTAAAAACAACTCAAAACAAACAAAAAATAGACCCAAAATATTTATTTCAAGGGATTTTCCCTTACCCCCACATGCCCCCTATCCAAGGGTTGATCAAGCCCCCTAGACTCCCCTTTCTCTGACAGCTTACAAAGACTACAACACATGTCCATCAAATTTGGCTCAATCTCTAATCCCATTATGATTCTGTAGAGGCCTTTCTTGTGCGATACAAGCACAATCTTAGTCTTCCATTCATACTATTTGAATGGACTAAGAACTGATTGGGAAGATTGATCCATCATGATTGATGCACTCTAATATGTGTCTTCCACCTGCAAACTTGTATACAACTTATTTAGAATCACCAAGGCTCTAATAACATGTGAGATTTTGAACCAATGGATCTAGAAGCTAAATGGAGAAGTAATACATTTAGAAATCCATAAAAGAGAAGAAGAAGGTATTTCCAGTAATGTAATCTTCAATAACCTAACAAATAGAGCTCATATTTGAGATTAAACTTCAATATAATGGTATAGAAAATCAAGATAAAAATTAGAATACAGATCTAAGCTATGTGGTCTTCGTTAATCAATTGAATGCTCAATAGAATGCATCAATGAATGAATTACACAAGTGCTTGGTCAATAAGATGCAAGCTTACTGATATAAGTAACCAAGCTAGGATTAATTACATGCACAAGCATACAAGTTAGTTAAACCTAAGAGAAATCATCTTGAATTGCCAAATGCACCCGTGTGAGGGAGTTATGTTGACCATGTAAGTGTTGTTAGAGTTTAACTAGGCCTATAACTCATAAGTGAGGGGATTTTGTGCCAATATTAAACAAGTGAGACCTCCTTAAAAAGTAAACTAGATCATGTAAGTGTATCTAGGGTTAACTAGTCCTAGAACTACCTCACGGTCGTTAAATTAAGTGACGCGGTAGTTAACTCACTCTTGCACCAACAACCAATGTTTTAACTCAATATGCATGTGAAACTTGAGTGTAATTGGATCTAAATAGCCAATTAGGATAGACTAGGCACTTAACTAGGCCCAAATTGCTAATTGTAGTGAACATAACCTTAAAAGAGGGGAATACCTTACTTTAAGGGTGCATTTGATCTTAAAAGGGGGGTTTGACCTAGAAAGTGCACTATTGACCCTAAAATAATTTAATATAACAATTTTCATCGACAAATGATTTAAAAAAATATTAAAAAATATAGAATAATTAGAATTTTGAATATTAATATAGTTAAAAAAATAGCCCCAAATGAGTTGGTGGGGTATAGTGGTAATAGACCCCTCGAACCAAGTTACCAATTTCCATATTGAAAAAAATAAAATGTTCAGAAAATTGAGAATATAAAATGATTAATTTTTAATATTTTATTAACAATTAATTATTGTTCTAATCAATGTTAATTACTATTTTCTGGATTAAAATTGAATTATTTTAATAAACTTAAGTTTTGAAAATCATTGATTTAGTCAAAATTGATTTCTTAATTTGGATGTATTATCACCATTTAGATGCTTAATGTAATATATTCAATACACAACCTAAATAAATTAGCCTTTTTTTTAATTTGAAAAATTAAGATGTACCATGAAATAATACTGTGACTCAAAATATATTGTTTTAATGAATTTTAATAGGTTTAAATATGAGTTTTTTCTGGTTCAAATCCCAAATCTATCCACCAGGGATCCTTGTCCCATAAACAATGTCGTCTCATACACCAATTTGATTTTTAGTTATAACTTGGATTATTATAATCTATATATAAAAGATTCACATTGAAGAGTGGAATTCGAATTGAAAGTTTGTTTTCTAAGTAGTAAACTTGCGAGCGAGTTCTCATCTGCATCATCATTTTTTGTTCATGGACACAATATCATTTTGCCTTACAAGGTGAGCACAAAGCAGCACTTCAGGTACGGTGAATATATTTTTTTAATTTTTCCTACCAACGTGTCTTTTTTAAGCAATGCTCCCATACTATGTTCCAGTGATTTAATCATTATTAGGCTTAACTTAAAAACTAGGTGGATGAAGGTAGTTTCGAGATAAAGGAAAACCATACACAAAGCAAAGAGGTTGTGGGGTTTAACTTTGAGGTGCTTGAGGAACAAATCTGAAATGGCAGATCAAGCATACAGAGCTATTGATTCTAACCCTAATGTTGGAACGAGTTCAAACACCAATATAGCGATGGTGTCACAACAACCGCAATATCAAGGAGTCCCATATGAAGGATACCCATATGAATATGGATATCAATATGGAGTCAATCTTTACTATCCATATGCTGCGCCACCACAGGAAGCTCAATTTGCAGGAAATCCCCACTATCCATATGCTGCGCCACCACAGGAAGCTCAATATGCAGTCAATCCTTACTATCCATATGCTGCGCCACCACAGGAAGCTCAATTTGCAGGAAATCCTCACTATCCATATGCTGCGCCACCACAGGAAGCTCAATTTGCAGGAAATCCTCACTATCCATATCATGCTGCGCCACCACAGGAAGCTCAATTTGCAGGAAATCCTCACTATCCACCACAAGAAGCTCCATATGTAAATGTTCTTGTGAATATAAATCCAAACGTCTATACGCTTCCGTACTATAATCATGATATTGACAATTATTATCATGATAACAACAACCAGGGCCAGGGCTATAATAATTATTATTATGACCACCGAGCAACTTATCAGTTTCAACCAGCGACAGTACCACAGCCACAACATCGGTATTATCATCAACAACTACAATTACAACAACCACAACCACTGAGAGTTGAAAGCCAAAGATCCCGAAGTGGAAGTGGGAGGGGCGCTGAAGTTGTCGAGGATGAATACAACCTTCCAGGGTTTATCACTCGATATGCCAACGCAATTTTTTTTGTTATTAAATCTTTCAGTAAGGAGAACCTCCTTAGTAGTATTAGACATGGAGTGTGGACAAGCACTTACAGGGGAAATCGAAGGCTAAACGCAGCTTACGCTGAAGCTGCCAAAGGGGAGCCAACGGTCCAGCAGGGAGGCACATCTAGTGCTTCGAGTTCTAACTGCCCTATATTCTTACTTTTTTCGGTTAGTTCTTCAACTCTTATAAACTGAACTTTGTTCTAATTTCAATTTCATGTCAGTTCAATGCTTAGAGAATTCACTTGGATAACATCAAATCTGGTGTACGTCTGCATGCAGTTGAACAGAAGCGGTAATTTCTGTGGCGTGGCTGAAATGGTTGGACCTGTAGATTTCGGAGCGACAACAGAGTTTTGGGAGTGGAAGGGCAAATTTCCTGTGAAATGGCACATCATTAAAGATGTTCCATTCGAACAAATTGCCCATATTACTCTGGAATGCAATGAAAACCAATCAATTATACGTAGTCGAGATACTCAGCAGGTGAGTTAGTGGTTGTCATTTATTATATTGTAATGTTTCCATTCCATTCCAGCTCTGAGAATGATATTTTAGATGGCTAAAAATTGACTGAATTAATAGCTACCATATAAAAAATGACTGAATTAATAGCTATCATGAATTTGAATGAATGAATTTGTTAGGTTGAAAAGGTGAAGGGCGAAGAAATGCTGGATATTTTTAAGAATTACTTTTGGACGACCTCATTGCTCGACGACATGATTGCATGGCCAAGACGGAGGAGAGTGGAAGTATCGATAAGAAGGCCACCATCACCACCACATGGTCATAACCAAGAACAACAGTCTCAACATAATCAACAACAACAGCAGGAGGTAGCAGAAGAGGAGGCCATGACGATCTTCTGCAGCAGCAGGAGTAACAGCAATAACACAGAAGAAGAAGAAGAGACTGGTCAGAACAACCAGCGAGAAATTGAACGTGGAGAGAATCAGGAGAGTGAGAGAACTGTGATTACTGTAAATAATCACAGGAGCACAAGTAACAACAGCAAGCAAGAACAAGAGATTGACACCAATAACAATAACCATGAAGAAGAAGGGACTGACACCAATAACAATAACCATGAAGAAGAAGGGACTGATCGCAGCAACGCGAGAGAATTTGAATGTGGAGAGAATCAGGAGACTGAGAGAACTGTGATTAGCGTGACCAATCACAGCACAAGTAACAGCAATAATCATCAAGAAGAAGAGATTCATAACAATAATCAAGAAGAAGAGTCTGAGCACAACAACGCGCTTGAATCTGAAAGTGGAGATAATCAAGAGAAGAATCAGGTGACTGAGACCACTGTGATTAGTGTGATCACCAGTCACAGCCCAAGTAACAACAACGAGCAAGAAGAGACTAACACCTACACGAGGGAATCTGAGAGTGAAGAGACTCATGAGATTCAAGGTATTGTTGTTAGTGAGGGCACTCAAAGTAACAACAATAATATCAAGAAGAAGAAAAAAAGGAACAAAAAATCCAAGAACAAAAATAATGGGAGCAAAAATTAAAACAGGTGTCTGAGTCAACTGTAAATATTTTTCATAGTTTTCAAACTGTTCTGCTGTAAATATATTGCATGGTTTTCAATCTGTTTCGTGTGACAATTCATCTTCTTGAAGAACATATTTTTTGTTTGTTGTTTGTGGTATTTACTGTTGCAATGTAGTAAACCAGAATATATTTTTTGTTTGCTATTTGTGGTATACTTTTGTATATTTCAACGGCTTTTGACTGTTGAACATCCTATGTTTTCAAATTTGTTGTGATTTCTTCACTTCTTGTTTTAATTCAATCAGGTTACGACTTTGTCCACAGAGACAATGGATTAATGGTTGAAGCCTTATAAATACATTAAAAAGTCTGTATGTTTTTGGATGGCATGCAAATTAGTGGATTTGCAGTTCGTTTAAATGGTTACTGTAGCAATATTGAATTTTAGTGATCAATTTCATATTGTTACATAAACATTATGTATGCTTCGATTTCAGTTTGCATAGTCAATAATCTGTCATTAAAGCCATTCTCTATTCCCAGTTTCTTTTAAGAATCTTTGGTCCTGAGCCCTACTTGATCAATTGATATTGATGAGCTCAATCATTTTTTTTAATTAAAAATTCTTCCAAATAAAATTGCCCCATTCTTATTTACAATCATCCTTAGACATTATTATTACATTTTATAATTTATGTACTGAACTTTCTTGTTTACAATCCAGCTTCGGCCATTATTATTATTAATACATTTTATAATTTATCTACTAAACTTTATTTTCAACAAACCAACCCCAAAACTTGTTGACATGTGTAAGAATTAGTTATTACTTACAATCCTCATCTTATCCACATTAGACACGTCTCATCAATTTTAATAGACAAATTCCCACAAATAATTAAATGGCATTGGTCACTTGGGGAGCACAAGGTAGCTCTTGTCATGACTTTTAGTAATTGGCTCTTAATCTCAATGTGCTGCTATGTGAGGGGCTAAGCAATCTAATTTTTAGTTACTTTATTTGTTTTGCTTAACACATATGAACCATATCCAAAATTGTAAACTTATATCTATCTATCTATCTATATATATAACAAAAAAAAATTATGTCACTTTTTGCCATTCATGGTAGAATCCCAAAATGGATTTCCTATAGATTCTGAAAAAGGTTATGAATATCATGCACTAACCATGTAAATATGGATGGGGATCATAGGCTTTGTAGTAGTGAGTGAATGGGGTGCACTTTGAGAAATTGAGTGGGTCCACGGTGTATAGTTTGGATCTCCAATTAGATTGCCTATCCCATAAAGAGTTTTTTGTTCCTAAAATTTGCAAATTCCATTGAGCATCTCTCAAGATGGTATAATTGGTACATGGCTCCAAGGAAGGAAGGATGTCCTCTAATGAAGCCATATGATTTGAAGCTCTTGAATTAATAACCCATGAAGGTGATGGTGAGAAAAAGATATGAACAAGTGCATGAATTTCATCTTGTGGCTTTTCAAATCTTTCAACTAACTTCTTGAGATAGTCAAGAATTTTGGTATTTCCTTATGAAAGAATATGTTTTAGTTGATCATTCCCTTATCTCATATACTCATGTTATTCATGTTTGTGTTTCTTGTAGTAAGTACATATGATTTTGTTCTTCTTCGTCTTATAATATTTGGAGGAGGAGGTATCTTATGTAGATCATTGATTTTTCTCCATTTTGTATGCTTGATTTGATGCAAGGGAATGCATATTTTATGCCTTTTTGGGACCCATATAATTGATTTCATCTTTCTCATGGTTAAGAGAGGCTGCAAAATCATCTATTGTATGATTCTTCCAAGCAACTCCGAGCATTAATTTAGTAGCATGGAGGGTAGAAACAAACCTTGCGTATTCATAACTCAATTTGGATAAGATTGAGAGAATTACCTTCTCATCCTTCTTATCTACTCCACATAACTTGATATATAATAATAATAATTTGAATTTTGTGAAACTTATGAGCTCAATCTCTAATTAATGTCCTTTTCATCTCATCCTACTTCCTAAAGATTCCTTTTAGCTTGGTTCATACTTCATTATGATATTCTGCAACAACTATGTGATATAGAAGGCCAGGGAAAATCAAGAGAAATGTCAATCCAAAAGCTTCGTCTATTCAATTAAACCATTTTCCCTTTTCCATGATGGATATTTGAAGAATTTTGATAAAGGTATCAACCTTCTCCAATTGTACTTTGTTATGCTTAACCATGTCTCCAGAAAAATGGCACTAAACATCAATATCCTTTGTCTTGGAATGATAAGAAGGGTTGTTTTGTAGAAAAAATGGACTTGAAATGTCATAATCTATTCTCACTACTTTATGAAAAAACCAATACTTGAACACAATATTTGCAGCCAGATGACTTCCTTACTTCTATGGGCGGTTGTTACGTATTCTTATTCTATAGTTGACAATACAACTACACCCTACCTCTTATTGATCCAACTGTTTTCTCTAGCAAATAAGTTAAAAACATAACCACTTGTAGATCTCTATCCCAATATACATCAACAAATCCTTGTATATCTATGTTCCTTTGACATCTAGGCCTTCCTTGATTGCAAATTGTATAATCTAAAGTGCCATGAAAATATCTAAAAGTTTTCTTTGCTATTGTCCAATGTTTCTTCCCTGGTTTTGACATATAGCTACTCAAAAATCCCACTACATGGGAAATTTCTGGTCTAGTGCATAACATATCATACATCAAACTTCCAACAAAACTAGTATAGTGAACATATGATGTGCTTTCTACCTCTTCTTGACTCTTGGGACACTAATTTGTAGATAACTTTACACCTATAGGAATAGGGACCTTTATTGGTGTTGAACTTTCGTTGTCATTGATGTCAACTAATCACAAAGAGGATGTCAACTGATTCAGTGTGGGTCATCGATATCAACTGATGCCAAAGTGGATAAATTCCTACAACAGTGTGAAAAAATATATGGAAACCACTTTGATGAAGTGTCTGCACACAATACTGAAGGACATGGATGCTAGTGTGAAGAAGTATATCTAG
Organism: Larix kaempferi; assembly: GCA_027924585.1. Taxonomy (NCBI): domain Eukaryota; kingdom Viridiplantae; phylum Streptophyta; class Pinopsida; order Pinales; family Pinaceae; genus Larix; species Larix kaempferi. The sequence goes on along the minus strand of BSBM01000835.1, from coordinate 12,287,700 downwards.
AAGGTGCATTCAGTATAAAGGTGCATGTTTAAGGATAGATCATGCAGATTCAATTCGAAGAAGAACACAAGTAATGTATTCTACTACATGTTGTACCTGTGGATAAGACAAGTCTACCATATCATACATCTTCATGATAATAGTCAAAAGGATGGTTGGAAAAAGGTACTTATGCACAAGCATCCAAGGAGTTGGTTGGAAAAATAACACAAGTGTGCAAGCATGTTGAAAGAAGTCTCTGGTATGTGCAAGCATTGCTTGGTTAAATCTCGGAAGTGCGCAAGAAGTAAGAAACAACAAATGGTTGGACATATATGAAAGCGTGCAAATTCAGCCAATCAGAGGATTCTTTCAGTTAGTGGAATGTGCACAAGATACTAGAAGGGTACAATGGTTGACAACAGGTGTGCAAGTCCCACAAGTGATGATAAGGAAAAGTTAAAAGTTCCACCAACTAGAAGATGGAGTAGGCGCAAAATTCACAAAGTGTCAATGCATTAAGTGCGCGTTACTCACAAGTGATGTAACAGTAAGGGTCAAAGTCCCACCCAATAGAAGTTGGAGTATGCATCGATTCCGCAAAGCAACAACAAATCAAGGGCACATTACCCATAAGGGATGATACAACAAAGGTTGAAGACACACCAAGTTGAAAAACAAGGATGCGCACATATCTCAAACGATAGTTGCATCGAGTGAAACGAGGTGCTCTACAGCCCAGTATGGGGGAGATGTTGTAATGTGTGTCCATGTAACGTTACACACGAGTATGAGGGAGATGTTGTAATGTTTGTCTAGTAACGTTACACGAGTTAAAAAAAGAGTAAAAAGTAATAAATTATATTATGTCGATCATTAATAAATTCATGTCGGCTCATAAAATAAAAAATATAGAAAGTATTTTAAAAAAATCCATGTTGGCTCATAAAATAAAATATTATGAAAAGTAATTAAAAAATCGATGTTCGTTTATAAAATAAAAACTTAAAACTTAAACTCAGATCTATCAATCAAGAGAGATCAAATTTATTGAGTTTAAATTTAAAAAAAGAAATACACCTCAAGAAATTGGATCCCTCTCGGTGCTTGATAGATACGGGTTTAAGATGGATCTATGATGGTATATCAAGACCGCAAAGGTACATAACCAAGGTGTAAAGTCCCCCTAAGTTGTGGACCATGAAGGCACTTGACACATAACAGATGACACATCAACAACGCAGAAGATGACATGTGGCAAATGCACAATCTGTGAAGTTTGGAAGAAGGGATGCCACGACCAACTTGTGGACATACAATCCATGCAGGACATGTATAAATAGAGATGCAAATTGGAGAATGGAAGTATGCTTTATGGCGAGAGCATAATAGATTCAAGTGTTATTTGTAGTTTGATATTTGGGGCATAAAAGGTCTCGAGGATAGAATATAACGATCTAGTGAGGAGACGAGTAGTGTACATGAAACATAATGCAGTTTTGATAGTGCGCAATATGATTCTATAGATATGTGATTGATGTACAAGTACTGAAAGGAAGAAATATTGAAGTATGTGCAGGTGCATAATGTTTTGAAGGACAACATTACAGACAACACGCTAGTAGTCACAGATGTTGAAAGACAAAAGCGTAGAAACAAAACTGAAGTATTTCAGATGATGTGCGGATGTGTAGCTTATGCATATTAGCAGAAGTGAAAGTGTGTGAAGCTGATAAGACCATCTGATGAGACACGATAGAACAATAGCAGGATCTAGTGTGTACAGATCATGATGCAGATGATATGAAACAAGTGCGTTAAACCGAACGGATGAATATTTTGATGCACATGTTGTCACAGGTTGTCTAGAAGACTGTGGGACTTATACAGAACGGATCCATTAGTAAATGCATAGTTCCATCTGTTACTAGTGCATTATTTCAGAACAACAACTATCAATTGAAAGCACAGTATCAGTTGGTAAAGCAGTAGCGATATAGCAGAATGACAGAGCATACCTCAACGCAGATTGCAATATCAACGAGCACACAGTACATGAAGTAAGTCATCAACATAAGTGTGATTTGAGAGGAATGAGAAATCAAGTGATGTATGCAACTCAGTGACAGAGTATTTATTGCATACGAAGGTAGTGCACAATGAAACCGTTTTCAGAAGATCAATCGAGTGCACAGAATTGAGGTTCAGTTAGACGAAAATATGCTTTGGACATCAGGGTGGACGGACAGGGAAAGGAGATAGGGAGTTGGAGCCTCCTTCAGGGTGGAGCCTATAAAATAGGGGATCAATGCCTCCTTCGAGTTGGTGCTGGATAAATATAGGGGGTTGTAGATTCCTTCAGGTAGAATCTTGTAAAACTAGGGGGTTGGTACCTCCTTCCAGTCGGTGCTGGTAAACAACACATACACATACCACATACCATCGAAAAACTGCACGCACACAACACATACCCAAAAATAATAGAAGGATTCCAAAACATAGGAAGAGTCTGTACACTGGGGAAGGAAGCAATGCGTCTAAAGGAAGTGACTGTGACGAAGAACCTAAAGGAGTACTCTTCATGGATCATGTGGTAGAAGAAAGAAAAAAGAACAGTTCGAAGAACACTCCTGTTACACAAAGCAAGCCAGGGTCACTAGAAAAATACTTCTTCAGTGGATCGTTTAAAACACCTCCTAAGCTAGTTACTCCAAATCTTGTAGCAGAGATTGAGATTGACATTCAATCCAATGATGACAAAGATACTATAGATATTAAATAGGAAGGTGAATTGATCAGCTCCCTAGACGACTTGAAGGATTCAAATAAGAAGAATAAACTCTTGCAGGAACAACTATCAAAGTATGAAGAACAGGATAAACAATGTCAGGAATCTATTGCCACAAAAATTCGTGAAAACGTAGTGAGCTATGAAACTCAACTGATTTTCACACAAGACAAGGTGGAATTACTTGAGATAGAGAGATCTGCACTGAAATATTCTCTGGAAGAATTGGCACAGAAAATCAAGTTGTTGATGAGTCAACTTGAAGAAAAGGACATAGAGATATCTCGCTTAGAAGACAAGCTGATTGAGATAAAGGGAAAGAAAGAAGTTCGTATTGCAAGCAACAATCCTATCTGCACACAATCAGAAAATGACAAGACATAATATGAAGATGAAGTGCATAACAAGTTAGAAGACAACACGTTAATGTTAAATAGGATTTTGAAGGATCATATATCACCAGAAGATAGAACGGGTCTTGGTTATGTAAAGACATTAAAGAAGGTCTATGACAGAGAACATTGCCTAAATCATGATCAGTCCTTTAGGTATGATGGTTCCTTCAGCTATAACTCTTTTCAATATACTCATCAAAGAAGGATCAATAGGGTGAAGTGCGCAAGATGCAATCTTTTTGGCCAATTGCAAAACATTGTCAAACCATGAGATGCTATGCATGTGATGGTTTTGGACACAAGGCCATTTACTGTCGAAAAGAAGTTAGCTATCAAGATGAAGATTTGTTGCGCAAAGGCTATCACATTCAAAGAGACTCTAGTGGAAAATATTTGATCATAGTCAAAACAGAGGCAAACAAAACAAGGCTTGGGTAAGGAAATATCCCCAAATGTACGTTGAAGATGCATACAATCCAGGTGTAGCAAGCAATTGTTGCCTCTCAACCTAGTCCATTCTATATGGACTATAAGAAACCCCTGAATTCAACACAATGCATTTTAAGGAATTCAAGGGGATGTTAGTTAGGTGTGTTTGGTTATATTGTGGTTAAGATGACCATTGCAAGTATTCATTAATGTTCGCACATGGTATGTGATGTCACAGAAAAGGGAAAATTCAATTGCTTACATTAAGTGTTAAAGATTTACACTGCACTTGATTTTTTATAGAACATAGAGGATCGGTTTGACTTCAGTAGTACAAACACAAGAATAAATTTTTTTCATGAAGAATAAAACATTGTTGAAAGACATGAGACTATACAAATGGAGCCTTTTCATGATATTCAAAATTGGGCATGATTACAAGGTTGGACGAATTAGAACTCCATGCAGAGGAAAAAAATGGCATATACAAGAAGAAAACATATGTGACAAAATTGATGAAGTGTTGAAGCATTCTACAACCACAGTTCGAGGTCAAGCTCCGTGTTTGGCCGGTTCGGTCGGTTCACAATACGTCACTCCAAATCCATTGGAATCAGTGTTGTACATTCAGAAGCAGGACGCAGTGGAAGAAGCTGCAGAGTGGCGGACGATGATGGTTTAGCATGCAGAGGATGAATACGAGATAATTCATCCAAAATTTGTTTCTACTGACACTCTAGATTATCAACATGATGAGTCAAAAGGATCAGTTTCTCATAATGTCTATGGTTCACCTGTGACTAAAAGTATTGATGAAGAATTTGGTTTTCTTGCATTTGTTGTTGTGAGGAACCCATATTAGTTATCAAGCATGAAATATTAGACTATTGAGTCTAGACTGCAAGTCGTACATTTTCAACGGATGTGTTCATTCTATGAAAAGTAGCCATTGGAAGGAAGAAGAGGAACTAGAAGAAAGATCAGACAACAATGTGACACGAAAGAGCAGGAGTGCAAGAGGTAGTGAACTAGGCATTCCTCACGGAAATCTTATAGAGTTGAAAGGAAGACATTCGAGTGAATGAAATTAATAGAGTTGCAAGGAAGACATTCGCATGCATGAAATTAATTTGATGAGATATGCATTCAATGTCACACAAGTCAATGAAGGTGGTAGAATTGCCAAAACTAAATGCTGGAGTTAATAAATTTTGGAAACAATACAAAAGGGTGGAATGTTAATTCATTGCTCCATACGATGGATAATGTTGCCTCAAAAGGTTCGATTATGGAAGCGACATGTCAATGTTGCCACACGAATTGAGTGTCAGGTCATTTTTTATGGCCGATAAATGAAAAGCGTGTCATATCTTTGGTTGTCCTGGAAAAGGATGCCACAACATTAAATGCGAAAGGCCATGTAACAATGCTGTAAATGTCACAGATGATGCAGTCAGGCGCATGAAGTGTAATGCAAAACCAATAGAGGACTGGCTTCGACACTACACAGTTGGCAAGTAAGGATGATAGTATGGATCACTGCGTAAGGAATGATAAAGTGTTGTGACATGAATAGGAGATCAAGATGAAGGAAAAATGTAACATCTATGTCAAAAAGGAAATCAAAGATAGGATATCAGTATAGAAGTAAAGAAGCATGAAGACAGGGGGAGTTATCCCTGAAACAGTGAAGTTAGATGCCAATGAAAACCAAGTAACAAAAGAACTTACATTGCACAAGTAATGGCTTCTCTTTGCCATTGATTTCAAAGAGGGAGAGATGCATGAAGCTGCCAGCACAGCTGGGAGAGATGCATGAAGATAACAGGAAAGATGAAGATGCATAAAGCTGGAACTGACAACATGAAGCTATAAAAAACATCAAAAGATACAACATGAAATGGAGAGATGGATGAATTTACAAGGCTGAAGTATAATGCATGAATGCGGTAGAAGAAACAACATAGAGATAAAACATATGTGAAAGAGCGTGAAGCAAATAAATTGGAGAAATGGCATGAAGATGACTGAATGTATGGTCTGTGTAGAAGGAATAGAAAGAAACATGGTCCATGCATAAGTAGTAGAAGAATTAGCAGCAGACATCGCAGTAGCCAAAATCCCAAAGAACTTAGGGGGAGCACATACACAAGGGGAGCACTGCAACAAAGTACAGATGAAGCATATAGTTCAAAGAAGATAATGCACAGCTTCATAAGGTGTTGACATCAATGCCAAAGGAGGAGATTGTTGTTCGAATGAATGTTCGGTCAATTGGCATTCATCTTGAATAGGATATTTTATACATCATAGATATGGTTGGAGCAATTGCACCCGTTCCAAATCTTCCTTATTTAGCACATAATACATTAATTAATATAGTAATGACATAAGAAGGCGAATGGCCCCTTCCAACATTTCCCCCACCAACAAAATGTTTCTTCGTCCTGAAGAGAGAAACTATGTAGAAATAACCCAGATATGTGATTCTTCAGTATCTATCTTCAATCAGGTAATAGTCGGTGGAGCCTCACCCTTTCATTAGCTAGCCAGACTCATCTTCAATGGCTCAACACAGAGGTCTAGCTCTTCTTTCCATACCATTTTTCTACCTTCAACTTCCACAATCACAGTCCAAGAGATGCTTCTGCATTTAAACACTTGGGGGGTTCGATCGGTTCAACTGTTTTTTGTGCCATCATCTAGATTTAACCGTGTTTGGTGTGCGGTGTGAAATGTCTTCTTCTTGAATGTGGTCTTCCTTGATGTATTCTATCGTGAAGATGCCTGCAAGTTTAAAATATGGATGCTCAGTATATGTGTTACTGATCATGGTCGAAACCGACTATTGTACATGATATTGGTCATGACCGACTACTATATTTGGCCCAAATGACTCGACTCGACTGAAAAAGGTTGGTGAGAGACCGAATTGATTTACATAGAATGGGGGGATCGCCTGCCTCAATAGAGACTCACATTTAACCCCCTCCTAGACTTCAAGGATTTTAAATTAGAGTCAATGGTTGACTCATGACTCACTCAACTTTAATTATATACTCAAATATCGATCATTTTAAAAGGGTTGGCCAAAGCATATCGAAAAAACCACATATATTGATGACTCAAAGTTCAGAAAGCTCAACTATACTTTACAAAGAGAAGTATAGACCATTTACAAATAGTTATTTAACTCAAGTTATATTGACCAATAATTAATATCATCGTCGACCAAAAAATTTAAACTCAACTTCTCTTCAATTAACTCAAATCAACTATAGTGACTCAACAATTGTATTTCGACCATATTTTATAGACTTGACCAAATAAATCCATTTGACAGCCTCGACCAGAGTTTACATATGAATTCATATGACATCGAACATAATAACAATAGGTCTTATGTGTGGCATAAATATCTCACCATAAAATGACTCAATTGAAAATAACCATATATTACATCAATTGCAAAAGATATAAAAGTAATGTCACCATCCACTTTGCAGATATTTGCAAAAAACTTCAAACTTGGTCATTAGAGTATACTGGTGGGTGGTTGGAAATACCCATTAATTGGTGGGTTAAAAAGACAACGCCCCCATGAAAGGAAGTAGTGGTCGACAAACTATTATCCACGTGAAGATTGCTCAGACTAAGTCGAGTAGTATGGTCGAGACTTTTGTAGTCATGCAATATATAATGAATAAGTAATCGACCGATGACAAGTAATATTCATGACATTGGTGTTGGCACAAGATTAGTGCATAGGAAATGCGGAAGCCGAAAAGCTGGAAAAGGAAGAATCCGCAGAAGAAAGGGTCATTCGCGGATAACGCAGAAGCGTGGAAGTAGTTAATTAGTTAGAAAAGGGTCATGTGGACCATTTTGTAACCATGTAGTTTCGTATAAATAGGAGAATGATTGTAATCCTAAGGGCATGGAATTGCATTATATCGCATGGGATGTAATTGAAGATCCATTGATGGATAGAGCTATCGACTTTGTGAGTTTTGATCTGTTTTGTATCTGCGATATGATGTATTGAGTGTTTTTGCAAAGGTCATTCTGCAGGTTTTAATGAATGCATGAAGATGTTCGATTATGGTTTTATCTATGTCTTTGTTTGTGTTGAATGATGGATGCAAATGTCTGATGGAATGTTTAATCCTTTATGGGTTTATTAATTGTTGTTTATGCTATTAAGTAATTAGATCATGTTAATGTGAATACCTGTAATGTGTTGATGCTACGGTTGATGAATCTGCGAATAGTGAAATGTTAGCATAGTGCGAATGGCGTAATCTCTGGTTTCTGCGAATGCAATGTATGTTTGATGCATGTCCTCAAATCCACTGCAGAAACTTGGTTCCTGCATCCCCCTTGTGCTTCTCGGGTGAGACTTCATTTGCTCTACAAGTGTTTCTAGAAGGGTTAACACCCTTCTGGGCCGGTGTGTAAGGGAGTTTGGGTTGGTGTTTGTTGACGACAGTGTGTAGTGAACCCCTGTTGATAGTCATTGTGTAAAAAAATGGTTCCGTTGTCAGGACCTTGAAGAGGAAGAGAAGAGGATATGTTGTGGCACCCGACGAAACCAAAGATCCAAGAGTGGTTTGATAGAAAGACGGAAGAGTTTGCAGAAGGAGAAAAGCAAAACCCTAGACAGACGATAAGCAGTTGGTTGCATAAATACATTTATTCAGATATCCACAAGATATTTTTCTATGAATTCCCAGTATTGTTGCACGAGTGGTTAGCGCAGCTAACATTCCAGAAACACCATTTCCAAGAGACTGAGCTTAAGTATTCGACGCCAGAACTGATTCGACAACTGAAACGTGTCGACAACATAGTATCAAGGGCTACAATTTCTAGGTGGATAGTATCCTAGAGGGGTATATCACTGAGTTCACAATAGACACGATTAAGTCATACATCGACGCAGAGAGAAATTTCTTTAGGGGACCAAGGGGAAGATTCTTACTATTGCTAAAACTATGCATTAAGATGCTCGTGCGTGAAAAAGGAATTTTGAGGATGAATTTCGACGTGTAGAAATATCAATGTGTGGAGATTGTAGGTGTCGCGTGAATGCAGATCCGATAGAAAGATGTGGGGTAGATGGACATGAGCGATGACAAGTTTGTATGGGAAGCTGACCAAGAGTGTGGTACCTTGAGGAGTGGAGCGATATTCCGGCATCTTGAGAAGAAGAGGAGGACTGAGAGAGAGTCTCCTGAGAGGACCGGAATAGAAGGCTGTGAAACAGGACCACAAGGGAGAAAGTGACCCTATTGCAACGAGGACGGTGAACATGCTACCCCAGAAGCAGAAGAGACATGGATCATAAGTTACAACATACCTGCAACCCCATGCACTACCCAGAATTTCACAGGAGGAAATCCAAGATATTCGCAGAGTTGACCTACATGCAACGGTAAAAGTAATGCATCAGTAAACAATAATAGTAGGAATGTTAGAATGGCAAATGACACAAAAATGCCCACTTTCCAGGGAAATGGGACCAAGGATCCCGAGTAGTTTTGGTTTCTGTGCGAAGCAGTATGGACCATGAAGCAGGTCCAGGATGAAGCTATTAAACAAGGACAGTTAGCCACAAACCTTAGGGTTCATGCATTGGATTGGTTTATGAATTTTACAAGGTTCCCGAAGGGAACACCAGCCAATACGTTGGCACAGATCAAAGCAGGCATGATATATGAATTTAGGAAGCCAAAGTCAGAATTGTAGTATGTCACCGAGCTCAAAGAAACCAAGCAATACCCAAATGAGCCGGTCTGGGAATTCGATCAGCGATACAAAACGTTGATTTTGAAGGTGAGCTTTGGGATAAATTATATGCAGCACAAAGAGTGGTTCATCGCAAGACTGGTACCACACATCGCAGACCACTAATGCAATAGAAGGTTGCGACCCAAGCGAAAGCATTGGAGATTGTGATGAAGATGGAGGCTTCACCAATCGGTGAAACAGGGTTGGGTATGGATCAGATACAAGCACAGCTGGCAAACTTGATGATCCAATTGCAAGACATGAAGAAAGGGAAAGAGGCTCACGAAGAGATCTGGTGTACTAGGTGTAGGACAAAGGGACACCACAAGGATTAGTACCCAGTCTTCCGAGACTATTTGCAATCTGGTGCACCAAACCCCCTCAGTCAGGGAGGGTTTCCTTGGTGTCGTATCTACCAAACGAGAGGATATCAAAGAGAAGAGTGTGTTTATCTGCAGAAAATGGTGTCGAAACCAGAGAACCTGTATTGCAAGTTTTGTAAATCAGTTGGCCATGATGACAATAATTGCAGATCTTATGGCCTACTCTAGGAGAGAACTGTAGTAGCATATTTCATGGCAGGAGAAGAACAGGCACCAGTTCAGAAACACTAGCAGTATAACTAGTCGTCGACCCAGTATAATCACCAACCGCAGTAGTATGATCAAATGCAGTATGGGAAAACGCAGTATCCGGTACCCCAGTATCAGCCACCGCAATACCCACCATATGGACCACCACAACAGCCATAGTATGGGCAGCCACAGTACCCACAATATGGCCCACCGCATGGAGGATCTAGAGGAGGATTCCTCGAAGGTCGAGGTGCTGGTGTAGGACGAGGAGGAGTTGTTGGACGAGGGTGAGGACCAATTATATGCTACAATTGTGGGCAGCAGGGGCATTATCAAAGGGATTTCCCGAATCCAACACCACAGCAGTGCACATATTGCAGCACTGTGGATCATAGCATTGAAGATTGTCCATATCTCATTGCAAAATGGAAGACCAAGAATAAACCACCACCTCCACAGAACCAGAACCAGAATCCACCGGCTATGGAAATGATATCGACAGAGGCTTGAAAACAACATGCGACTGTTGGAGTGGTGACATGAGGAGGAGCAGCAACAGGAGTCGATGGGCCATGAACTATTGTCTAACCAACAATACGGAAACATGTCACTTTTGATGTGGAGGCTGAAAGGGATATCTTCTTGGAAGCCCAAGAGGCGATGAGACAGAGGAGGAAGTTACCTCTTCAGGAAGAAGTTATCTACGATATGCCACCGATGTTTGACAAGATGAATTCGCAGGGAAAGGCTAATACCCTAAAATCCTTCTTCAAGAGTTGCCTGGAGTTGGCAAAGGATCAAGATGCGCTGGAGGAGATATCCAATCTGTTGACTCTATGGGAGGATGTACTCCAGGAACAAAGATTTAATCGCATAAACAAGAGGAAGACAGGGAGAGAGATGCGAATGTCGGCACAAATTGGATATTTTGATGTCGACTCAATTATCCTGGACCTAGGGTTGGATGTCAACATTATGACCAAGCATACATGAGAAACCATGGGGAAACTACAGTTGGCCTGGTCACCAGTATAGTTGTGATTAGCAAACCAAAGTCAGGTTACTCCACTTGGTCGAGTGTACCAACTTCCTGTTGAGATTGACAGCCTCAAGTCTTCTTCCGATTTCGATGTAATTGAAATTGTGGATGACACCAGTCCCTACCCAATGCTGCTAGGGATCGACTGGGCAATCGATAATCTAACAGTTATCAACTTTAAGAAGCAAACAATGTCAATTGAGAATCACATCTTATGTGCTCCGTTCAGGATTTTATTGGGGCACATTGTCTGCAGGGAAGGAAGGATGGTAGACCCGAGGAAGATTTCCATTATTGTTGATCTCCCACCACCGACGATAGTCAAACAACTGAGAGCCACGCTGGTCCACACAGGATACTACCATAATTTTATCAGAGGATATGCAACAATCACAACACCCATGGAGAAGTTATTGAAGAAAGATGCCAAGTTCGAATGGAATGACGAATATTAGAAGAGTTTGGACATATTAAAAACGAATATGGTTGTCGTACCTATCTTGGAATTTCCGGATTGGGAGAAGGAGTTCCACATCCACGTCCATGCGTCATCATTCGCATCAGGAGTTATCTTGGCCCAACCAGGAGAAGGCGACATCAACCACCCAATAGCCTTTGCAAGTAGGACGTTGTCTACTACGGAGAAGAATTAGACCACCACAGAGCGAGAAGGGTTGGCAATGGTCTACGCCCTACAGAAATTCTGACACTACCTACTCGGGGTCCACTTTAAAATGTTCACCGATCACTCAGCATTGAAATACTTGGTGAATAAGCCTGTATTGGGGGGAAATATCTGTCACTGGTTGTTGTTATTCCAGGAATTTGATTTTGAGATAATTGTAAAGCTGGGACAACTGAATGCAGGACCAGATCACTTGTCACGAATTGAGTCAGGGGAAGAGCCAAGGAGCATTGACGAAGGATTGTTGGATGCTCAGTTATTCAGGGTTGGCATGGTCGACAACTACTATGAATAACTCATTCATTTTTTGGCAACTAGGGAAGCATCGGTAGGCTTCATGACCAACCAAATGAAACAGCTAGTCGTCAGGGTTGCATATTTTCAGTTGATTGCAGGACAATTATATAAAATGGGGTCAGATGAGATATTGCGACGATATGTCCTTCCGCATGAACATGAGCGAATTCTTGCGGAAGTTCATGATAGGATCGCTAGGGGCCACTATGGAGGACACGCCACTGTGAGGAAGATTTTGCGAGCAGGACTATGGTGGCCGATGATGCATGGGGATGTTGCGGACTATGCTAAAAGTTGTGATGTATGTCAATGAATAGGGAAGCCATCAAGGAGGGATGAAATGACACTAGTAACTCAGTTGACATTGCAGGCTTTCAACAAATCGAAAATTGACTTTGTGGGACCCATCAACCCACCAGGATAAAGAACAGGATCACACTACATAATTATAACAACAGACTACTTAACGCGATGGGAAGAAGGAGCGCCAGTGAAGGATTGCTCTGCTGCGACAACAACCAGATTCCTTTTCGGCAATGTGGTCACTTGGTTCGGGTGCCCAAAAGTATTGATGAGTGACGAAGGGGTTCACATTGTGAATCAGACAATCGCAGCAATGACAGAGTAATTTTAGATACAACACCGAAAAAGCACCCCCTACCATCCACAAGCAAATGGAACAGTGGAAGCATTTAACAAAATCATGGAGCATGTGCTCACAAAGGTCCCTACGATACTATGGGCGTATCACACAACTTGCAAACGCCTGACTGGCCAGACACCGTTCAAACTCGTCTACGGGTAGGAAGCCGTAATGCTGATGGAGTACATTGTCCCCAGTCTGCAGATTGCAGTTGTCACCGGCATAAGCGACGATGGAGCACTGGAGGAACAATGGGCCCAATTGGTACAGTTTGATGAGGATAGGTTCATTGCAGGCTTTCATTAGAAAGTGGAAAAGGATCGATAGAAGGCTTAACATGATCGCCATATTAAACAAAAGCACTTTTAGCACGGGGATACAATTATGCTATATGACAGTAAGTTTACTAAGCATCCAGGTAAGTTACAGATGCATTGGTTAGGTCCCTATGTTATTGATTTCGTTATTGATGGAGGTGCGGTGTAGTTGAATAGCTTAGATGGCATGTTGTTTCCTAAGCTGGTAAACAGGAATCGGTTGAAACCCTATCGCCACGACTAGGCGCATAGCGGTTGAGAAATGCGAAATGGAAAAAAAAAACACAATGACAAAAAGAGGGAAGCATGTGGGAAACAATAATGACAAAAAGAGGGAAGCATGCGGGAAACAATAATGACAAAAAGTGGGAAGCATGCGAAAAGCATGGCCATCTAGGTCACTCGCCGATGCTTCGCACGGTTTAGCACGCGGGAGTCAAATCCGAGTATGATTACTACGGATCGACATCACCTGAAGACGGCGGAAGGGTACGATGATAGATTCGACTAGGTTGTGGATAATATTTTGTATATGATGAGAAAGTATCCAGAAGCAAGCATAAATATCAATGCCAGGGTTGAAATAACACAAGTCAAAGTATAGGAAATCCAAGAAGGGAAATAGTATGTTGTCTAATGCAAGTCTATAAGTTAGATGCAGAACGTTAGGAAGTTCAATAGGAAAGCCCAAGGAAGCTATGGAAAAGGGTAGTGAGATAGTTGCAATTGTGCACTTCATTTCGAATGGAAGCACCCCAGGTGCGCTAAGAGCTAGAACGACGACAGTTCACAGACAACTAGTGAAGGAGGCAATAAGGACTCTCGGAAGAAACAGAGATGAGGTGTCACCCAATATGTCTAAGAGTATGGTAGTGGTTAGAAGGTCTGGGGTTTCCCCGACTACCGGAACACCAAAGGCAGAGGCCCGCTAGCTCTAGCAGTGGACTGCCAAAAGTGCGAAACAGATGTGCAAGAGCAGCTGGCATGTTTCACAATTTGGCAACGACAATGAACTTGTCCCTGGGTCGTAGCAAGCCTGAAGTGCCCGAGCAAGCACAGACTAGGTAGATGACCAAGGTTGCAAGAGACTGGAGGATGAGTTCAAGAAGTACATGACAGTGAGCTCCAGATGCCAAGAACAACTTCAGAAGTTAACCATAGCAGCAGACGAGATCAGCACCAGTGGTGTCCAGCTGAGGTGGCTCGAGGGTGAGCCACAAGTTTGTGTCGGGGTCTGTTGGCACGGGATTAGTCTGTAGGAAGTGTGGAAGATGACAAGCTGTGAAAGGAATAATCCGTGGAAGAAAGGGTTATTCACGGATAACGCGGATGTGCGGAAGAAGTTAATTAGTTAGAAAAGGGTCATGTGGACCATTTTGTAACCATGTAGTTTCGTATAAATAGGAGAATGATTGTAAACTTAAGGGCATGCAATTGCATTGTATTGCATGGGATGTAATTGAAGATCCATTGATGGATAGAGCTATTGAATTTGTGAGTTTTTATATGTTTTTTATCTGCGATATGATGTATTAACTCTTTCTGCGAAGGTCATTCCGCAGGTTTTACTGAATGCATGAATATGTTCGATTATGGTTTTATCTCTGTCTTTGTTTCTGTTGAATGATGGATGCAAATGTCTGATGGAATGTTTAATACTTTATGGGTTTAGTAATCGTTGCTTATGCTATTAAGTAATTAGAACATGTTAATACAAATACCTGTAATGTGTTGATGCTACGGTTGATGAATATGCGAATAGTGAAATGTTAGCATAGTGCAAATGGCGTAATATTTGGTTTCTGCAAATGCAAATTATGTTTGATGCATGTGCTCAACTCCACTGCGGAAACTTGGTTCCTGCAGCCACCTTGTGCATCTCGGGTGAGACTTCATTCGCTCTGCAAGTGTTGTTGGAAGGGTTAACACCCTTCTGGGCCGATGCGTAAGGGAGTTTGGGTTGGTGTTTGTTGACGACAGTGTGCAGTGAATCCTTGTTGATAGTCGATGTGTCAACACATGGTCGATGTCGGAAGTCTACTAAACTGCATACTATGGATTGTATTCCTTGGATACATTCCTGGAGAAGACTAATGTGTTTGTGCAATAAATAATCAGTCGGTCTTACCATAAAAATTCTTACTGATCGGTGATCACTTTCACCGACTAGAACTGAAATTCTATACTACGCAACAACGCGACCAAATTTCAATGTGCAATTCATCCACTAAAAAGATGTCGGCCAGACTTTACATCACATATTAACTTTGACAACATTTAAAAAGAAAGTCGCATAAAGCTTTGGGTCGATGGACAAGTGACTCCTTTTAAAACATGCAAAGTACTGAAATGACAGGCTCTAGTTGTAGCCACAAATTGTCTCACCATGGTTTGCAAGAAGAAAAGGGGATTGATGATGGGTCTGTTCCTTGAAACAATTGATCACCCAAACCCTACGGATCCTAAATTTTTTTACAATGACGATCTCAATAAAAAACATAGAAAATCAAGAAAACAACATTTCTTATCTTTCTTCTCGCATCAATCGTTAATCTTCCCATGTCCATGATATCTTGTCAACTGAGTAGGTTGGTGGCCTTTGGTCGATATCCTTCAACAACGTTCTATAGATTTGTTCGACTCTTCAAATTATGTGAGCAACTTTGGCCAGTAGCTATTATCGACAGGTGAACTCCTAGACAGAATGGTCGATGCTCCTATCATAATATTTTTCTTCTGTAGACATATCAACTAAGGACAGTAACTAGTAAATATAACATGGTATTTTCCCGCAACATATTCGTTGTCATGTATTCCAATCAAGGATCTTCTACATGAAAAGCAATTTCAGCAGCATCCAGTGGTACCTCAACCACAAGCAACATATTTTACAAATTTTTTTAGTAGCACCAATAACTAGAAATATTTACTTTCTCTTCCAGGTTTCTTTTCGTCTCACGCATCTCATGCTTTCTTCCAGGTTCGAACCACCCTCATTCGCTGATGCTGTTACCTAGATCTAAGGGATTACACAAACATTCAAGCAGAGAATAAGCATACACAAAAACCATCAAGATAAGAAGTATTGGACTGAATATTCGTTCAATTGACATTCATCTTGAATAGGGTATTGTATACATCATAGATATGGCTAGAGAGGTTTCACCCGCTCCAACTGTTCCTTAGTTAGCACATAATACATTAATTAATATAGTGATGACATAAGAAGGCCAATGGCCCCTTCCAACAATCATCATCAGTAATAGATAAGGAAAAATTAGAGAGCAAATCATATGGAATATACCTTTTTGGTTTCCTTCTTTCATGAATTGGTCTCCTCCATATTGGAACTTGAGGTTCTCTTGTGGCCACAACATCCTCCTTACTTTTCCATTTATTGAAATGGAAAAGTAGGACCCCATTAAACTAAATTTTTGGCATCATGAGTGCAGCTGGAATTGATCTTTGAATTATAACTAAGTCGAATGAAATATGTTTGTCAGATTATTTGTTGTTTCTTTCTCGACGATCTTTATCAATTGTCATCATTTTTCTTGAACAAGCCACCCAAACTATCCATTTGATTGGTTTATCCTCTACCCGCAACATGCTTTGATGCAATTGGTTGAAATTTCAATTTACTAACCATATACTATGCATGTGAGCCTCCCATTTGCAATCCTTATCCATTGTTACCCAATCTTTGCTTACAATCTTGCCCACCAAATTGCATGGAAATAGTCAAGCTGGGACTAGCTGCTCTATGTCGTAATATGTCGATTTTCCTCTAGGGTCAGTCGTATCCTTGGAAATGTTGTTTTAGTGATCAACGAGGCCTTCCATGGGGAAATCAACGTGCATTGCAGCTTCATTCAGGTTGCGACCATAACTCAGTTGTGGTGGATTTCCCTCAGATTAAGACTCTCTATCGGTTTGTGTAATCTTTATGCAATATTTGTTACCCACTGGATGACTTAGAGCCACTTCCGAGAGAGGCTTGGTCTTTCACTTGTTATCGGGCGTAAGGTGCACTGGGTGATCACATGGCCTGGTTCGATGATTAAAAATATTTTGAACAATGATCTTTCGTGTCAACCTATGATAATTTGAAGAAAGTAATTCTGAAAGCCTATATAAAACTGCAGTTGGGGAATTTGAAGAAAGTAATTCTGGGTGAGCCATCTGCGAGAACGGGACCTCAACTTTCACTAAAATGCTTGCACATGAACTTTTGGCGTTCAATGAAACTGATAATTTTGTCAATGAACCTGGCCATCTTTGATGAGCTCGATGAAACAAATCCAACGAAACTCACAGAATTTGATTATGAACCCCAGAAGTGCGAAAATGACCCTTATGATTCCTCGGTTAACCTAACCAATGGTCTATGTCGCTTGAAAAGTTAACCCCTTAGCTAAGGAACTTATCAAATCATTACACTTTAAGCCTCGAACCATTTGTCACATCTTCATGATCTTCTAGATAGCTCTTGTGTTAAAGGAACTCTCCTTTACACTACAAACTTGCAAAGTGCCATAAATTAAAAAAAACAAAAGCAAAAACAAAAAACACTATATATATATATATATCTATCTATATCTATATATCTATATCTATATCTATATCTATATCTATATCTATATCTATATATATATGTTATATATTAGAAACATACATATATTATATATAAAAAACTTAAATATGTGCACCTTTTTCCGTTGAAAAGATTCAACCAAAGAAAACAAGAACAACACAAGAAAAAGAGAAATGTGTCAACTTATTATATATATATATATATATATATATATATATGTATAATAAGTTATTTTTAAAAGTAAATAGAAATTGGACTATTAAAATTTTCTCGCCGAAAACTTAACAAATATCTACCGAAACAGTCGACGAGATTAAGCAAATATCCAGCGAAACTGTCGATACAATTAAACATTTCTCCCCGAAACAATGACAAAACTCGGATTATTTCACAAATATTGTCGGCCCAAAATTGTGGTTTTTCGCCGATCCTATCAATCCAAAGTTTTTTGACTCGCGGCTGAAGGGAGGCATACATGACAAACCTTTCCCCCTTTCATGTTTTTCGAACCCATTTCAAGCATAGAGTGGATGGCTTACGTGTATGGAGATCCACTATGGCATAGTTTTGACAAAAGGTGTGATTTTTATAACTAGCAATTGCCCCAAAAGGTGCAAAATAACGTCGAAAGGATTAAAATATATATAATAATAATAATAATATAGAGGCGCTGAAGTCAAAATAGAACACTAAAATCATGGGAAATACAAAAGAAACATCTGAAAATTGAAGTGAAGGATATTTCTTTAAAATGTAAAAACACTAAAGAATACATTTGAAACTAATTAATTTGCTCCTTGGTATAAGGAGTTATGTCACCAACAAAAATATAGGTGTGCTTCGTGGGTAGATGTTATGATGTTAATTGTGTATCTCCCAAAAGAATTCAAACTCTCTCTCTCTCTCTCTCTCTCTCTCTCTCTCTCTCTCACACACACACACACACACACACACACACACACTTAAAATGCATAAACATAAATATAAAACTTAAATAATATTAAAAACCATATAGATGAATGTATTCAATGTTGACATTTATATTGACATATTGTGGAACATAAATTTGACATATTAAGCTTTTTTTAGGTAGGTAGATGCAAATCACTAGTGACAATTACAAGCCACATATGAAATAGTCATAATAAGTAGCTCCTACTTGAAACACACAAATGGAAGAGATAATTAGTATCCCATAGAATCACTAAAAGAATAAAATAGGGAAGCTAGAAAGTCCTACTTCCAGTAGAGAATAACAACATTATTTACAATAAATTATTTAGTTCTTGTCAAAACTATTTAAGATATAAAAAATAGAGAATATAGCTTTTGTGTATATCCATCTACCTTGGGTAAGGATAAAATTCATGACTAATTACTTAATAAATATGGAAGAAAATATGTGATGGCACGCATCGTAGTGTATCAAGGATAATAATAATTCAATTTATAATGAGGAACACCTCAATTTGTAATTGCATCATATATGTACAAGAATCTTTTTAAATAAACTCAAATCCTTCTAAACAACGAAATATAGATGTTGGGAAGTTGCAATTTCCTCTAATTTAAAGCTATACATTTATCCTCTTTACACTAGAAATGATATGAAAAGTAAATCAAAATATACAAATTTCAGATACAAGCTACAAAATTGTACATCATTTTCTAGCAAAAGCTAAAAGGAATCCAACATGATGGCATGCTTGCTAGCAGGGTATTTCCCTATTTGTTCTTTATGCAGCACATGAAATTTTCTCTTAGATTATTAACCCTAAAATTTGTCTCCCTTAAATCAACATGGAACAAACTTTTCGGATTTGCAAGAGTTGTTATAGAATCCTCACTTTGCTCAAAAGTCAATATTACAACATCCATCAACAACACAATAGAACATACACCCTATCATGTATTGGCACATTAATCTCTTGTGATGGATTAAGAATAACTAAATAGGTTTTAGCAAAATCATTACTACACTCTCAAAAATAAATTATATGGACCTAAAAATAAATTATATGGATTATTGTAATTGAGGTGTAGCCATTTTAATTAATAATCTTGGAATTGTAATATAATACATGCAAAGGAACACCCTTAAGTGTACAACACAATATGTGTGATAAAAATGCATAAATTAAATAAAATTACAAGCAATGATTATCTTCACATTAAATATACGGATAAGTAGATAAAGATAATCTTGAGTATGTTTAAATATTTTCTTTTGATATGTGAATATGGGTGTCTATTTTAGCTTTTTTTTTTGAAAACAATGTTTTTTTTACTGCAATTTTTTTTCAATTCTAACTATTCAATTTTGACATAGTTTTTTTACAATGAAAAGTACATAGATTTTACTAGTGCATCTCTTATTTTTCATAAATGTTTCATGAATATTTTCATAGATATTTGGAGTTTCATCACATATTTTTATCAGAATTTTCCTCACCATATAGACAGCCATATTCATGATTTTACCCTCTCATTTGTTCACTAAAGGGCTTTGTTGCATAGACTCCTTGATTTTTTGTTTGTGATAGGTACTTGTTAACCGCTCATGGGGTGAACTTTAATTCTCAACCAATTTCGTAGTTTTCTGTAGTTGCATTATCTTGGCTCCCTACATTCCTTGACTAACACTATTCTTGGAAGGTAAGCTATGCCCACCTTCGAAGCTTCAAGATATATTGTCCCTCGTAAGAAGTGGGACCTTCTGTGGGAATGTAGATGATGATTTTTTTTTTAGGGTAAATTCACCAGGCCCCACTGTCAACAAATTCACCCAAAGGATTGTGGCCATGATCAACAAGAATACTGTGATTACAGTGTCTCTAGGTAAGGTGCCAAGGCTGGGATTTTCTTCGACGGTTCAATCTCTGCTTTTTTAGATCTCCAGTGTGGAGAGCCCTTCATCCCAACCCGACTACGGTGAAAAGGAGGAGAACAACTCAAAACATGCCATAAAGCCCAATGGAATTGTCATAAGAGAGCATGTGATGGAGTTTTTGTTGACTATGAGGAGGCTGATAACCCTGTTCCAATTATGGTCTCCAATCTCCTCGTGCACATTGTGGACACCCATGTTTACCATCTACAGGATACAGTAACCATGCTTGATATGGAGTTGTATTCCATATAGCCTGAATTGGATAAAGGTAAGAAACTCTAACATATTTTCTCTCTTTGTCGTACTTTACATACCACTTGTGATTTTTAAGTTTAGTTTTTCATAATGACAAATCCTCAATTTTAATGCCTAGTAACGAAAGTGACATTGATATAGTTTCTTCTTGTAGCAAAAGTCAAAGTGATTCATGTTAGAAAATTGTTTCTCACTCCTTCATTTCAAACAATTTTTTTATCCTTGATCCATTTTGGCTTCCTTAAATACAATTGTCTCTTGATTGGAGAATGCTATATTTTCCATTTGCTAGTTGCTTGTAATCTCTAGAATACTCTAGATTTTTATTGTTAAATTGTAAATTCCACCTTAAGAAACAAGAAGGATTTCCAACTTGTTTGGCCAACTGATGCTTTAATCCCCAAATCATCCCTATGTTCTCTCTCTCTCTCTGCAACTCTGCCATCTAGCTACCTCTCTTGTTCCTAAAGTAACTTTTATTTTAATTTTTGCTTTCTCAAGCCCTTCTAGCTATAAGGGAGTGGGTAAATAACTAGGTTAATTGTTGCAAAAGCTGTTTTATGAGAAACAACTACATTAAGAATTATGAAAGAGTGGTTCCATGTAAAAACCAACTCGTCTAGTAGTTTTGAGACACAACCCTATTATTCTCATCTTCAAGATTCGAGCTCTTATACAATCATTATTTTGGTTGGACAACATTAACCACTTATACTATGAAACGAGAACTATATACTAAGAACGAGAACTCTAGCCATAAAAACTCATATTTTTGCATAAAAAACACCGAAAACAACCCCAAAATCAAAAAGTGTTGATGCCAGTATCATGTTTTTCATAAAAAACACCAAAAACAACCCCCAAATCGAAAAGTGTTGATACTAGTATCAACGTTTTTTTTTCTCTGGGTTAAAAATATAGCCATGGCTTAAAAATCTCATACTGTTGTTTACGAAAGCCTTAAAATCAACCCCTAAATTGAAATTTTCTGTTTTCAACAAATAAATTCCTAACCCTAACCCCCAACAAACTATTACAAAAGTTAAAAAAAAAATTATAATGGGCCCCTCCTACCTTAACCCCCGATAATTTTTTAAAACAAATTAAAAATTAAAAAAAAAAAATTAAAAATTAAAAAAAAAAAAAAATTTAAAAACAAATTAAAATTTTTTAAAAAAACTTAAAAAAAAAAATTTAAAAATTTAAAAAAAAAAAATTTAAAAACAAATTAAAAATTTAAAAAAAAACTTAAAAAAAAAAATTAAAAATTAAAAAAAAATAAAAATTTTAAAACAAATTAAAAATTTTAAAACAAATTAAAAATTTTAAAAAAAAATTTAAAAAAAACAATTAAAAATTAAAAAAAAAAAAAATTTAAAAACAAATTAAAAATTTAAAAAAAAACTTAAAAAAAAAAAATTAAAAATTAAAAAAAAAAACCCATTGGGCGCCCAAAGGGCCGCCCCACGGGGGCAGCTCGATGCCGGGCATCGAGCTGCCACCGCGGGGCGGCCCTTTGGGCGCCCAACGGGGAGGAGGCAGCACGGGCATCGAGCTGCCACCGCGGGGCGGCCCTTTGGGCGCCCAACGGGGCGGAGGCAGCATCCGCCGCCCACTTTTGGGCCGGCGGATGCTGCCTCCGCCCCGTTGGGCGCCCAAAGGGCCGCCCCGCGGTGGCAGCTCGATGCCGGGCATCGAGCTGCCACCGCGGGGCGGCCCTTTGGGCGCCCAATGGGGCGGAGGCAGCATCCGCCCGCCCAAAAAGTGGGCGGTGGGCGGATGCTGCCTCCGCCCCGTTGGGCGCCCAAAGGGCCGCCCCGCGGTGGCAGCTCGATGCCGGGCATCGAGCTGCCACCGCGGGGCGGCCCTTTGGGCGCCCAACGGGGCGGAGGCAGCAACCGCCGCCCACTTTTGGGCCGGCGGATGCTGCCTCCGCCCCGTTGGGCGCCCAAAGGGCCGCCCCGCGGTGGCAGCTCGATGCCGGGCATCGAGCTGCCACCGCGGGGCGGCCCTTTGGGCGCCCAACGGGGCGGAGGCAGCATCCGCCGGCCCAAAAGTGGGCGGCGGTTGCTGCCTCCGCCCCGTTGGGCGCCCAAAGGGCCGCCCCGCGGTGGCAGCTCGATGCCGGGCATCGAGCTGCCACCGCGGGGCGGCCCTTTGGGCGCCCAACGGTTTATTTTTAAATTTTTAATTTTTTTTTTAAAGTTTTTTTTTAAATTTTTTTTTTTTTAAATTTTAAATTTTTTTTTTTAAGTTTTTGTTTTTAATTTTTAATTTGTTTTTAAATTTTTTTTTTTTTTAAGTTTTTGTTTTTAATTTTTAATTTGTTTTTAAATTTTTTTTTTTTTAAATTTGTAATTTTTTTTTTATAAGTTTTTTTTTTTTAATTTTTAATTTGTTTTTAAATTTTTATTTTTTTAAATTTTAAATTTTTTTTTTAAGTTTTTTTTAAAATTTTTAATTTGTTTTAAAAAAAATTTTTTTAAGTATTTTTTAAAATTTTTAATTTGTTTTAAAAATTTTTTTTTGTAAAGTCTTTTTTTTTTTAATTTGTAAAGTCAAGTTTATTTTTTGTTATTTTCTTTTGTAAAGTTTAGGTTTATTTTTTATTTTTTAAGTTTAAGTTTTTATTTTAATTATTTAATTTTTTTAAGCTGGGTTTTAAATTTTTTTAGTTAAAACGATGTGTGAAGAGTAATGGGGTAACATTAGGGGGTTAACGCAGTGGGTAGGGTATTAGGAAATGTAATTTTCGGGGGGCTAAGGTAGGGGGTAATGTAGGGGGCTAGGGCGTTAGAAAATGTACTTTGTTTTTTTAAATGTTTATTAATGGTTGGTTGAGGGGTTAGGGTAGGATATGTAATTATTTTTTTAAATGTAATTTTTTAAAAAAATTATTAATAGTTTGTTAGGGAGTTAGGGTAGAAGGGACGCATTATAATTATTTTTTTAACTTTTGTAATAGTTTGTGGGGGAGTAGGGATAGGGTTAGGGTAGAAGGGGGCAATGTAATTTTTTTAAATATTTTCTTTTTAAATTTTAATAATAATTGGTTAGGGGGTTAAATATTATGAAAAATAATGTGAAATAGTATCATTTTTATACAAAATGACTAAAAATATGTTAAAAATGGGTTTAAATGTCTTCTTTTTCTCGATTTGTTTACTATTTTTTCCATAAAAATATATTATTTATGATTAAATTTTAAAGAAAAATGTTGAAAATGTATGTGTTTTTCATTATAGCTAGCTTTTAAATGTATGTTTTTTGTTAAATTTCTAAAAAACACACTTGAAAATAGAAATTAAAAATACTTTACAATAAAGATGTGTCAAAGGCCCAAAAAAATGCCTCAAAATGAAAATGTGTGATACTGGTATCAACCCTTTTTGAAACGGAGGTAAAAATAGCTACTAAAATTAGGAGAGAGAAAAACGAGAACTGTGTCGAGTTCTCGTTTCATAGTATAGGTGGTTCATTTTGTTATGGTTGAACCATATATTGAAGCTTTTGGACCTCTTATACAAGCATTATTTTGATTCGAAAACATTTTGATATAGGCCTATACAATATATTGAAGCCTTACCAAGAGGAAAGGCACTTAGCTTCATTGATATATCTTGATATTTTCCTAAACACCTTTAATTGCTCATCTTGGTTACCATTTTCTATGGTTGATATTCAACATTTGACTTTCTATGTTTTAGCAGCTTCAATTCCCACCAACAGTTTGCTTTTCTTAAGCATTAAGAAGTAATTTGGTTTAGTAGTTGATATCAAAGTAATGATTTTTTTTCCTTTGCAAGTTGAGAGTAAAAACGTTATTGCCTTTCATCAACTTTCCTCAACAACACCTTATGTTTGTTGTTTGTAGCTTTTATCAACATTCCTTTGCACCTTCAGAGGCAATTGCTAGTATAGTTATAATTCTTTTTAAGATATATGATTTGCTAAGATTTCTATACTTGGATACAAAAATATAGAAATTTGATTTTTGTTCCTCCCGTCCTCTAAATGTCACCAAAATTTGTATATTTGACATTTTAAAAATTAGTAATATTTGTAGAAGATTAGTCAAACAATCTTAATTTATATTAAAGTCAAGCACCAGGACCATCCATGGGACATTGATGACCTTCTCATCTTCTGTCTACACAATCTTGTCAAGAGTGTCATCTAGAAGCATGTCTAGCTTCCCCTTCAATTTATTAGTGACCTCCTTTGACAACTTATTATTAGACTGCACTCATTAGGTTGAAGACAAAAATGTTTGAATAAACTTTATATGCAAATGATCATAATAAATTAGGAAAATGCTTTAATATGAAAAAATATTAAAATATCATTAAACAAATAAACTTTATATGCAAATGATGATAATAAATTAGATGATATTAGAAAAATGATTTAGTATGAAAAAATATTAAAATATTATTAAACAAATCAACTTTATTTGCAAATGATGACAATAATTAGATGATATTTTTTAAAATAATATTTACAAATTATTATGCTATTTCAAAATTATAGAATTTTTTATTAGGGAAAATAGAGATTGGTTAACTTAAAAAAATTATGAATGTGGATAATCTCTTCAACTTTGTGAGAGTATATATTAATCATTAATACAAAATGTTATGAGGTTATACTTTATATGTAGTGTTTAATTATGATTAAAAATGTAATATTGCATGTATATCTCTCAAAATATTGAAATAAACTAAGAAATTAAGAGAGGAGTTATAGTGGTAAAATAAACACATAATCAACACCCCTATAAAACTTGATGTGGGAAAACCCAACATGAGAATGAGGGTAATGTCTTGCTCTTTTCTTCTTAGATATATAATGCATTATATAAAAAATAGACGGTCTCACTATGTAGTTAGAATATACATTGTGAACTATGAATGTATACTATAAGATCTTCTTCGTCTTCCAAGGATACTCAAATATAATTATACTATTTTGATTCAAGCTCGGTACAATAGGAAGAAAACCCCTTCCTTTCCTTCCATCTTAGTTTTTGACATGTTTTAATAACCATCAAGGGCAAGGGTTAGGGTTTTTGAATGCCCCGACTCCTAATTAGGGTTAGGGTTTTTTAATGCCTCGACTCCTAATTAGGTTTGGGGTTTTGAACCCTCTAGAATCTTCTTCAAAGTCCACATGTGACTAGCTTTACATTTGTGTGTAATGAGGTCCAAAGTAGCATCTACAAGGCACTGTGATGGTCAAACCATAGGTTAGTTTGTGGGAGGCATAACTTCCTCATATGGACTCTAATTGAGGCCACTTTCGTGCTATTAGAAAGCTCTTGATGAGTATAATAATGTAAAAGAATTGCAAACTTTGTTTACGATTTTTTTACCCCTAAAATTGTCATTTAATACTTGAAATAGGCTACAAAAATTCTGGACCCCAAATCACAAAAATATGATCTACCCTTAAAATTGGCCCAACAATTCCACCTTGAATCTATCACTAAACCATAAATAAATTATTAGGCATTGTGCAACTCTCAAACACATGACTGCAAAATTTGGCATTATGCATAGGTTCAATTTTTGTAAAATGCCACCATGTTGCAAGTCAATCTAGATAAATATATGGAATATATTACGAAATTCAACTTATATACATATGGATTGATTCTTCTGTTGTACTATCACTAATTTAATGGTACAGAACATGCAATGGATCCACCTTTATTCTAAACTCAACATTACATTTATTCTAAACTCAACATAACATGAACTTTAAAGGGTTTGTTCTTAAATTTTCAAATAGTTATTTGAATTTTTCCAATTATCACTCTGGTCACCTACCAACAAGTGTCAAGTTTCAAATTATATCAATCACCCCCACGCTGCAGGGTCCTCTTATAATGTGAACATCAACAATGTACTAAACTGATGAATGTACACTACCTCTATGCAAATTTTCACTCAAATGTAGCCCAAAAATCACAAATTGGGTAGACCCAAATCTAATCTTAGAACAGAGACATATAGAGAGAGAATTAGATACAAAAAAATCCCATTAAGAAAAGGACCAAAAAGTGATTCAGGTATAGGGAATAACAATTTACCTGCAAAGGAAAAAGTGGCTAGAGGAAGCTCCATACTCTTAAATAGAGTCAAAGGGCCTTCTACTGTCAGAATCCAGGATCTGAGGTTGGCCATGCCTTCACTTTAGGCTGCTGCAAATAAATCTTGAGAGTGACCCACAATAACACCCACCTTGTCACTAAGAACCCACCTGCCTTCTGCTCCTAACAAAAACCTCTTGCAAGAAACTGTCATGTCCCAAATTTGGTATTGGGTCACAATGGCCTAATCACATTGGCCCTATTCATTAGAGTTTGTCAAATTGATGCTAAAGGTCAAATAATTGCCAAGGAGGAAAATTACTAGTTTCCTGGGTTTGGGGTGGAAGCTTTGGGATTTGGAATAATGGGGATAATAAATGATGTTTGAACATTAGAATGCCATAAATATTTAATAAAGGATCTAAATAAATATATACAAGTTAAAATAAAAGTGGCATTTCATCATGAAGACACATGGAGGAAGTGGGACCCACATATGGCTAGATTTCCCCACTACATTTGGCATCATTCTCTCACCAATTCGAATTCAAGGTGAATGGTAACATACTTGGGGGAGTCCAAAAGGTATTATTCATGGCATGACTCATCCAAGGTCGAAATATAGAGGAAGAGTAACTCCCATGGAAGAGGAAGAGGCAATTTGGAGCTAGTGAGACACTTGGGCTAGATTCCCTAGCTCTATGACAACAATGATGAAGATGCTATGACACCTATGACACAAATCAGACCTGAAGGATGACATATGACATATATGACATGTCAGGGCTAAAAATAGACTCCAAGAGGGCGCTCAAGGGTGTTAGGGCAGCTAAGATGCTTCCACATGTGATTTGGTGGAAGTGGGAGACTAGGAATTGTTGTACAAGTGGCATTCTTTGGAATCTCTTCCCAACTTGAGTTGGCATGAGTCTCTTGGAAGGAATTCGACCCATGGAGGTCATTAGAACTTTATAAATGTCAATAACAAAGAATGAAACCAGCTTTTGATCATTTGTAGAATTTTCAATTGCATTTGTGAAGAGGGAGAGCTAGTGGATGACTAGTTTCTTGCCTTAGCCAATTTCGAGGGTGAAAGATTCCCATCCAAGTTGGCAATTGGAAAGGCCATTCAAACCTTTCATTTGGAGCTTTAATGGAGTCTTTATTTTCAGGTGTAAGCTACAGGGCAGCTCATGGTTTCTTCTATTGCAGCTCGCTCCTTCAACCATTTCCAGTTTTGATGGCATATTCTTGATCCTTGAGGGAGGGCGTTTTTGGTGAGCTATTGTACTTTTTGGGGGAGCTTCTAATGCCCCATTTCTTTTGTAATATGAATTAAATACTCTGTTCTTCATATCCAAAAAGTTTCAGGTCGAAATTCCAAGTAGAAATGTATAAATCTCATTTTTAATGGAAGAACAATGCCATTTCCCCACTACCTTGTTGTGAGCCAATGTATTGATGATGATTTCGAATGAATGGATGATTCTCTGATATATTTGTGATAAATATACTTCCATGGATGTCTTACACAAGTTTCATGTCCTGTACTTGAGCATTTGAAGCATTTTTACTCAGTTTAATTGCATTGGGAGAAGAAATAGTGCCATTTCCCCAAGGGTCGAATTGGTGATTTTTGCAGTTGAATGGGAGAGGGTGAGAATAGTTGTAATAAACCATTAATGGTGCATATGAGACCTTAATAACATACTTAACACATTACATACCTCTGTTCATAAATTTGAGTGGGTTTGGAGGCATTTGGGAAGCCATTTTCAGTACTTACCTTAGGGGGATTTGAACCCCAAATTACTAGTAAAATTGCATACTTGGTCCAGAATCTTAAGAGATTTTGCAAAGGTCTTTTGGTGGCCATATGTTATCCTTGAAAATAATATTCAATTCCTAATATCATTCATAAACATTCCTTGAATATTTGAAGGCATTTGGAGTCAATTTGAGACCTAGAGACCAATACTAGTCAAAGGGAAATCACTAGTAAAGTTACCTACATTGACCAGAATTGAAAGAGTATTTGCAGAAGTGTTTTAAAGGTACAAAGGCATCCCTGAAACACATATTTATGTTCTAATATCATTCATATACCTTCTCAGAATATTTGGGATCATTTGGAGCAAATTTGGGACCTAGAGATCGAAACTAGTCAAAGGTCGAACCAAGGAAAAAAGTGGAAAATTGCAATTTTAATAAAATTCCTAACAAGGGACATTACAGTGGTATCAGAGCATGGTCCTTGCACCTGTGGATTAGGTACATACATTCAAGAATAATAGGCAGCCATGTCTTACTATTATGATGAATCCTATGAGTACAATTCTTATGAGGAATATGCAGATGCTTATGAGCAATATGAAGCAGAACGTGAATGGTACGAGGAAGAGATGCCATCATGCAACACTTCTTACAATTTCAAGAGAAATGAAGATTATTCTTATGACTTTAAATCTGATGAATATGAGTGTGTCACACCAACCAAGGATAATTCTATGAGTGAGTTCCAAAGATGGAGAGCAAAATATAAAACCTTGCCCCAACAATATCAAGAATATCAAGAATATCTTGCTTTTAGCAAAAATACACAAAATGCCATGTCTTTTGAGTACTTTGTTGAACATGTTTTTGAAAATAGGCTCAAACATGAAGATGTGGAGTTAGTAAAGAAAGGTTTATGCCCTTCTTATAAAGAACCTTGGAGCGAGTATCATATATGTGTGCATGAAATGATGTCCTCCTTGAGGAGAGCTTTTGAGATTTATTCAAGAAGAGATTCCAAATATACTGATCCTAAGGAAAACAAGGGGAAAAATGCATCAGCTTGCTTGAAGGAGAAAAATGAAGAGACATCACAAGAGCATGAAGAAGATTCTGTTGAAAATATGGAAGATCATTTCGAGACACCTTCTAGCTTAGACATGAACCAAAGAGCATCTACTGATGGATGCTTAAACTATGAAGGAGTACCTACTGATGGGTGCTCACACCTCTATGTTGGTGACATAGAGATCACTTTTGAAAGTGTTGCTGCAAGCCCAAGTTCCATTAAGCATGATAATGAAGACCTTGTAGCAGTTGAAGAAGAACCAAGATCAACTTCCCCATCACCACTTGAGCTTCATGAAGTTGGTCCAAGAAAAAATGAAGAAGATGAGGAGGTTCATTTGCAAGAGCCTCATTTTCTTGAAGGGTCCATAAAGATGAATGAAAATAAGATCCAAGAGTCCCTCAGCATTCTCCATGACACTCAAGCATTGGTGTCAAATTCTTGTTGGAGAGCTACTTCATTGGAGGAAACATCCTTCCTTGAAGACATGGAGAAGATTCAAAGAGCAATGTGCCACATCAAAGGTAATTTCATGTCTTTGCTTTTTGATAGAAACCATTTGTTTGAGCTTAATGAATTGTTACATGATGCATACTTGAAGAATAATGAGGATAATCATAAGCTCACAATTCAAAATGAGCAACTTCTTGAAAAGTTGCAAGATACTTGTTTTTCCTCCTATGTTTCAGATTGTCAAATGGTAGATTGTTTGGAGGATTCTCATGACATGATGGATCATGAGAAATGTGAAAATTTGAATGTTCTTGATGTGTTTGAAGATGAACTTGAAGAGATCCAAACACTTGATGTGGTGGAAGAGGAATTTGAATTGTCTCTTGATGAAGGTTATGCAATTTTTAAAGAAGAGCATGATTCCTCTACATTGGAACCAAACTATGACAAAGAGTTCACACTTTTGAAGGAGCTACATGATACTACCCATATGGATCCTTTCCATGATGAAACTTCTATACTTTTTGATCATTTGGGTGATTTGGTTCATTCTCCTACATCCTACAATTCCATGTTTTGCAACATTAGTCTCAATGAAGTATGGGTGAAAGGGTTCTTTTTGATGGTGCCACATGAGGAGTATGGAACTCCTAGATTTACATTTTATGATGATATGGTTGGAGCACATTATTATTCACATTTGCAACAGCATCCTTTATTACTTTATGATGATGCACATCTACATGGATGCACCTATGATATGCATTTGAGTCACTTGAAGACTCATGGTTTTTCTTGCTCAACACTTGATTCATTTGATGTTGGAGGAACTTCATCCAACACTTGGGTGAATATATTTATGATTGGAGAACATTTTTGTTGGAAGCCACATACTTTGTTATATCTTTATGATGATCACATTCAGGGATGTATGGGTGAGACTTCTTTGAGTCATTTGAAGTCTCCTTGTTTTTTCTACTCATTATTTGGTTCAGATTTTAGTGGAGATTCTTCATTCACTTTTTGGATGAAAGAATACATGGCTGAATATTTTGATGCATATCACATCCTTTTGGAGCAGCTTTATAGGACATGGGATCCTCACCTATGTCATTGGAGGAGATTTGATTGGTCACTTGAAGCTTGTATGCACTTGGAAAATAGTGGTCTACTTGCTTGGAGGTATAAGCACTTTCACAATTCTTTGATGAAGCACCTCCTTGATATTCATTTTCATTATGTAGTTATGTACTTTGATGATATATATTTTGTACTCATGATGTTTGGAAGAATGCATACAAGAAAATGGGATCCAGGAATCCTCTTAACTAATGGTGTGGGTTGGAGAGCACTCTTAATTATTGGGGTGCAATACAAGCAATGGGACCCTGGAATAATTTTTATCTCATTGGTTTCAAATTTTTTTGGGAAACAAGCAGTATGGGAGATGGATTTCCCCACTTAATAAATTGATTTTTATCAGAGTAGTGCAGCAGCAAGCAGGGTGGTTCCTCTCTAAAATCTTCATGGAAACTCAAATACTCAAGGTTGGGCAATTCAATGGCAACTTCAAAGAATTATACAGAAAGCAGGTTCTTCAACACCCATGTTTAAAATTGCTTGAGGACAAGCAATATTGGGAAGGGAGGATTTGTCATGTCCCAAATTTGGTATTGGGTCACAATGGCCTAATCACATTGGCCCTATTCATTAGAGTTTGTCAAATTGATGCTAAAGGTCAAATAATTGCCAAGGAGAAAAATTACTAGTTTCCTGGGTTTGGGGTGGAAGCTTTGGGATTTGGAATAATGGGGATAATAAATGATGTTTGAACATTAGAATGCCATAAATATTTAATAAAGGATCTAAATAAATATATACAAGTTAAAATAAAAGTGGCATTTCATCATGAAGACACATGGAGGAAGTGGGACCCACATATGGCTAGATTTCCCCACTACATTTGGCATCATTCTCTCACCAATTCGAATTCAAGGTGAATGGTAACATACTTGGGGGATTCCAAAAGGTATTATTCATGGCATGACTCATCCAAGGTCGAAATATAGAGGAAGAGTAACTCCCATGGAAGAGGAAGAGGCAATTTGGAGCTAGTGAGACACTTGGGCTAGATTCCCTAGCTCTATGACAACAATGATGAAGATGCTATGACACCTATGACACAAATCAGACCTGAAGGCTGACATATGACATATATGACATGTCAGGGCTAAAAATAGACTCCAAGAGGGTGCTCAAGGGTGTTAGGGCAGCTAAGATGCTTCCACTTGTGATTTGGTGGAAGTGGGAGACTAGGAATTGTTGTACAAGTGGCATTCTTTGGAATCTCTTCCCAACTTGAGTTGGCATGAGTCTCTTGGAAGGAATTCGACCCATGGAGGTCATTAGAACTTTATAAATGTCAATAACAAAGAATGAAACCAGCTTTTGATCATTTGTAGAATTTGCAATTGCATTTGTGAAGAGGGAGAGCTAGTGGATGACTAGTTTCTTGCCTTAGCCAATTTCGAGGGTGAAAGATTCCCATCCAAGTTGGCAATTGGAAAGGCCATTCAGACCTTTCATTTGGAGCTTTAATG
Organism: Larix kaempferi; assembly: GCA_027924585.1. Classification (NCBI taxonomy): domain Eukaryota; kingdom Viridiplantae; phylum Streptophyta; class Pinopsida; order Pinales; family Pinaceae; genus Larix; species Larix kaempferi. The sequence goes on along the minus strand of BSBM01000835.1, from coordinate 12,255,038 downwards.
GAGTATTTATTTGCAGGTGTAAGCTACAGGGCAGCTCATGGTTTCTTCTATTGCAGCTCGCTCCTTCAACCATTTCCAGTTTTGATGCCATATTCTTGATCCTTGAGGGAGGGCGTTTTTGGTGAGCTATTGTACTTTTTGGGGGAGATTCTAATGCCACATTTCTTTTGTAATATGAATTAAATACTCTGTTCTTCATCTCCAAAAAGTTTCAGGTCGAAATTCCAAGTAGAAATGTATAAATCTCATTTTTAATGGAAGAACAATGCCATTTCCCCACTACCTTGTTGTGAGCCAATGTATTGATGATGATTTCGAATGAATGGATGATTCTATGATATATTTGTGATAAATATACTGCCATGGATGTCTTATACAAGTTTCATGTCCTGTACTTGAGCATTTGAATCATTTTTACTCAGTTTAATTGCATTAGGAGAAGAAATAGTGCCATTTCCCCAAGGGTCGAATTGGTGATTTTTGCAGTTGAATGGGAGAGGGTGAGAATAGTTGTAATAAAACATTAATGGTTCATATGAGACCTTAATAACATACTTAACACATTACATACCTCTGTTCATAAATTTGAGTGGGTTTGGAGGCATTTGGGAAGCCATTTTCAGTACTTACCTTAGGGGGATTTGAACCCCAAATTACTAGTAAACTTGCATACTTGGTCCAGAATCTTAAGAGAGTTTGCAGAGGTCTTTTGGTGGCCATATGTTATCCTTGAACATCATATTCAATTCCTAATATCATTCATAAACATTCCTTGAAGATTTGAAGGCATTTGGAGTCAATTTGAGACCTAGAGACCAATACTAATCAAAGGGAAATCACTAGTAAAGTTACCTACATTGACCAGAATTGAAAGAGTATTTGCAGAAGCGTTTTAAAGGTACAAAGGCATCCCTAAAACACATATTTATGTTCTAATATCATTCATATACCTTCTTAGAATATTTGGGATCATTTGGGGCAAATTTGGGACCTAGAGATCGAAACTAGTCAAAGGTCGAACCAAGGAAAAAAGTGGAAAATTGCAATTTTAATAAAATTCCTAACAAGGGACATTACAGAAACTCCAGCCAAAGTTGTAGTTTTCTCTAGCCAAACACGCCAATTTCATTCCCTGTATATATTCTTTACTCCACAATACAATCCCAAGTTACAATAAGGGCTCACTCTGGCACAACTTATTTGTATTTTGGATATTTCTAATAGAATTTGGATTGATTTTTTTTATAAGAGAATTAGAGGTAAATCCATTTTCTGGAGGTTTGATAAGTAAAATAAAAATTTCAAAAGAGGTAGCTCCATTTTCTTGTGTTGTATGCATAGGTTTTGATTGTTCACAGTACAGACTTTGATTTTGAAAAAATTGCAAAATATATTTGATGTCCTGGGAAATATTGTAAAGTAGGGTCTTCCAATGTAGGTCTCTTTACATGGTATAACTGTGGATTGCAAAATAAAAATAATTCAACTTAAACAAACATACCATGAAATTAAGAATAGGCAATGTTAGTCAAAATCATAGATAACCTTTTAAGGCTAAGCTTTAAGTTGATCCCTGACTCATGAAAAAGAAAATGGAATACCTTCCTTGAGGGATTCCAGGACCACATTTGAAACATCTATATCATTCAGCATATGAAAATATATTGTTTTTTGTTGCATTTTTGGAAAAATGCAACATAAATTTCATATTTAAATGATATGAAAGAACATAAAAAATGTTACATTATTAACCAAAGGGTGGTCACACAGGTAAATAATACACAGTGTTTCATACACTGATTATCATTCTTCCACATGAACATCATTTGAAATGTAGTGTTTCTGTCCACATATATATAAGGTATAAGATTTAAATTTGCAGTGCATAATTTAACAATGATAGCATAGTTCTAAGAAGAATTTCAATATTCATCCAAAATAACCAATCATAAAATGTCTTTTGAAAGGAACTTATTTTCTTTATCTTTCATATAATAGATTGCTCTCCAACAGACCCTTTAGAAAGAAGAATGAACTTTGAAATTTTACGACCTGCATTCTACTTCTCACACCCTTTTTATTCAACCGAGAATCTTTTGTCTAGTGCTTTCAGATTTATTGAACTCAAGGAACCGGGTAATAAGATTGCTAGACAAAATAGAATAGGGTGACTGAATGCCAAATGGAAATCACATTGACAAATCTCTTCTAATTTTCCCATGTGGGCCAACCAAAAACCCTAGGGGAGCCGAAACCCCAGCCTCAAAATTTTGCTGATTGGCGAGCGTTGAGGGATTGGATCTGTGGGATTTGGGATGTCAGAGTTCTATAGCAAATGAACGAGACTAATAAAATGTGAGAAAAAGAAAAGGGATTCATGACTCAAAAACATGGAAATTGAAAACATGGAACCAGCTCAAAAACCTAGGGGAGCCGAAACCCCAGCCTCAAAATTTTGCTGATTGGCGAGCGTTGAGGGATTGCATCTGTGGGATTCAGGATGTTAGAGTTTTGTAGCAAATGGCCTAGACAAACAAAATGTGAGACAAAGCAAAGGGATTCATGACTCCGCAGTACCTGAGCTTATACATCAAAGGGGATTTTGTATAACCGCACTGAGTGAAGATGTGGGTATGCCACATCTAGCATTTATGCATAGAGAATGAATTTATAACTTGCTTATTGCCTTATGTGATAATGAAGCATTACTATTTGACAGTTCTCTTCTTTTTCATGCAAAAGATCCTATTTTTTATAGAAGATTCCGTTCTAACTCCCTCTCTGTTTCCTAGTGTTTCCTCATCTCCTTTTGTTTCGTAACGATGCCCATAGTAGACACCATCTACTCCCATTTCCGAAACCCTACTTCCCATTTCTCATTTTTTATCAATGGAGACACACAGGTATCAACAGACTATCCATGCAACCCACACACATATGTACTTCCTTTGCAAAATAGATGGACATGGATACAATAAGGGATACATGAGTCACATATAGAAAGACAATTCACCAGTAGTAAAATCATGAGCCAAGAAGCCAATTTAAAGATCATATAGATTTAGTAACAGAATGGCAACTGGAAGAACAATCCTAGCAGACTGTGAGTCATCAAGAATCTATTTTCCTGATGCATATGCACAATAGTAAAAGAACTTTGAAGATAGAAATTATGATACTGTGCAGCCAATTATAGATATACTAACAAAATAGATATGTGTAATTGCAGACACACAAGTAGGAAGTCAGAGCGGGATACCCCAAATTTAGCCAAATTTCGAAAATAGTTCTTACTTCTTTAGAGGAAATCGCTGAAATACACCAGAAGTTGGAATAGTCCCACACAGATTATTGTTTGAAATATCCCTGCAAACATAAGATGAATGAAAGAGAAACTACTAAGAACTGTGGTTACTTAAACCTCGTATCAAGTTTGTTACAACACAAAACCAGCAATAAACAAATAACTTGACACTTACACAACTTTCAGGTTTGGAAGCAACGTTAGCTCTCGTGGAATTTGTCCAGTCAACATATTGTTGTTGATACTATTGTTCAACAATGAATCAATGATATAATTGTCATGAAGCATTTATTAACAGACCTGAGAGTACTGAGAAAGATAATGGAGGACTGAAATATAAATTTGTGAGGACTTCAGAATATAGAAGTGTTTTAAATAGATACTGGAAATGCCAATGCTTAAAGCACATATAGGAACACAAGAGACTTCAAATTCCCCAGTGACCGAGGAATTTCACCAGTTAAATTATTGTTATACAAATCCAAGCTAATAAGGTTCTTTAGATTGCCAAGCTCCCCCAGAATGTTTCCCGTGATGTTATTTTTGTAAAGCTCCCTACAATACATATTTGAAGCAAGAAGTCAAAAAAGCATATAATTTCAATGCACATCAAATACTTGTTTCTTCTTGAAACACTTCACTGCAAATGAATAGCCCCTTTATTTCAATTAGACCCAGAATTTTCAATAATTGTTTTTCCTTTCAACGTGAAGAACAGGAATACCTGTCAAGCAGTATGGCGAGGAAGATGAATCTTTTCTTTACTACCGACCATATGGAAACTGTTTTTAACTTTTTTTAAAACAAAGAAATTTAAAAGGCAATTCAACAAAATCACCGAAATAAATAAAATTCTTAATTGTCAAACAATGCCCATGTTGATTAAGTTCACTTACAAATCACTAGATATATTTCCTGCAAAATGGTATTAAGGCAAATATACACAGATAAAAATGACCTTTTCATCCTCAAAGTCTTCTCCCCATATATATGCTCAATCAAAGCATAGATAGATTTCTTGCAAAATGGTATTAAGACAAATATACACAGATAAAAATGACCTTTTCATCCTCAAAGTCTTCTCCCCATATATATGCTCAATCAAAGCAAGACTGCATGGGTACCAAATATACTACCACCCTTCCCATGGGAGCCTCATCGGCTGCCTGATCATGGCCCTTGAAAAACAGTAGACATAATTTGCAGACTGCAACGATGCACAACTCAATAAAAGAATCTAATTAGTAAACAACAATAATGTTTAACCAGTGGAGATAAATCCAAAGCAGAAAATACATATTTCAACTTATACTCTATTCTTGGGACAATATACTTGGTAGTGTTCATCTCAACTCATCATCGTTCTCTCTCTATTTTTGGGGGGGTGAGTATTTGCAAGCATTTGAGATGAGCATGGTAACTCAACATCTTCATCTGAGGTATGCAAATAGTGTGGCTGTGAATATCATCATCATTTTTATGTCTTGCTGCTATGAGAAGAACACTAATCATTCTAGAGAAGAATTGGTCATCCATGTGACATGAACTGGAATTACAAGATCAGTGGCACTTTGTAGTCTGTTGTGTTCTATCCCTAATATGAGTATGAAGTCAAACAGCTTACTGAACTAGTCGCCAGATCCTAGAACTTCCATTCTTGATTTTGTGTTCTAGAATCTAAACAAAATAAATATTTAAAAAGAGGGAATAAAAGACATGCATCGTTTAACAAGAACATCAAATGGGCAACCAACAAATGCCAAGATGAAAAGAACAGACTTGCAAATATTGTAAATGTTCAAGCATTCCAAGCTCAGGCACCAGACGACCAGAAAGATTTGAGTTGCCCAAGTCCCTGCAAACATAGAAAAATTAGGAACAACGTAAAATAAAAAGCAGCCCAAAAATGCTTCTCTGGAGTCTGAACAGCTACACGGACATAGGGAAATAATCTTACACTCTTATCACACGGTTATTCTGGTCACAGGTAACATGGAACCAGGTACAAGGATTCACAAGAGTAGGATCCCAACTTTGTAATACATTGTCAGGATCTAACAAGCTTCTCCTGAATGCATGAAGGGAATCACCTGTCAAAAAGAACTTAAATCATTTCAATAATATGGGTTGGATTCTTTAAGGAAGTTGAAACTGCACTCTTGTCCATTCAATATATATAGATGTAGATGTATCATGGGTATATCAGAATTCTTGTTCAAAAATTCGAATAAGGGTAATGGGTCCTTAAAAGTAATGGTCAAACTCACTCACAAGGAGTTTGGGCTCTCTCCAGGGAAAATTGTAGTTTCCTTCACACAACCAGAATGTTGAAAGAACACATGCTTTCTCAAAATTATAACCCATATTAAATCAGCATCTGCTCTTTCAAATTCTGATTCGAATGTTGCAATGGATTCTAAAGAGACTCACCTTCAGAATTAGAAAAGAGACCTGAGGCTGAAAAGAAGCTCGCCACCACTACAAGCAAAAGGATTTTCCACAAGGAACCCATTGTCATCCTTTCCAATGAAGCTTCTAGCATTGTGTCTGAATAGCACAAGCGCCATATCACCGCAGACAACCTTGCATGGATGTTCAAGAGCTTTCGGGACATGGCCCATGATTGGCCTCTTTGAAAGTCGCTGATTGAGAAAAACCTTGGCTATTACGGCCACAACCCATACTTCCTCCAGCAGGTCCTAATCTGCAATGAAATGAGGATTCAATTATCTAGGAAAGATTTTCGTTGTCATGAATTTTGATTAGGGGCCAGGCACGGTCTAGCCATGAAAACTCCCTAGCTTGCATGTCATCGCATTCAATGGTGGTAATGTTCCCTGAAAATATATCTAGTGGGAATTTGCCAAAAAACTAAACATCATGTGCACATGTAGTGGGTGATGAACCTAAGTCTCCTCGGTCCCATGAACTGCATTTGTGCACCTCAACAATATGATATGATTATTAAAACCCCAAACTCTATATCTACGACAACGAAATTTGTGTACTCTGTGATTACAAGCTCATATTATAAAAATAGCAGAGAGCTTAAACATCATGACTTCTTCATAAATATAAAGTGAAATCAATTAAAGATTGGAGATGGAAACAAACAATGATGGGAGATGGATAAAGGATCATGCTAGAGTTAGGGTTTAGGGTACAGAAGATGCCGATCCATAACTACATTATTTGAACAGATTTGAGAAAGCAAATGAGCATATGAAAATTTTGACTATATTATGCCAAAATGCCATGGGATATGCACTGGGAAATGGCCAAGAGCCGTGCAACCACACCAGGTTGACAGTCTCCATATTGACTGCTTGCAGAACTTAAGATGCTAGGCCTTTGAATTTATCATCGAGTAAAATGTTGTTTGCTTTAATGTCTCTGATAAACAACAGCAAAATGCACTCAGTTCCTGTCATATTTCAACAATGCATTGTTCTTATAGATGTATTGAAGGCTGCTAATATAAAATTTCAAAAAACACAGATTGAAAGTTTATTAATGATCTAAAAGGAACTAACCCCTTTCCATCCTATGAAGTCAGCAATTTTCCCACTGACAATCGCTCCTACCATTGCACTGACATTGGACAATGATCCAAAAAGAGAGAACTTTCAGAAAATTTGAGCTTCATAATCATTCCTCCTATTGCTATATCAATATGAAATAGGAGGTTTTCGCTTGTATAATTGGAGATATACCCCCAAAAAATTCCTACATTGATAAAGATTTCAGGAAGTGATGTGAGTTCCCCTCGGCTAGATGCAGGGGAGAGCTCAGCAGTGTATACTAGATTAGGGAAAACCCAACACCAACCCCCGCATTTGCAACATCCGCCTATCTATCCATTCGAGAGCGCCTTTCATGAGGTGAGAGCGGTTGCCTTCCCTAAAGCAACTTGGATATAAACTACGATTCGGATTCAATAATATTTGTTGAAATCATATTTGATTTTTTGTGCCATAATAATGGGCACCTAAAACCTCCATGGCTATGGGAGAGATGCTATTCCTGGTTATACAGAGTGCCAGGACAGAGCGTAGCATGCATCCCTTAGAGAGCATGACGAAAGGTCCCCGTTCCTGCACCCTGAAGCTTGTAATTTTACAAGACCCGACTGCTAAAGCATCCCCTCTGCTAATTGCTTACTTTATCAAAATATGTAATGGAGGAGGATAAAGCCCTTTTGTAGTGGACTACTTGAAGAGCCACCACTTCTTCAGCTACGCATAACAAGGTTACTACAACTATTGCCGATGGCCCTTACTACAGTAAATCTACTTCTACACCCATGAAACTCAGCATTTAAATATTTTGAAATAAAATGGACTTAGACTTTGAAAACGCAGTAGCCCACAAGGCCTCAATGGGCTTGGGAGCAATGTAAAGAGGAATCTGTATGTGTTCAACGTCCTGGAAATGGTGCTTCCCCTTAACTCCAAAGGTTTGCAATATTATAGAGCTCTGTAGGAACGCCGGTATCCCATCACTAACTGCAACATCCTCCTACAGAACAAAACAATCAGCACAAAAAGCCTGGCAAGAACATGATGCTCAGCCACAAGAAAAAGACAACGCTAACTAACCATGGCATGAAAGCATGCTCCATAATCATGGGTAGCAACAAAAACATGATCAGTGCCTTTGCTTTCTATTCCAGAAAGGCATGGTTTCCAATATGTACTGCACCGGAGAGCCGAAAAGTGACCGAGCATGCCCCAGAGCTGAAAACCCATTCTTGGAACTAAAATTACACGAAACGTAGACAGGAACGAAGAAAAAATACAAGCAGTTATAGAAAAGACCACCCACAAACTCTGAAGCTTTTGGGGAGATTCCGATCTTGAGACCAAGCCACTACGAAATATTTTACAGACTATTCATCTCATCTGCACCTGGGTTTAATCCACACGGGCCTACCTGTAGTGCAGGTTTCCCAAAACTCAAACGACATGCGCCGTAACTTAGGGAGCACGCTATCCATGTCGCTGAAAATCACGGCCTGGTAACTTCGGACGCCCGCTATCCATTCCGCCAAAAAGCACTCTTAAATGCTAAGTTCCACTTCCTTGCAATAAATTACCCATAAATTTGACGGAAATGGTGAATATGATGTAAAAACTAAAAATGCATGTGGCGAGATTCTATTAGTTGGATAGACGAGGAATCCTGCTACAGGAGCATGAATTGGCTTCGCAGAAAGAATGCCTTCGGCATAATTTGGAAAGTTATGGATGTTGAATATTGGTTTCATCATATAATGCTAGACGGGTACAAGGAATGTCTACATGCCCCTCTTTTTTAAAATATCATCTTTAAGTGGATAAGAGAGAGGGCATGGGGATTTGGGTTTAGTTTAAGGTAAATGAAAAGAGAGGGGGATAGATAGGATTTAGTTAGATAGATAGGATTTAGTTAATTTTTGTTTCAATTTGTTATTATCTTACTCATTTTGTTTTTATTAGTTTTAAAATAAATAAAGTATGATGAATGTATCTTAGGTATATTTGGTTTAGAGTTAGGATAGGATATTGCATTATTTTGGTTTTATTATTAGTCTTTGCCAAGGCAGGGATTATAGATTTTGATAGAAAATCAAAATGCTTTGACATTATAAATATTTTAATTGATTTTATCAATGTTTTCTAAAGTTTTCACAAATTTGTTTATTATTTTTAATATTTTAAAAATATAAAAATATTTTTTGAAATTTTTAAATTAGTAATTTCTATTTTTTAATTGGTGGAGTGTCATGAAATGACTAAATACCCTTGGTTTGAGGGGTAATTGTCAGAACAGACAGAAAGAAAAAAAATAAATAAATAAAATAAATAAATAAATAAATAAAAATAAAATTATAAAAATAAAAGTTAGCTAAATTTTTTAGCATTGCGACTTGGTACTCCCAAATTACGTCACTCCTGCTGGCAATCTGATTTTTTTTTTTATAATTAATAATCTTAATTTCTATTGGCTCAGCAGGTATGATGTCAGTCTTGAAATCTGGAGCAGGGTTCGGCGGCACCTTGGCTTATGTTCTTGCAGTTGCAATGCTACTGTTGTACTACTCTTTTTATATTTCACATATTTCTACGGAGTAAAAAAATGATGTCCTGGGTTATTTAGCCTAAATACTTACATCAACATGATTATTGATTTGTTGAATTTAACTTACTTTTTCTCTCCGCTTATTTAGCTTATCTATACTTACATTGACATTAATACTGATATGTTGAGATGTACTTGATATAATAAAATAATACAGTACATGCATTACTCTTCGTACAATATATTAAGATGTAAAATAAGTGTCATTTTGCAGAATAATTGAAATGTTTTAACTATTATATTTTTGGAACTTATTTGATAGTAAATTGACTATATTTTGTTATCTTTTAATAGATTTTAATAATATATATGAAAAATATAATAGTTACACAAAATTTATATTTATATTTTTAATAATATATATGAAAAATATAATAGTTACACAAAATTTATATTTATATGTTTAATTATTTATATTATATGGGTATTTATTTTTTTTATAATATTTATATACTTAATTATTTAAGTAAAAATGTTATTTATTTTACAAGGGTATTATTTTAATTCAAAGGTTATTTATTATGTATATGACATATTAGTTTCATTTTGGACATATTAGTCTCACCGTACAACAAAACAATTTTTTTTTGCCTAAGTTTTACAATGTTTTAGTTTCAATTTTTTCCTCGTAATTTGATGTGGGGGTTTCACCTACGACGTGTGCTGGACCGTGTTCCTCGTAATTTGATGCGGGGGGTTTCACCCGCCGCGTGTCCTGGACCGTGTTATCCTACCGCCCGTGCTCTAACTGCATTCGAAATTATGTCGCTCGTATAATATAATCGAACAACTTCTGCCTTACCAACTGGCACTCACTCTTCTCCATATGGTTGCAGGCGAGCAGGCGCTACTCGTTAGAGAGCGCCTCTCCACCGCTGCTGTAGCATCTTATACGGAAATAGAAATAAATTCTCGTGATGTTTAGAAATAGAAATAAATACAAAGTAATACGGGAGCGAGACCAGAAGTGTTGTGGCCCCACTTTGAACACCTGGGACGCCATGTGGACGCCACCCATTGAGGGCCGGAGGTGCGCAGGTGGATGCTCCACGTCGTCCCGGGTAGATAGCACTTTAATGCACTTTATGGCACCTCGGGAAGCATGCCAGTTGTCCCTTTACCCGCAGCTGCTCCAAGAACTCGTTCATTCTTGCTCGGGGTTGGAGTGTGAGCATTTGGCCACCCCGGAACCTATCCGCCATGGCTCCGTTGCTGCTCCTATCCCGCCTCCTGCTGCTGTTCGAACCTACCACTGCTTGGAAGCTTCATCATCGTGTTTTGGTCCACATTTGTTTGTTGTTCACGCGGAGGTTGTTGCTATTCAAGCAGAGGTGTTTGCTGCTGTTAAACTCGTCGAAGATCATGGTGGAGCAGCCCGCCTCCATGGTCGTCACTGTGGGTTGGAGAACTGTTGTGGTTTTGTTCTTATGTTCGTAGTCCATGGCGTGGGTCCCCCAGTGGGAATCTCCTGTTCCTGCTTGTTTGCAGGCTGCTCCTAGTGTTCGTGTTCCTGTTTCGTCCTCGGCTCCTGGTACCTACTCCGCTCCTGGTTCATGCTCGGCGATGGTCACCTGTTTAGAAAACATGGTAGGATTTCAATCCTACCGGCTTCTCTTGCATTGTGTTTTTCAACACAACCACTCTCTCAGTGTGATTTGCTTGCTTTCTCTGTCTGTGTTTGGTCTGGTTGGGTCCAGTTGCATCTGTGTTCTTGGTTGAATTGATTTTGGTGAGTGCTCTGCTCCTGGTTCGTGCTCCGTAGTGGCGTCCTGTTCAAACGACGTCGTAGGTTATGGTTTTTGGTTTTTAATGGAGCACTATTATGGTTTTTGATTTTTAATGGAGCATTTTTAGGGTTGAATTCATTTACGAATGGAACACTGTTATGGTATTTGGTTTTTAATGGAGCATTGTAATGGTTTTTGGTTTTTAATGGAGCACTGCTATGGTTTTTGGTTTTTAATGGAGCACCGCTATGGTTTTTTTTTTTCAATGGAGCACTGCTATGGTTTTTGGGTTTTGATGGAGCACTGCCTTCGTTTCAAGGTTAAGGTTTCTAGGGTTTCATGGTTTCGACTTTAGGATAGACTTTTTGGTTTTTAATGGAGAGTTGTTATGGTATTTAGTTTTTAATGGAGCACTGTTATGGTATTTGGTTTTATTGGAGCACTGTAATGGTTTTTGGTTTTTAATGGAGCACTGTTATGGTATTTGGTTTTTAATGGAGCGCTGTACTGGTTTTTGGTTTTTAATGGAGCACTTTTATGGTATTTGGTTTTTAATGGAGCACTATTATGGTATTTGGTTTTTAATGGAGCACTGTAATGGTTTTTGGTTTTTAATGGAGCACTGTTATAATATTTGGTTTTTAATGGAGCACTGTTATGGTTGTTAGTTTTTAATGGAGCACTGTTGTAGTTTTTCGTTTTTAATGGAGCACTGTTATGGTCGAAATTGATTATTAATGGCACACTGTTATGATCAAAATTTATTATTAATGGTTGTATGAATTCGCAATTAATGGTTGTTAATCTATTAATGGAGTTGATTATAGGATTAGGGTTTGAAGGTTACGAGAAATTCTGACATAAAAAAACACCATAACAGTGCTCCATTAAACCCTTCAGTGATTATATTGCTTTCAGTGATTGCTTGAATTCGTAAGGAATGGTTGTTAATTTCTTAGGGTTTGGAGGCATGAAACCTTTTAAGAAATTAACAACCATTCATGCTAATTAGGGTCTGCTATGGTTCAGTGATTGTATGAATTCACAATGAATGGTTGTTAATTTGTTAATGGAGTTGATTATAGGATTAGGGTTTGCTAGGGTTTCATGGTTTCATGGTTTCGGCTTTGGGATAGTCTTCATTCCACCCAAATAGTAACTTAGTATATTTTAAAATTGGGAGAAGGTTTCATGGTTATGGAAAATTCAGACATGGCTTAATGGTTTGAAGGTTACGGGAAATTCTGACATAAAAAAAACACCATAACAATGCTCCATTAAACCCTTGAGTGATTATATTGCTTTCAGTGATTGCTTTAGTGATTGCTTGAATTCGTAAGGAATGGTTGTTAATTTCTTATTGGAGTTGATTATAGGATTGATGCATGCTTGAGATGCAAGATGACGCTCTGAAATAATTTGGGCATGCCAATTAGATGAATAATTTGGATTGTGAAATGGAGGCATGAAACCTTTTACAATTCTAGTCTGCCTTTATTAGATGAATATGTGAAATATGCATTGATTTCTAAAAAGAGTATGAGAGAATATGAAAGAGTATTTGAATGTTGGACATGCATATGTGTTTGTCCCATCTACAGTGAGCCCTCATTTTGTATTTTTCTAGAATTTTGGTTCTCATTTAAAAAATTGTCATTACTTTTCCAGAAGTAATGCAATATGCAACATGGAAATAGTGATACCACCTGCTTTCATTCTTGCTGTATGCTCTAACCTAAGTAATATTTAATTGTGTGCTCGGCGGTTGTTTGCAATGCTTACCATGAATCCAGTTCAAGTTGATTTGCATTTAAGTCAGTATTGCATTTAGGAAAAACATGCATTCAATTTAAATTTTCAATCAGGTTGGTCTACCATCCAATTTAGTTTAACATTCAAATTAGTTCGCCAACCAAGAAATCTAGTAATCAGTTTTAGTAAGGAATGAAGTCCAGTAAATAGACAGAGCCATGAAGAAAACAATACTTGACATAAAGGGCATATTCTTGTTCAACATAGTAGCAATTTGATATTTTTACATATGGTTGGGACTTTATACATTTATTGTGGTTATGCCTAACATATATCAACTGTCAAATTAGAATCAAACAAAAGCTTAGGAAACCACCCAAAATTCCTCCTGCAACAAAAGCTTAGGAAACCACCCAAAATTCCTCCTGCAACAAAATCTAGCTTTCACATGTGTATGCCAAAGAAAACACATCTTCCATCTGTCAAACAAAAACTTTGGAACCACCCAAAATTCCCCCCAGCAACAAAATCTTCCTTTCATATGTGTATGCCAAACACAAAACATCTATCATCCGCCAAACAAAAAACCCTATGTGTGAGGAGGTTGACTGCCTTCATTACCTAATCTAGTTGGGTTAGATACTGATGCTTAACCTGGTTGTGTTGAGTTGCAAACATTTGGTGCGGGCCAGGTTGCTCCTTGTAGCCAAGGAGGAATTGAGTAACCATAGTTATGACTTGAGCCTAATAGCCCTAGGTTCACTGGAGGTGTTTGGAAGGCATACACAATATTTCCCCCTACCTGATGGTATTGGGGTATCTGTATGTTAATAAGGTCCTGGAATAATCTTCTGTTCTCTAAAAACTGATCCAATGGGTTGTCCACCACCTCTGTCCTCTCCAAACCATTTGGATTCCTCTGATATGCCTTTCTTTCCTCCCTTTCCTCCCTTTCCAATTATTTCCGTTGTTAAATTTTGAGCATTAATTCATTATACTCTAGGATCTTTGCTGAGAGAATAACATATACAATATATCAATGCATGACAATCACAATATGACAAGCATCACAAGAATCAAAAGCATAAGAGACAAGAGACACGGAGTTTCCGTGGGGAAAACCCTAAGGTGAAAAACCCCACAACTTCCTCAAAGATAGAGAGAGCAATGGCTCAACCAAAGTACAACGAAATAACATTGAGATAGTCTCCTAGAAGCAGATGATCCTCCTCCTCACTAGTGCGCCACTTTCTGAGTGAGAGTGAGTTACTTTTTCCGAATGAATAAAATAGAGATCTCCAATCTCTATTTATACTAACCTTTTTTCCCAGTGACCTTATGGGGCCGACTTGTCTAGCTAGGTACATCCACATTATAATATATATAATTTAGGGCCGACCCCACATGGTGGTCTAATAACCCATCGACAAGTACACACACTTGCGACACTTGTCAATCCACATGAAGACACTTCCTTATAGACGAATGACACATCTCTTATAAGGGTACAATAAATATATATAAAATACACAGATGAAATACATTCCGAAGTTACATATACATCAACACTCCCTCTTAACTAGGAAGGTATTTCTCGACACAGACCTGCTAGACAAGTCTTCTTCTCGGGATCATCGTCATCGATGCATCGTCATCATCATCGTCACTGCTGCTGCTATCTCAACCAATCTCTGACTCTACTCGTCATAGGAAGTTCTACAGAGCCAGTCCTTTTTCATACTGGATATAGGCCCACCACCTGTAGGTCTTCATCATCACTGGCCATACTGTGGAAACCTCAGGACTTATTACGTGCGTCACAAAACCTGGCTGCAGCATCCCAGGCTATTACGAGCACACAACTCTACCTGTAGGATCTCCCGGGAGCACATTACATGTGACCCATCACAAAACCTGGCTGAAGCATCCCAAGTTGTTACGAGCACATGGCTCTACCTGTCGGATCTCCCAGGAGCACATTACATGTGATCTCACCACAAAACCTGGCTGAAGCATCCCAGGCTGTTACGAGCACACGGCTCTACCTGTCAGATCTCCCAGGAGCACATTACATGTGGTCCACCACAAAACCTGGCTGAAGCATCTGAGGCCTTTTTCAACCTGTCCAAATCTCCCAGGAGCAAATTACATGTGGTCATGGCAAAACCTGGCTGAAGCATCTGAAGCCTTTTTCATCCTGTCCAGATCTCCTAGGAGCAAATTACATGCCATAGGACAAAACCTCAAAAGAGCATCTGCCAGATATCCCAGGGCAACGAACTACATGCCATAGGAAAAACCTCGAAAGACTATCTGCAGATCTCCCAGGGCTAAATTATATGTCCTCCCAGAGCAAAACCTCGAAAGAGCATTTGCCAGATATCCCAGGGCACCGAATTACATGCCATAGGCAAAACCTCAAAATACTATCTGCAAATCTCCCAGGGCAACGAATTATATGCTCATCTGCACAACCTATTCCACGGCCACAGAGTATCATCTGATACTCATCATACATCATCCTGATGTACACATGATCACCTTGATCATCATCACTGCAACATCCTGCTGCATGTCATCTGGAGAAGCTCGTCATCCACGATCATCCTGATCATACAATGCATCCATCTGATGCACACCACGTATCTACCTGATACATATCATCATACATAGTGTATCCACCTGATACATAGATACATGATCCACACAATGTATCCATCAACATACATGATCTACTTGATCATATCTGATACATATCAATATACATGATCTACCTGATCATACAATGTATCCACCTGATACATATACAGATACATGGTCCAAGCATCCAACATGATGCATATACAAAATACATACACATGATCCATCCAATCATATCCAGCATCCAACATGATGCGTACATATATATAAATGATCCAACTGATCATATCCAGCATCCAACATGATGCGTACATACATATAAATGATCCAACTGATCATATCCAGCATCTGACATGATAAATACATACATACATAAAAATGATCCAACTGATCATATCCAGCAGAAACCAGAACATCATCCAGCGCTTACATCCACAGCCATGTGAAGGATCCTCCTTCCAACATGCTTGGAATGGCTTCAGCAAATGTGTCCATCACTTCTTCCTCGAAGTGTCCTCGATCTAAAGAACGCCAAGCCTCTCTCTGAAGTACTCGAACTTCACCCTGGCTAGTGGCTTTGTTAGCACATCTGCAATCTGCTCGTCCGTCGCAACATACAGGAGCTTCACAGCTCCTCTCTGCACCATATCCCTGATATAGTGATATTTGATCTCTATGTGTTTTGACCTGTCATGAAACACTAGATTCTCGGACAGCTTCACACAACTCTGGTTATCACATAAGATACTAGTAGCATCCAACGGGAGATCAAATAACTCAGACAGTAGCTTCCATAGCCATACTACCTCACAACTAGCTGAACAGGATGCAACATACTCTGCCTCAGCTGTACTCAGTGCTACGCAGGACTGCTTCCTTCTAAACCAAGAGATCACACCTGATCCCATACTGAAGCAACACCCAGATGTGCTCTTCCTATCTGCAGCACTGCCAGCCCAATCTGAATCAACATAACCCTGCAGGTTAAACTTTTGATCCGCTTCATACTTGAGCCCATGATCCATTGTACCCTTTAGGTACCTCAGAACATGCTTTACAGCAATCAGGTGAACACTCCTTGGATCCATCAGGAACTGGCTCAATGTGTTCACAGTAAAGCAAATGTCTGGTCTTGTGTTCGTCAGGTACATCAAGGACCCAATCATCTGATGATACATAGAGACATCAACCGGCTCAGATGAAGCATCACATAGAAGCTTTAGATTCGATGCCATAGGTGTGGCCATGGCCTTGCAATCCATCATTCCAAATTTCTTCAGGATATCTACTGTGTACTTCCCTTGATCAAGGAAGATCCCACCTGCACTCTGCCACACCTCCATGCCTAGGAAATAGTGCATCATTCCCAAATCTTTCATATCGAATTCAACAACAAGCTTCCTCTTAGTATCTGCAATCAGTCTGTCATCTCCTGTTACAAATAAGTCATCCACATACAGGAGTAGAATCACAGGATTCCCTTCCTCAACCTTGTAATAAGGGTTGGAATCCGCTTTACTCTTGGTAAAGCCCAAACTAGATAGGAAACTATCCATCCTACCATACCAAGTTCTGGGAGCTTGCTACAAGCCATACAAGGCTTCCTTCAATCTGCACACATGTGACTCCCTATTAGGTCTTGGGGTTGCATCCCAAACATCTTCTTCATGATTGACGGATCATGACATTACATTTCTTCATCCCAAATCCTGGGAACTTCAATATCTTCAATAGATATCTTTGTTGCTGGAACAAATGTTGTAGTCCTTTTGTAGGTGAAGATATACGGTCTTTCCTACAAAACAAGTTAAATTGCATGATTAGAAACATCTCATAATTTTCAGAACAAATTCTTTACACATAAAGAAATATGTCATGCAATCATGCAGTTATGTTAGCCAATGCTTCAATACAACGTTTATCCATGTTCCACAACTTTCTAGATGCCTTCCAGTCTCTACCAGAACATTGTTAAGAGTTTACACTACTCCCAACATGTCAGCAAAGAGGTTTCATTCTAGATAAGTATCACTGGAATGTTGTACAGTGCCATAGGCCACTTACCCATCACATGCATATTAGTAGTATAATGTTCATTAATGCAATCATTCAAATATGCACAATACATCTCCTAAGTCTAGGAACATAAGCATAATATTATTTAAACAAACAAAATAGGCAAGAAATGATAATTGAAATACTTATCTTTGTTTGTTTGTTGGGTGGACTCCCTCTGAGTCTTTGCTTCCTGGCAGGAGCTGCTAAAGTAGCTTCTTCTACACCTTTCTGTTGTGGAATGTAGGAAGATGGTCAACTCCCTCTGAAAATCTGCATCCTTGTAGGAGCTGCTGGAGTGTGCTCACTCTTGATCTTTGCTTCCTGGATTACCTATCCTTGAACTTATATTCATCCTTGCTGACATCAATCTTCTTGAACCCAGAAAAGACCTCTTCTGGTGTCTTGTTGTCCAATATCTTGTGGGGAGTTCTGTTCTGCACATATACAGCTGTTCTAACTGCTTCTGCCCATAGATGCATAGGTAGATCCTGGTCATGCAGCATTGCCCTTGCTGCTTCCATGACTGTTCTGTTCTTCCTTTCTGCAACTCCATTCTGTTGAGGATTATAAGGAGCAGTCAACTCCCTCTTAATCCCTGAATCACTACAAATCTTCTTGAAGTCACCTGAGGTGAATTCTCCACCATTATCGGATCTGAATGTTTTGATCTTCTTGTCAATTTGATTCTCCATCAAGGTTTTGAATTCCTTGAACTTATCAAACACCTCATCTTTGTTCTTCAAGAAGTATACCCAAGTCTTCCTGGAGAAGTCATCAATAAATGAGACATAGTAAACATACCCGCTTAGAGAACTGGATGACATAGGACCACATACATCTGAGTGGATGATTTCCAGGATGTCTTTTTCCTTTCTTTCACTACTTGGGAAAGCCTTCTTAATGTTCTTACCTTTTGCACATCCTTTGCAAACACCTTCATGTTTGGTCTTGATTTCAGGAAGACCCTCTACAGCCTTGCTTGCAATTGGAAGTGCCCTATATTGCATATGAGCAAGTCTTCTATGCCAAAGTTCACTTGGCTCCATGGATTCATGCACCATGGCATGTTCAGGTTGTCCCTTTAATTTATACAAACCTCCCTCTTGCTCTCCAATCACTACTGCATCATCTATGGTCTTTCCCTTTGGCCACATTAGGACTTGACCATCCACAAATGCAACCCTCATACCTTTTGCATCCAATGCAGAGATTGAGAGTAAGTTCTTCTTGAGCCCAAGTACATAAAGAACTTCTTTCATCTTCAAAGTTTTTCTAGAATCTAGGTTGTAGGAGGTTCACCACTTCCTTTGATTGGGTATTGATAATCATCCCCAAGTTTCACCTTATGGGGTGATTCATGTTCAGATAGATTCACAAAAGATTCCTTAAACCCATTCATGTGTTTGGAAGCCCCACTATCAATCAACCAATCATTACAACCATGGGAGATGGTACCTGTGAGAGCAGAGATTAGAACATACTCTTCTTCACTTGATGAGTTATCATCACTTTCTGCCCTAGCCTTCTTCTTGGGTAATTCATCATCCTCGGCAGCATGAGCATGAAACCTTCTTTTGGTGCCCTTCTTCTTCTTGTTGGAGTTGTTGTTGTCCTTCTTGTTCTTGGGACAATTTATGGAAATATGTCCTTTCTCATTACAGGTGAAGCATATTCTTCTTTCTTTGAATTGATGTGAAGATTTCTTGGAGTGAGATCACTCTCTCTTGAACTTCCCTTTCTTGGTGTGAGCTGTGAGAGCTTGATCTTCATTCCCCATCTTTTCTTCTCGTGCCACAAGCCTTGCTTCTTCTTGTGAGCATTCTTCCCGTAGTCTACTGAAGGAGATCAACTTCTTCCTTGCACAAATTCCTTGGATAAAGGAATCCCATGACCTGGGTAGGCCATTTAGAGTGGTCATCACCACTTCACCATTCTCCACCATTTCATCCACTGCTTCTAGTTGTTCCTTGATTTGGGAGACCCTTGAAAAATAAGATTGAATGGTTTCTCCATTCTGAAACTTTAGTCCTTTCAATTGGTTCCACAGGGTCATCTTCCGATTTATGTTCTTCCCTTCAAATAGCTTGGTCAAAGAGTCAAACATCTCCTTGGGTGTCTTTAGAGAGGACACATGGGGTATGAGATGATCTTTAATGGAATCAGCAATGATTCCATTTGCCTTGACCAAGTTATTCTTATGCAATACCTTGGCTTCTTCATCCTCTGGGATAGGGATGTCTTCTTTCACATATGAGTCCAACTCATTTTCTTCCAGGATTAACCCAATCCTATACTTCCAAGCTCGGAAGTTATCAGCTCCTTCAAGCTTATCCTCAAGCTTGGTGTGGTGAGACATCTTAAAGAGTACTTCAAATGGAAATAGAAAAGATTTAGATCTTACCACTTGAAATGCTGAAAACTGGATCTGGTCCCGGATTAGGGTTTGTTAGAAAAACCCTAAAAATTCAAAATGTGAATTTAAAATTTTGAAAGGATAGAAAGATGTGCCTTGATGAGCTGATCGGCCTGGTGCATTCATAATTTGAGATTAGCAAAGTTTTGCCCTTCAGAATTGCCTTTTTGTCCTCCCGGGTTCACTAGGGAGAGCCCTGAATTAGGGTTTGTGTTTCCCGGAGATCTACCCAGCCAAAAATCACGATCCAAAGCTCTAAACTTCGATTTTTGCAAGGAGCTTCCAGCTATGTCTTCAGATTTCAGAAATTCCTATTTTTGTGGAAACCCTAATTCTTAGGGCCAAATCTGAAAATGCTCGAAATTGAATTTTGACTGGACAGATAGATGCGCCTTGATGAGTAGAGTCAATCTACTATACTGATTTTCAAAAATCTGTGGAGAGAAACCCAATAAACAAGGAACTCAAGCTTCCGTCACTACAAAATGTCTTCTTCTCAGGTTAGCTCTGATACCATGTTAAATTTTGAGCATTAATTCATTATACTCTAGGATCTTTGCTGAGAGAATAACATATACAATATATCAATGCATGGCAATCACAATATGACAAGCATCACAAGAATCAAAAGCATAAGAGACAAGAGACACAGAGTTTCCGTGGGGAAAACCCTAAGGTGAAAAACCCCACAACTTCCTCAGAGATAGAGAGAGCAATGGCTCAACCAAAGTACAACCAAATAACACTGAGATAGTCTCCTAGAAGTAGATGATCCTCCTCCTCACTAGTGCGCCACTTTCTGAGTGAGAGTGAGTTACTTTTTCTGAATGAATAAAATAGAGATCTCCGATCTCTATTTATGCTAACCTTTTTTCCCAGTGACCTTATGGGGCCGACATGTCTAGCTAGGTACATCCACATTATAATATATATAATTCAGGGCCGACCCCACATGGTGGTCTAATAACCCATCAGCAAGTACACACACTTGCGACACTTGTCAATCCACATGACGACACTTCCTTATAGAGGAATGACACATCTCTTATAAGAGTACAATAAATATATATAAAATACACAGATGAAATACATTCTGAAGTTACATATACATCAACATCCGTCACTCTCTTTCCTCCCTTTCTTTCACTCTTACAAGCCTTTCCTGCCTTCGATTTTCTGCTACAATAGTCCTTGCATCCTTCTTCTCCTTTGCCAAGGCCTTCTTCTTCTCTTTTAATTCTTGCATCTCCTTTTTCTTGTGCTCATCCTCAATCAGTAGGGTGATGTAGTCCTCTGATGTTAGTAGTTGTGAGCTCCTGCTTAATCTAAGATGCTCAACATTGGGATTAGATAGTTGAGCTGCAACTTTCTCCACTGGAAACTTAAGGAACTGGCCAAGTAGTGGCTCATTTGGTGGGAGTGCCTCATCATCATTTTCTTGGTCCACTATATCTTCATTTTGTTCAATCTCATCTCCAACGCCCCCAAGTGGCACATAATAATGTACAGCTTCATTGTTAAGTACTGCTGGCATCAAAGGCAGGTTAAGGCTTTCATCGTTGGTGGGGGTGACAATGTGTTTGTTTATATTTGTCATGGCCTCTGCCAACCATTTGGGTGGTTCTAGCTAGCTTGGAAATGTCAACTCCTCGCTGTTGTTTACCACTGCTTCATCACATCCATTCACACTCAAATTGGCAAAGTCGTTATGAATAATCCCTTGGCCATCTAATTTTGTTTCAATCCTTCCAACAGCTTCTATATTCCCCCTAGCAGGTTCGGTGCCATATTGAATTTCACTTACTTGTTCATTGTCGTCACCCAGTGGTTGGAAATGACCATGAGAGAGTGATATGATGTTATCTACAGCATCTGTGTCCTCTTGCCCCTGAACATCAAAAGCTTGACTACATCCCATGTCATGTTGAAGAGCATCAAAATTGAAAGGCCATATTCCTATCCGCCTAAAACCAACCCTGATATTTGATGCTGTGAGCACCCTAGCAAAAGATTTGCTTGCAAGTTCTGCTAATTCGAACCTCTTCATCTCTACCCCCTGGTTCTTTGCCATCCAGGACGCTCTCTCGGACCTGAACTAACACTTGAAAGGCCCAAAAACACTCACATCTAGAGGTTGCAGCCTATGGGTTGTATGTGCAGGCAGTGTCAACAGATCAATGCCTAGCCTGTTTGCCTCCTCAATGGTTTGTATAGCAATGTGGCTGCCATGGTCATCAAAAATCAACAGGTGTCTGTTTTCAGGTCAAACAATGCCAGGGATAGTGGAAGCAAAGTGGCAAAGCCAGCTCAAGAACAGTTCTTTTGTCATCCAAGCATGGGGGTGTGCAGTCATGCATGCGTCAGGTTCACAGTTTTTGATGTAATTTTTGAGTTGATTCTTTCCCTTGAACAGATAAAACCTGAAATTGATGCTCCAACTGCATTGACACAACAAAGAATAGTTATCCACTAACTACTTTTTGGCAAAATTTTGGGCACATTCCTGCTCCCTCTCTTGGAAATCACCCGCATGCCACAATTCCTCCCTTCCTGTAATCCAGTCTCGTCACAGTTCCATATATGGTTTCCTCTGTATGCGTGTTTCTCATATGCATCAGAGAGTGTTTGATAGAACTTGGTCACAACTGTAGGGCGTAGATTGAAAGCTCTATCCATGTCAAGCCCCTCTGATGTGCATAACACAAGTTCTAGATGCCTTTGTTTAAATCCTCTCCACCATGATTTCCCTGGAAATCCATCTTTGAAGGGGTTTGGCCTCCCTTGACAGATTTGGGAAACAGATGATTTGAGTTGAACAAACTCCAGACCGTGGCCTAGTTGAGCCATCTCTTCACACAAAACCACAACTTCTTCTTCCTCTTCTGCACTCAACACTGTAAGAGGTCCTTTTCACTTGGCATGGGTCAAGCCATTTATCTAGTAATGGATTGATGTTGGTGGAATCCCATGTTTTTTAGCAACTACTCTGATAGAAAAACCATTGAACTCTATATCATCTATTGTAGCCTTCATGTCTTCTTGTGTCCATCCTCTGATGGAACTAATCTTCTTACTGGCAGTTGCACCTTGAACTGTGGTTGATTGTGGAATAACACCTCCAGGATCTGCATCATTTGCCTCTTCAACTGTGGTTGATGGTGGAATAACACCACCATGCTCTGCATCATTTGCCTCTTCAACATCTCTGTGTGCATTGTTATTATCAGCGTCATGTGCTATGTCCTCATCGGATGAGGTGCATCATAGCTGGACACCCCTGCTGAGTCTCCTACTTGACCTCCTTGCACGAGTAGTGTTGACTCTTGCCATGACTGCAATCACCCATAGAATTAGAACAAACAGGGCCAAGGACAGGGCTAGGGACAATGCTCTATTAAAAACCAAAAACCATAACAGTGCTTTCTGTAAAGTTAGTCACAGCAGATCTAATGAACAAATAAATCAGTCACAACAGATGAACATAGAAGATATGGTGCAAAACTGTGCAAAACATGCAGCAGTGCTCTCTATCCCAGAAAGGGTGAATGAATTACAATACAAACTGTTACAATGAACAGAGCAATTCGAATTGCCTAAGGAGGTCATTCGAATCACTGAATGGAGTAGCTTGACTCAATCTAGGAGTCCTCATCAATCATCGGTGTTGCTCATCAATCACAACAAACAGTCATCCAGGTGTCAAGCTGAGTCTAACTGATCATAATAAATGTAACTGAAGTGTGTAGCACTGATATAGGATCTGGAGGCTCAGTGGGGGCGCATGGGAGGCTAACTGGAGTCAGAGCAAGTCACCTAATCGAACTGGAGGTCAATCGGAGGTGAAACAGTCAGTCAGGAGTGAAATCGGAGTGAAATCAATCAGAATCGGAGCTAACTGAATGTAACTGGAGTGAATCTGCAGTGGTAGGTGAACAAGTGCGCCCTTCTCTGTCAGTAGGTGAGAAGAGGGCGCCTTTCAGCTTAGGAGGGCTAAAAATCTGTGGAAAGTGGCTCCCGGGTGCTAGAAGAAGGTGGATAAGGTGCTGGAGGCATCAAACTGGTGACTGGACTGCATATCCTGAAATAGATCATGCAAGATCCTGAAGTAGATATGTACCCCGAAATAGATGATCCTGAAATAGATATGTATCCCGAAATAGATGATGGATATCCGAACACCCCCCCTCAAGCTAGACTATGATGTGCCAACTAAAATAATGTGGGGCCCTGGTAACTAAGACCAAAGGTCACCCCAATACAATAATCCAAAAAATGCTGAAAAATAAACTAAGTGAGGAAAGAGGGAAAACCCAGTGGGAAGAAAGCCCCCACTCAAGTCTAAAGCATAATAATGAATCAATCTGTCTCCACCATGATGGAACTCACCCCCAACAGTGAACGGAGGTAAGAGAACTTCTTCTCAGTGAAGCTCTTGGTGAAGATGTCTGCAATTTGCTCATCAGTAGGGCAATATTGCAGAATGATGGTGCGGTCATGCACCAACTGTCGAATGTAATGCATATGAATCTCAATGTGCTTGGTCCTCTGCCGCTGAACTGGATCTGTGGAAATCTTGATAGCACTTTGATTGTCACAAAATAGGACAGTCGAAGTAGTGCCACCAAAACCAAACTCGGAAAGAATACCCTGCAACCAAACTGCCTGAATGCAGGCATTGACTGCCCCTCGATACTCTGCCTCTGCTGAAGAAAGTGCAATGGCTGCTTGCTTTTTGCTGGACCAGCAAATAGCACCATGACCAATCATGAAAACATAACCGGAAGTGGACTTCCGATCAATGCTATCACCTGCCCAATCTGAATCAGTAAAACCAATGAAATCTAGCTCAGAATCTGCAGCATAATGTATGCCAAACTGTCTCGTACCTTGCACATAATGCAAGATCCGCTTGGCTGCTCGCCAATGAAGCTCATGTGGCTGCTGCATATATCTTGACACGGCACTCACGGCATATGAGATATCAGGCCGTGAATGTGTCAAATAAAGTAGTGAACCAATCAACTGTCGATACATACTGCAATCTGCAAGCGGTGTGGAATCTCCCTCCTCAAGACTGATTCCTGAGAGGAATGGGAACGGGGCTGCCTTACATTCAGCCATATTAAACTTCAATAACAGGTCGGAAGCATATTTTTGCTGAGATATAGTGATCCCATCGAAATTTTGAGCTATCTCCAAGCCCAAAAAGTGACTCAGCAAGCCCAAATCGCTCATGTCAAAAGCTAGATTTAAGGCAGTTTTTAGCTTGTTTATTGAAGTAAGTGTGCTACCAGTAATAAGCAGATCATCAACATAAAGTACAATAACCAACAAATTACCTTTAACTCGCTGAAGATAGACATTCGGATCAGATTTGCATCTTTGGAAATTCTGAGAAAGAAGGAAGGAGTCCATCTTTGCGTACCAAGCTCTTGGGGCCTGTTTTAACCCGTACAAAGACTTCTTAAATCTACAAACCAATGATGGATCTGATGTATAACCCTCTGGCTGCTGCATATAGACCTCTTCAGCAAGGTCTCCATGTAAAAATGCACTCTTCACATCCATGTGATGCACCTCCCAGTGCTTGGATGCGGCAATAGCTAAAACAAGGCGGATGGAATCCATCTTTGCAACCGGTGCAAAGGTCTCTGTGTAGTCCACTTCTTGGACTTGGGAAAAACCTTTTGCCACCAACCTTGCTTTATATTTGCTAATAGTGCCATCAGCAGCAACTTTAGTACGGTAGACCCATTTACACTTCACTAATTTTCTTCCAGGTGGAAGAGAAACTAGCTCCCATGTATTGTTCTTTTGAAGAGAACTGTACTCTTCATCCATGGCATCTTTCCATCTCGGATCTCGATGGGCTGAATAATATGATTGGGGATCTGAACCAGCCATCAAATAACAAATCTCAGGAAGAAATGGATCAGCAATAGAAAGAGCCATACCTGCCCTTTGAAAGTATCCTCTTGTTCGTCTCGGATCAGCAGGATTTCCAAGATTCGAACCAGCAGATTGTAGAGTATTTTGGGCCCACTTTGGTAACTGAGGGGGATCTGAATGGTCGGATTCCGAACCTGATATGTCATGATCATCATATGCTGCTACAATATCAGAAATATCAGAACTCATACCTTCATTATCGCTTCTCGAATCTTCTTCTGGTGAAGGCGGTGAATCGGCAGTTTTCTCCTCAACTAGTTGCAATTCTTGAAGCGGTTCTTCAAACTGCACACTGCGCTCTATGAATATCTTTTTAGATCTGATATCCATGAGTTTATATGCTTTTGATTCTTCCCCATATCCTATCAATATGCACTCGATACTTTGTGGATCCAAAGCTCGTCTCTTCTCAGAAGGAATTCTAGCCCATGCAGTAGAGCCAAAAACTCTCAAATTTGACACATCCGGTTTGTGACCAAAGAATGCTTCGAAAGGAGTCATACCTTTCACGGATGAATGTGGAACACGGTTCTGTATATATGTAGCAACATTTATTGCTTCAGCCCAAAGATTTGCAGCCAAACCTTTTGATTCAATCATGCATGTAGCCATCTCTTTCAGTGACCGGTTTTTCCTTTCCGCTACACCGTTCTGCTGGGGTGTGTAGGGAACTGTATGTTGGATCTTGATTCCGCTTTGGGCACAAATTTGCAGCAACTCGGACTTGATATATTCCCCACCATTATCAGATCTAAGAGCTTTGATCTTGCTCTCAGTGGTGGTCTCAACAGAAGCCTTAAAATCCTTGAATTTTCCAAGCACTTCTGACTTGTTTTTGAGAAAGAATACCCATGTAAAGCGAGAATAATCATCAATAAATGTCAAAACATACCTTGAACCATTTAATGACATATGGGGCAGCGGACCGCTGATATCAGAATGGATCAATCCCAAAATAGTAGAGGCTCTGCTAGCCTTTCCGCGATCGAATCTGTGCTCGGGGTGCTTCCCAATAATGCAACCGGAGCATATTCCCTTCGAGGAACGGAGTTGTGGAAGCCCATCAACCATGGATTTATTTGATAGCAGCAGCAAATACTTATAATTTAGATGTCCAAATCTTTCATGCCAAAGCCTACTAACCTCATTACCATGTGTGCGAAGAGCAGTGGGCTTTGCAAGCGGAATAAAGTGCGAAAACTCATAACATTTAGCAGTGTGGTTTGCCTTTCCAACCGCAACTAGTCTTCCACTTTTGATATCAGAAATTTCAACTATATTAGGGCTGAATGTGACTTTCTTTGGATCACCAGTATGTGTCATTTGATACACATAAAGGAGATTCGAAGCTAAGGAAGGCACATAGAGAACATTCTGAAAGCATCCATGATCTACATGAATCGTACCTTTGCCCTTTGAAGAAATTTTTGAGTCATCTCCCAAATGGATGGGGATGGAGCTGTTTGGATCGAATGAGGAAAAAGAATCAATATTTGCAGCCATATGATTTGATGCACCCGAATCTATCAAGAGAGTGGGCTTCGAAACCGTTGCCATGAGTGCTTGTCCTCTTTCATGATCGTCATTCCGATCCTTCTTCCTTGCACGGTCAGGAAGAGTTATGTTGTTCTTTTCCAAAAGGAGGGCCATTTGATCTATAGTCTTCTTCATACATGAACGTTCGGGATGAAAGCCACGGTTACAATAAGTACATTTAGATTTTTGGTTACCTTCTTTGCCCTTTTGCTTGGATTTCGAACTGGATGGTGCATCCGTTTGCTTGCCTTTGTCTTTTTGCTTGTGAGGCTCGAATTTGGGCTTCTCCTTCTTTAGCTTTCCTTTACCATTCGAGATCTTGGGTCCTTGAACAAATAGGGCTGAATCTTTGGAGCTTATGGACCCCATTTGAATCAACTTGTCATGCTCTTTCGTAACGGACTCAATGAAGGCATTCAAGGTAGGCATCTTCCAATTCGGGGTAGTTAGCCGACCGGAATTGAAAGTGGAGACAAATACCGAATAATATTTCCCAAGATTGCTTAGAATGGAGAGGATCAACTGTTTATCCTCTTTGATAACACCACTGTTCTTCAATTGCAAGTTCAAGTTCTTGAATTTAGTGAAGAATTCATTGATGCTCTCGAAATTCTCAGGATTAAGGCCAATCAATTCATTCTCTAATTGAAAAGCCCTAAGCTCATCCTGCTTGCCGAATAGTGTCTCAAGTTGCTCCCATATGGCCTTTGGAGTCTTCAATCCGCTGAGATGGAAGTGAAGATCTTTGGAGATGGAGAGACAAAGAAGACCGTAAGCTTCATCAAGCTTATTGTAGTGTTTGGTTCTTTCTGCCACATTGTTTGGCTCCAATTCAAGACCAAGAGTGACTCGGTAGTATCCTTTTGAACGTAATATGATCTCCATATCATCTTTCCAATCAAAATAATTGAATGGGGTGAGGATAGGCTTTGAAGAAGAGTATTCCATTGCTAGGAGCGAGTCAAATGATGAAGAAGAAGCTTGCATGCAGACTATAGCGAATGGAGATGTTGTAGGGAAGCTTGCATGCAGAATGTAGCGAGTGCACTTGGAGGAGATAATTAACCTGCAAATCACATAAGAACAATCACAATAAGGTCGAACAATCCACCCTTTGAGAGTTGCATCACACCTGGGATTGGATTTCAAGCAATGTTGAATAGGTCCAATGTATCAGATCCAGGAATTATGTGGTAACTCAAGCTTCTGGAGTGGTATTGGAGTATTTTTCAAGCTTTGCATGCACAGGAGCGAATGCCCTTGAGATATCTCATGCCAAACTTTTTGCAATTTTTAGCAATTCAGTCAAATCTTCTTGTATAAACACCTGTAGAAAAGAGATCTTGTCCCTGCAATGGCTCTGATACCATGTAAAGTTAGTCACAGCAGATCTAATGAACAAATAAATCAGTCACAACAGATGAACATAGAAGATATGGTGCAAAACTGTGCAAAACATGCAGCAGTGCTCTCTATCCCAGAAAGGGTGAATGAATTACAATACAAACTGTTACAATGAACAGAGCAATTCGAATTGCCTAAGGAGGTCATTCGAATCACTGAATGGAGTAGCTTGACTCAATCTAGGAGTCCTCATCAATCATCGGTGTTGCTCATCAATCACAACAAACAGTCATCCAGGTGTCAAGCTGAGTCTAACTGATCATAATAAATGTAACTGAAGTGTGTAGCACTGATATAGGATCTGGAGGCTCAGTGGGGGCGCATGGGAGGCTAACTGGAGTCAGAGCAAGTCACCTAATCGAACTGGAGGTCAATCGGAGGTGAAACAGTCAGTCAGGAGTGAAATCGGAGTGAAATCAATCAGAATCGGAGCTAACTGAATGTAACTGGAGTGAATCTGCAGTGGTAGGTGAACAAGTGCGCCCTTCTCTGTCAGTAGGTGAGAAGAGGGCGCCTTTCAGCTTAGGAGGGCTAAAAATCTGTGGAAAGTGGCTCCCGGGTGCTAGAAGAAGGTGGATAAGGTGCTGGAGGCATCAAACTGGTGACTGGACTGCATATCCTGAAATAGATCATGCAAGATCCTGAAGTAGATATGTACCCCGAAATAGATGATACTGAAATAGATATGTATCCCGAAATAGATGATGGATATCCGAACACTTTCACCCACGAAATTAGAATTAGCTGTGTATCTTCACAGGGATTTGGAATATTAAAATAGCTGTGTTAAAACAAAGTGTTAAAACGACCCTAGGATCTGGAGTATTCAAAAGGATCTCGTGATGTGATTTACATGTTCAATGCAGGTTCTTGCATAAAATTAGATATAGTCTGGCTACATGAAAACATTATTGAAACACAAGTTTATCTTGAATGCAATACATGAACTCTGATTGCTGTCTTGAATTAACTCTGCACCTGGAAATCAATCTACAACTGTGTTTTTCTTGAATGCGATGCCTGGACTCTGAAAATCAAGCTCGGAAATAGAGGTGTGAGTTTAACATGGTCTGGGAATCTCGAATAGTAGAAATATGGAGGTTGTCTGAAGGTTGTAGTGTCTTTATAGCATTTTGGTGTTTGATTTGATTGGCAACTTTGAAAAGGCATGGATTGCAACTGGCTAGATTTAGATGAGTGCTCAGGATTTATTTGGGTTCAATCCAATGGCCATCAATGGGGCTTTGTCGATCCAGGTGCTATTCGATATGCCTAGGGACATGCTTCTGTTTGGTTTTATGGTTGATTTGATGATTTTAATGGAGTTGGCAGCATTAATTGCATTGTTTGGGCTACTTTGTTGAACAACAATGCACCTGGAGCTGACACTTATTCTTAATTTATTATGCAGGTGACATCCAATATTATGGTAGGTGGGATGCCTTGGTGGTTAAGTGATTCTCGATGCTGGTTTGGGTCTTCTTGAAGCTTGTTCGATGGGGTCCATGTGATGGGAAATCTGTCCTTATAGATTGGGTTGCATGGGGAGTGATGAGGTCCAATTAGATGTTTGTGTCAGTGCATGTTGGGATTTGGAAGGGACATGATGGATTTGAATTTTGTTATGTCAGGACTGTGCAGTTGTCAAGCTTTTGTCTTATAGTTGGCAGCTGTAGGACTAGTGTACAGAATGAAACTTAATGAACTTAGATAGGACACTTTGTATATATTTATATAATTATATGTGTTTGACAGTTGGCATTTTCTGGGTCACTTATTGGGTTGTAACCGTCACCGGTCCTATGACCACTACCGGTTCCCGTTCATAGAACTCTCTCCCCTAAACAAAATTCTTTGGGCTTCTGATTCTTTTTTTTCTTAGTCATCCGTCCCCAGGGTTTGAAGAGGACGAGGAGGAGGGGGGTTTTGAAGAGGAAATGTGATTTGGATATCCGGGTCTTCTTGTGCTCTGCTTGGGAATCGATCCTGACGTTTGGTAATGGCTTCGTTTGGATTTGCTTATGAATTTCTGGGAAAATCGGTTGCTGATGATTAAGACTGGGTGACCGAGCCCATGTTCTTAATTGAAGGGTAAGTAGGGTTTATATTTTTGATGTATATGTTGATTTGTTATTGAAACTGCCATGTGATCAAGCCCACCCTGCTTACCGAGCGGGCATTTGAAGCGATGCCTGCACAATGAGCAGCTGTAGTGATGAGGAGGAGGATAAATTCTTTGAGTCATTGGATCGAATCGCGTCCACCTCTGGATCAGATACTGAAGAAGATGAAGATTGTTTTAACGTTGTAAATAAATCTCAGAAATCAAACCCTATTCGCAATGGATGCACTCTCCCTCTTCCAATGGTAGTAGTAGCAGCGTTATCTTCAAAATACGATAGCAATTTAGATAGCATATTTATGGTGATGGAGTATATGGAACATGACCTAAAGTGTTTTATGGAAACAATGAAACAACGTTTCAGCTTGAGTGAAGTTAAAAACCTGATTCTGCAACTTCTGGAGGGCGTCAATTACCTCCACGACAATTGGGTTTTACACAGGTGACGTTTTGTTTGAATACTTTTTTCCATCTGTTTTGAGAAGTTATATTTGAAGTTGAATTAGAGCTTTGGCATATATCCATTTCCTGAATTCCCAAAGAAATTGACATGAAATTTTATTTCGTATGAACCTGGAGAAATTTAGATGTTTAAATTGTTGTATCTTTGTTTTGGACAGGGATATGAATACGTTGAATCTTCTCTTAAACAATAAGGGGGAGTTAAATATCTGTGACTTTGGCCTTGCTCTTCAATATGGCAGTCCATTGAAAACTTACACATATATGGTGGTTACCTTATGGTACAGGTATTGTAAACAACAACTGTTAAACTGTATTGTATTTTGTTGTGTTTCTGCTAAACTGTGCAAATTTGTTTCATAGTTTTTTTTTCAATTTCTGGTGCCTATAGGTGGGATTCTAAGAGAAAAGTAAATTCTAATTGTTCAATTTTTTTTGTGGATTGTAGAGCACCCGAGCTACTTTTGGGAGCTAAGAGGTACTCAACTGCGTAAATTCTAATTGTTCAATTTTTTTTGTGGATTGTAGAGCACCTGAGCTACTTTTGGGAGCTAAGAGGTACTCAACTGCTGTAGACATGTGGTCTATTGGTTGTATTATGGAAGAGCTTCTAGCAAAAGAACCTCTCTTTCAGGGGAAGAGTGAAATAGATCAACCAAACAAGGTATTCATCACTAGGCCTTTCATTGGTTTACATTGCATTCATTTCATTTAAACATTTTCATTTCTCGGAGTATTTCTTTATTTAAACATTTTCATTTCTCGGAGTATTTATTTATTTAAACATTTTCATTTCTCGGAGTATATCTTTATTTAAACATTTTCATTTCCAGTGAGTATTTCTTTATTGACGTGTTCATTGGATTTTATTACTGTTGCAGATATTCAGGACATTAGGGACTCCGAATGAAAAAATATGGCCTGATTTTGTTTCTTTGCCAGGAGTGAAGTGTAACTTTGTGAAACAACCGTAAGTAACCAAGATTTTTCATCTTTTATTTGCTCAGTGAACAACTTTTAATGATTGACAATAGCTCACAAGTAGAATGGGTTTTAATTTGTCTAGTGAACACTGAATACAAAAGTGGTAAATATAAAAGCAGTTAAATTGTTATATTCATAATCGTAACCTTATGTTTGTTTATAGTGTTTATATTAAACTAAATGTATTTTTGACGATTTAATCCAGGTATAATAAACTTAGGGAAAAATTCCAGCAGCATCATTTTCTGGGAGACCCACTTTATTTGAGGCTGGATTTGATATTATTAATCGTCTTCTTACCTATGATCCTAACAAGGTAATTGGTCGATCTGATATTCTTTTACATTTAATGATGAATTTGATGTACAAAGTATAGGGATTTAGATTTTGTTAAAAATTATTTCAGTTTGTTATAGTCTCTCTATTCTCATACAATTTTGGTTCCAAATTGTAGCATATAAGTTCAGAAGAAGCTCTCAATCATGAATGGTTTAAGGAGTTTCCCTTACCAAAACCAAGATGTCCACCTCTGAATGATCATGACAGGTTAATGACTGCACCCATTTTTCTTTTTCTCTATGATGGTTGACAGCTCATTTAGGTGACAACTCATTTAGGTAAATAACCTTGCAAGAAACAATGAGCTATGCATTTTATCTTTTTTTAAAAGTCTTTACATATCTGGAGATGTAATTTTACACAAGTCATTTATGGTTATATATTTTCAGGCAAGGAAGGAGGTTCTTGAAGAGTCCAGATCCTTTAGAAGGCCAATGCAGCAGAGAATTGCAACAAGGTGAAGTTGCTACTAGTGGCTTGTTTCGTTGATTTTTCTTGCCAGTGAATCCTATTTTGAGGAACTAGTGTATCATAAGGTAGAGTTTGTTTTTGGTGTATCCATAGACATCAATTCTGATGAGATCTTCAAGCCTGCATGTGAATACCAATACTGGCATTGGAAGGACTTCCATGGGGAGATCCAATATTTTAATCATTGCACAACCAGGCCCCTAATACCATGTCTTCAGTTGAAGATGTTGGCAGCCTGGTGGCCCGATGAATTATGTACCTGTATGTGTTTTATATTTAAAATTTCATGGTCTCATGAAGCAATTGCAATGTGGCCCAAAGGCTTTCGTTGGATCTCAATTATGAAACTTGTGTAAATAGTGATTGGTACCATAGCATGAATTTATTTGGATTGGCCCTGTGTTGCTGTTTGAAATTATATGAATAAATTTTTCGAGGTATCAGGTTGTTTCAAGTCTTAAATGTGCCCTTTCATATATTTAATCTTAATATTTTTTGGTGCAAGAGAACGCTTGATGAAAGTGGAGATCAAAGTTTTTTACTTTATATAGAGTGCAAAGGGTTCAAGACAAATAACTGCATGAAAGGTAATCTCGTTGATTTAAATTTTTTGTATTTCTACTCAATACCAGTGTTTTGATGGTAATCATTAGTGGTATGATAGCTATTGATGGCTGCTTTTATTTTTACAACTTCCTTGTTGGTCTTATTTAATTTATATGTAGTTCTCAGGTTCATTTGCAGAGGTTGTTATGGTAGGTTAAATATTTGTGACAGTTCCCAAACCTGCTGTGTTAGGGTAAGTATTTATTTTAGTTCATTTAATAAACTGTTATGTTAGAATGCAACGTATATGCATAGATGTTATGGATATTTTTCCTAACAATATGTGGGATGTCTCATGTAATAGAGTTGGTTTTTTATTGGAGATGAGCTTATTGGAATGCAATTTGGAAGATTTTTTACTATTGGAATGCTCCGAGTTAGGTTTCTATTACATATGAGCTTATTAAGTTCCGTTTTGAAAGATATTTGACAATGGAAAACTATGAAAGTGATGTTGTTTGGTTTCATTAGGATACTCATTAAAGTTTAAAGTTAGGATAGTATTTTGCTCAATCAAATAAATGGTTGGCTCTCCTTGCACATTGCTCATCTTGCAAAGTGCCACTATGTAAATTTTTTTCATTTTGATATTCATGGTTACAACTACATTAGAATCTAATTTTTGAACTGACATACCCCATTTGACTATGCCAAGTTTTCAGCTTTTGTTTTGGTAATCTATATAAAACTATGTTTATATCACTTTCTAGCTTTATATACTCATCATATGATCTACATTATGCTTTCACCTGGATTATATTGTTGTGCTTGTTGCTCTCTTGCTTTGAGACTAAATGCATTGTTGTGCCTTGTCAATGCAACTTGGTCAAATCTATGCAGTTGTTTATGTTATAAAAAAAGTGCTATTGCACCAAGAGTGATGTCATTGGCACATGGAATCGATACTCTTTGCAAATTCCTTCCTTGCAATCTATCTCTGTTTGAAAATATGTTCACCTATTTGTGCAAACTATGTGCAGTTTCACTCGTTCCTTTTTTAAAGATGCATATTCAATTTCAGAAAATGTCTTCATTACAATTACACATGAAATTGATTCTCCTTGTAAAAACTTTCCTTGCAGCCTGTCTCTGTTTCAAAAGATGTTATTATGAATTTACATATGAACTCTTGTTTAAAAATTAGATTAGGAAATGAAATTGTTTCTCTTTGCAAAGTCTTACATGTCTTTGTTTAAAAAATGTAAAAATGTGTTGCTTGTATCATGGCTTCAGCTATTTGTGGAAACTCTTGTTTAAAAATCAAATTAGGACATGAAATCGGTTCTCTTTGCAAAGTCTTGATCCATCTTTGTTTCAAAACATGTCATGCTTGTATCTCTGATATCTCATCCTTTCCTTTTCTTAAAGATGCATGATTGATTTCAAAACATGTTCCTAGTTATATTAAGACTAATGTCATTTACATGTTCTTAACTTGTCCTTAACTTGTCCTTAACAATTAAATGAAATTCATGTTTTTTCTGCACTACTATTCCCTCTATATGTCCCAGTAAACTGCTACAATAACTACTTCTGCACAACTATTTTCTTCTGCATTGATCCTTGGCTCCTGTCGAAGACTATTATTGAGTTGCACAAATATCAAGAGGTGCCCTTCATGTCTTTTCTTGCTTTTGTTGGTGCCAATCCCTATCTGTCTCCCTTATGTTTCCTTCTAACTAGGGCAAGTACTACTATTAGTCCCTTCCCTATACAAGGCGCGCATAGTGTTTCTGTATCTGTCACTGAACTCTGGCTCTCATATTTTTACTGAGAATCCCTATTTAAATCCTATTTATAACCCTACACTGAATAGAGATATTTGTTCTTTAATCCCTATAATTATCCTCCTCATACATCCCACTCCCTGCTCGCAACTCCTCTTCGTCAGGCACTGACACGTTCACAAGACATGGGCTGGGACTAAAATAATATGGTGCAATTTGTATATTGCATGTGGTAGAAGTCAAGCTTCTTGATATGGAAAAATGTGGTGCCCTTCCATTGGTTTGGAGCTTAGGTACATTAAATTCAATTATTTTAAAAGACACTAGTTGAAGTGCATGCCTTTCACTAGCCATTTACATACTTTAGCAACTAGTGGTCACATTCGATTCAATTGTGTTGAAACTTTCAGTGCAAATTGTCAAAATGCAAAGGCAATGTTAAGTTCATTTCCCTATGTCTTCGAACTACATTTACAAAGTCTAAAGTCTATTTTCATGCTGTCATAGACATTGCCGCATGCGGCTCTTGTTTTATAAGGGTATTATTTTAATTGATTTGTATTGTGTTATTTTTTTTATAAAGTTTATTAATGTCATATAAAGTTTTATAACTATTACTCCAAATGACTAATGGACATTACCATTTATAGCTGTTGTTTTTTAAAGTGTTCAATTTCAATTAAAATTAAAATTTCATTAGAACAACGATACAACAAAGTGTACGCCAAACATTAATTCTAAGTGTGAGCTTTATCCCTGTACAGACATCTACCGATGTACCTTGACTATGAAAATTTATAACAATATTTATGTATGTACCACCACTATCATAAGTTGCTTCATACGGATTAGATGCGAGTAATTAAGGAGGGCTCCATTAATATTTGGATGATCGACTATTGAACAATTTTATTTTTTTCAATGTTTTTACTCTTATACGAAAAGAATTAATACAATTTAAAAAGTTTATATTTCATTTCGAAAAAAATTAATATAATTTTTTATTTATTTATTTAAACAATATTTGTTGTAAATATAAATTATGTATTTCTTTAATAACATAAATTTGATTGAAATTTAATATTTTATTTAATATATTTTCTTAAATGTTTCAAAATTAATACAATTTAAAAAATTTGTATTTAAACCATGTCTTTTTTACATATGAATTATGTTTTTCTTTAATGATACAAATTTGATTGAAATTTAATATTCTATTTAATATATTTATAAATCTATTATTGTTAAATAATTTTTTTATAAATTTGATTGAAATTTAATATTCTATTTAATATATTTTATAAATTTGTTATTGTCAAATAATTATAAATCTATTATTGTTAAATAATTTTTTTATAAATGTGATTGAAATTTAATATTCTATTTAATACATTTTATAAATTTATTATTGTCAAATAATTTTTTAAAACTATAATTCTAAAGCAGGGACTAGCTGCTTTGCAGCTATTTTGTTGCTTATTATTATTCATTTTTAATTAATTAATCTTTGTTTCATTTTTTTTTGTTATTCATTTAGTATAATTTCAAAATACTTAGAATTAAATTTAGATTAACTTTATTTTTGTTTTTTTCTAATATTTTGCTTCAATTTTCACTTTAATATGATTTTTTCATTTTATTATATTTAGTTTGTTTGATCTTATTTTAACTTTGTTTTTATTTTAATACAATTTTAAGATAAATAATATAAAGGCTAAAATTGGTTATGGGTTTTTGTGCAGGGAAACACAAGTTCGGGGAAAGAATGCAGTCATCGACATTGCGGTGTCAAACACAAAAACTCGCCGTTGTTGATACAAAGAAAGTCAAAATTATCCGATGAAACATTAAGCTGCTCACGGGGAAGATGAAGGCAGACTCACCAAGATCACTATTTAAAAACAAGCACCATAACTAGGGGCAAGTGGAGGCCATGTTCGATCGATTATTGTCAAGCCATCAAGTTATGAAGACTTTAATGGAGAATTCTCTACAATAAGATGAAAAAGGCATCACGTTACATGAAGACAAATCCCACTAGGTGATGAAAGGTCACTAAACAACAAATTGATGGAGTGTTAAAGGTCACCCAAGGATGAATTAAATTAATTTTTTAACTAAATTATTAAAGAACTCCAAAAGTTTCAAGGAAATATGGAAAGTCGATGGTCGTCTAGCCTTGTCCTATTTATGGTAATCTCATTTGAGAAGAAGGGGCTTTTTGGCTCTACAACTATTGGAGGTACTAGCGCTGAAACTGTGAATGAGGAGAAGCCTTGGATCAACTAAATTGCATAGGAGTATTGTCGTTGTATGGATGAATGCTTTGAACTACTTCGTATTCTCTCATGCAAAAATATGAAGTAAGGCTCTATCAGATTTCTAATTGGATTATTCATGTATCTTTCTGTTGTTTATTTCATATGTTATTCCTATTCTTTTGTTTTCTATGAGTTCTGAAATCAGACTGGCTCAATTTATAAGACTATTATCATGTTTATGCTACCATTCTGCTGGTTGTTTCTTTGCTTTCAAAAAACAACTAACTGATTTCTGAATATGGATGTTCAACCATTGTTTCACTGTTCACACCCTTTACTCTTGCTCCTGGCTGGGATCTAGATTATTATAGGTTTAATTTAGGTTAAGGCATCCACCGGTATGATTCAAAGAAGGAGGGGTGGTAAGATGAGAGGTAAGAACCTACACATCACTTTGTGAGGCCTTTCCAAACTCTTGTCAAATTGGTGTGGCTAGATTAGGATAGTTGGAAATTGCATTTTAGGTTAGATTGGATTAGTTCGCATCGTCTAATTTTAAAACCTCTAAATGGTGGGTCGGGCCGCAACCGAAAAATTGTTTAAGAATATCTCGAATGTTAGCTGGGTCGTAAGCCGGACGAGTTCCCTATTCCAAACGATGGGAGGTCTAATTGGAACTTCTTAACGGGGAGAACCCCTACTATGGACCGTGGTTCATTTCAACCCGTCAGCAGGTTCTTCCTCTTCTAGTTCATCTTCATCTATTGAGTCAGATTCTTCGCCATCCAACTCAAACTCTATTGTCTTTGGTTCTTCTTCCTTTGGTTGGACTTCTTGTTTGGGAGGAGCTCTAACCTCTAAATACAACATCCTGATTATAAAAAATCTTCTTATTTGATGGGTTCCAAAGTTTATAGCATTTTATACCATATATTTATAACCAATAAAGATACACTTATCATATTTATGATCCACCTTACTCGTATTTTCCTTTGTAACATGCACATAAGCATCACTACCAATAACTATGACATTTTTAAGAGAGGGATTTTAACACTAGCACATATGGTCAAGTTTCCCATGATTTTTCATTGTAATTGCCCCGAATGTTCGTCCCTATTGCAACGATTGGGGTTTCGTTTGTTTGTGGAATGACATTCGTGGATATTGGGACGACAATTTCCCATCCTAGCAATAGCAACGCTTCTTGGTGGGCACGTGTCAACTACAAAACAGTTCTCAGATCTATGGAAGATGAATCCTGCCATGACCTTTCGTCTCTATATCGACGTTCAACTTCTACAAGTTCCACGAATGTGGAAACATGTTTATAGTTCCATGAATCATCGTCATAATATCAACGCAACGATCCACAAACTTTTGTGGCAGGTTTAGCACCTGTGTCGAAACAATTTTACATTTCCACGAACCATCGTCTTAGTATCCACACACCGATTCACAAAGTTTCGTGGCAGGTTCAACACCTACGTGGAAACAATTTTATATTTCCACGAATAATCGTCGCAGTATCCATGCATCGATTCACAAACTTTCATGGCAGGTTCATCACCTGCATGGAAAGAGTTTCTATGGCCTACACTAATGTTCATCGATATATCGACGATACCTGGAAGTGTTAAAAAAAATTAATTTCAATGCACATATTCTGGCGTACAATGGGTGGGCACTAACTACAAAACATGAAAGCAGGAATAGTCAAGGGGACAACT
Organism: Larix kaempferi; assembly: GCA_027924585.1. Lineage (NCBI taxonomy): Eukaryota > Viridiplantae > Streptophyta > Pinopsida > Pinales > Pinaceae > Larix > Larix kaempferi. Next base: position 12,215,433 of record BSBM01000835.1, on the reverse strand, counting down.
ACATGACATTCCACATGTAATATTCCTATTGACAGTTTGTCTAGGCTTCACCCTAAAAAAACTACCATTCATTCAATGTTCAGTTACTGCTGCATTAGAAAGACATTGTTTAAAACTAAATGCATCACAATAAAGTTAATGGTGAGAATTGAAGAAAACTCCACAATGGAATGGTAAAGCCCTTTAGCTCCTTGTATTAACAATAGTAGTAAAAGTAGTACATGCATGAGTCGGTATTTATAGAATTCTGGCCCGGGAAGACAAAATTGATAAAAATAGTCAATTTATACTTCCTAAACAAGTTTTTATATAAAAAGCTAAAACCTTTAACTTATGTGAAAATTAATACAACTTTCTAATTTTGTAATGTTCCCATTTTAAAAATTAAAATGAAAAGGCTATGCACTTTATCCTACTATGGGTACAGGAGTTCAAATTCTGGTGGGCATGTTCCCTCCTTGTTGATTACTTGTTTGTAAATCATAGTGCAAGGCTATCATAGCTGCACTATCATTAACAATAATGAGTGCATTTGTCTAGCACCCAATTCATTTGTGAAGCACTACTTCTTAGAGTTACATTCATCCCCCAATGCAGGTCACTTGGGTTTTCATAAAACCTATGAGAGAATTAAGCACTTATTTTGGGAAGACATGAAAATAGACATCCAAAAATTTGTCACAGCTTGTGACACTTGTCAACGAAACAAGGGTGAGACAATATGTTTTGAGCAACAATCAATGCTACAAGGAATTTTCCAAACTATAATTTCTCACCTCATCACTCATTCATGAGGTATTTCAGGTCCAATAATATCCCAAGTACTGAGATTTGTGCACAAAAGACCCTTCAAAGTTGCTCCTGGATGTGTTTAGTAATGTTTTTTGACAAACATCGTACCCAATATATTGTTGTCCTTGGATCAGTATCTATTTTTTTCTTGACATCCATATACTTTCCTTTTGTTTGAGCACTCTCCATATGTGAATTACCCTTAAACAGTGTTGGTCCAAAGGGTTGTCAGTGCATATCATCCTTTCTCATAATCTTCAGAAATTTTGATGAATTTATTGTTGTAAAATTTTAATTCCTTGAGTTATGGAAATCATCTCTCCCTATTACTTCCACCCTTTGATGTATTGTTGGTCATCATAAGTAATTTGATATATCCAAATAAATTCTCACAAATCTGTCCCTTCTGACTATCATCCTATTGCTGTCCCTCTTATGAATGCACTGAAAATATTGGTGTCAGATATTGAAAGGGCGCAATAGGAGGATATATAAATAATAACTTTTGTCACCCATCAACCAAGTTTGACCCAAACATAATTTATAAGAGACAGTCCATCTCTACAAAAAGTATCAAAACAAGTTGTCCCATCCTTAAATATGGTTGCTTGTGACGTTGAGATGTCAAGTTAGGGTTTTTGTTTAGTAAAATTAGCAAGATAACTAGCATGAATTTCCAATTGGAAACCTAACCGAATGGTACTTGTTAACTTTCATATCTGTTCAGAATGTTTGCAATGCAAGTCAACTTTCCAAAACTTGTTAAGTGGAAGAAAACCCTAAAGAAGTGGCTTGATTAATACTAGCTCAAGCATTCAAGGCATCCTAAAAAGAGGCCCACGAGAAAGAAAGGTATTGTTGCATGTTTGGGGAGAAAGAGTGGATTCCATTGACCTTTTCAAAACATAAATTAATGCTTTGGTTTGAAAATCATTAGGCCTCTCCTTCTCAGTTTTATACTAGGTTTGGCTTTGAGTGATTGCACAATCAAAGTATGGAGTTTTGTTGGTGCACTAGGTTCTACTCATATTAGTAATGCAATGAAGATATCATCACATGGTGTGGTTGCAACTCATGGTAAAGACATCAATTTTGTGGTTGTTGCTCGGAATGACATTTTTATGTATGCTAGTTCTCAAGATTGAAATGATACCATAATTGGGCATATGGTAATGAGACTTGTTTTCATAGGTTTTGTAGTGAGACGAACAATTCAGGGAACCATGTAAGTGAAAAGGTTTCCTGTAAAACAATTGAAAAAGCCAAGGTCAATACTGCAATGTATTTTATGCAAAACTTGACCAGAAAATGATCATGGCATCATAGAAGAACCCTGGTAACCCTAGATATTCACTACAATCATGGTAATTAGAAACTTGGGTTAATGAATACATAAATTAATGGAGGATAGTTGTAGCTTTTATTTTAGGTTTCCTTAATGCTTAACCAAATTAACTATCCTGTTTTTAATCATAGAGAGTGTTTCCTGAAATTCGAGAGTTATTGATTTCCTATTCATAAAAACCATCCAACATCATATCATTTCTTCAGGCAAATAAGAACTACAAGACAAAAAATAGGAAACATAATTTTCCACCATAGAGACACATTAATGTGAGCCTAATGTTTCAAAGAACATCATTCAAAAAATTAAATTAAAAAACCCACAAGAAATGCAGACAATACACAAGGACTATGAAAACAAAAAACTGATAAAGTCTGGTTATAGTATCTGCCAATTAGAGTCATTAGATTACAAACAAAATTTCTTCACAAGAATCAAGAAAAAGACATACCTTGTATATCAATAAAGAGATTGATTTCATAAAATCACCAACAACAATAAAATATCCACGAGACCGAACATAGAGTGCAAGAACATGACCATCATGGTCACATTCAGACTGCAACTCTCTTGAACCATCATCATGGAGTACACACTTGTATAACTGAATCTTTTGATTGATGCCAGCAAGCAACTTTCCATTAAATGCATTCAGATTATAAACAGAGCCCTTTGTCTCCTTCTCAGTAACAAGTTGCAGTTTACCATCTTCAACAGAAAATACTAAAATTCTACCCTATTAACAAAAACAAATGATAATAAAACAATTGATTGAGATTTTAAAAAGTGAAAGACACCGTTGCATGTCAAGTACAAGACATCTATCTAGCATGAACCTTTGCTATATTTACTATTCTCGTAAAATTGTAATAAAACCCTATAAAAAATGAGAGAATTAGAAGAGCAAGCATGAGTGATTTTATAAAAGAAGAAACAGAAGTTTCAGAGCTTGCCTTGTTAGGTTCGTTCTCCCCAGGCAAGACATATGCTGTCCCAATGCAATAATAGGCATTTTTGTCATCGGAAAATGAACAACTGAGGATGGAACACCCATTTTCATAAGCATCAAGTTGATATGATGAAATAGTTTCAAATGTCTGATCATCTAATAGACGCACAAAGTGTGTTTCTGACTCATCCACATTCAACTAGGAATACTTCACACTGCAAATGGAAATTAAACAATGTGTGAGGCTAACAACCATCCATATGTTAAACTATACACCTACACATATAACTTGGAAATCTATTCACGCATTACCATTTGAGTACATTTTGACTTACAAGGCTAGAATTTGAAGCACCAAGGTTTCTTCTCCAAGTTTCTAGTACAGTATTGCTTATTGGATAATAAGAAAGAAAATGCCAAAGATTCAAATTACATGAATCACTTTCTCAAAGACTAAAACATAATAAAATTAATGGGAAAATAACTCATATGTCATTTAGTGAAAACAATACAACACAAGAAATATATATTGTATAAATATAAAGGCAATATGACTTGTTTTGTAAACATTCAAAGTGCATTTAATCTCTATTGTCAGTCGAGACTCAGAACCTCTAATTTTTTTTAAGAATCTGGATGTGTTTTGGTCATTTAAATTTTCGAAAATAATCTTGTCAAACAACTGTGGTTTCTGTTGTTGTGAGGAGTGTTTATATTCAGAGTACAATGTTTGAAAAGCTGTGCATGAGAGCCAAATGCAGGTGTCTTATGAATATTTGAGAACCAACAGACACACAAACCTTCCATAGTCTAAAAATTTGGTGCAGTTTTCATTAGCAAATTCATCACCCTTACACAACTCTGGATTGTGTTTCATATCTTTATTAAGAGTGTTTTATGTAGCTCATTCTCCCTCACAACCTTGACCTTCCATTTGGAGTGACTCAACATGGTTTGAGTTGTATGTTTCAAATCCAACGATAGGATTACTCTATGTTGCAGAAAAGTTTGAAGGTTGGAAAGAAGAATGCTTGAAGATTCTCCAAGAAAATTATGATACGGGAAGCTGATCTTTTTCTCACGAACAAGACATATCAACTTCTTTGAAGGAAATTTATATTGGACAACTTATTGACTTTAAGATAACTATTAAATTGTGCATGTATTTATTGAGATTCAAAAAGTATGAAAAAATTGTTGTTAAGGCCATGGCCCCAGATGTGAAGCTACATTTTGGTGAGATGCAAGCGTTTCAAGAAAATGTTGACTTAATCAAGAGGTAGATAGGACCTGAAAAGTTGGAGAATTTTTGTATAAGGGATGAATCTCTAGGCTATACTTGAATAAGAGAAGAATAAAAGGAGGCATATTCCTTGGAGGACATGCTTGTGTGATGCACAATTATTGGAGATCCTTGGTGTGAGCTAGGGTTTTCTTGGTTTTCTGTATCTAGAGTTTTCTTGGTTTTTCGTATCTAGGGTTTTGGATATCTACTGGATTGTACTATCCTTGTGGAGGATATCCATTATGTACCCCTACAATCAATATATCATGGATATATATGCCAAAAAAAATCCACTACTTTTTATAACAACTCCTGAAAATAGGAGGACCTCAACATGTACGCTGACAAAATGTGAGCAGTCCTGTAATCATGATAATCAATCCCATATAGATTGGATATGCATATATATGTCTGCAAAGTGGGAAATGGATGTTAAAACAAACCCTTAAAATAAGGATTCCCTCAAAGAATGTGCATTAAACCCCAATTTGGGCATTATGACCAAGTAAAACTACTCATAAAATCATAATGATGGAATACACTTAAGATATGTACAATGGGAGTGATCCTCCTCCAGGATACAAATGAAAAACCAAATATAAACAAAAAAAACATTAGGAAACCCTTAGTTGAAGGGTGTTTCTCTCAAAAGCGTGCGAGGACATGTGTGGATGCATCTATTTGTCAATCCACCGCCCAATGTGTATAACACTCCTATCTAATAGAAAAAACCTAGACACTTAATAATGTGTCCTGCCCCCAAATATGTGAATGCATAAAAAGATATTGCACTGATGTAAAATATCAAAGTTTCCATATGTGTAGTGATTCCCTAAAAAGATGAGCCTCCATGAAAGAAAAGACATCAACATCTACTACACATACCTCCAAAGGAAAATATCCATGTGCAACATGTTGAAACATAGACTTAAACACTAGTTCAAGGCCTCATGTCATATGAGGGGTAGCATGCCACATAATTAGAGGAGGAATACCTTGCATGAGGACACTTGGAGCACCTACCTCGAAACAATTTTACATTTAAGCATTTCTACATCTTACACCTTACAATGCAAATATAAAACATACAACATACTATGATATTGCATTGTATGTGTTTCTACAACTTCAGGTTCTCAAGAATTGTCTGGATATGGGCAAGACTCTTCAAAGCACATCAAAATCTAAGTGCAAAAAAATACAGTTTTTGTTCTAAGTTGCAGGAACATTGCAGTATTGCCCTTGAGTTAAAAAAGAAGACTCTATCCCATGAAATCAATACTTAATTACTTAAGCTAACCCATCATCTTTATTTTCTTTCTCAGATTCTTACAGCTTAAGGAAATCAACATCTTAAACACTGTGATATGGTAATCAATACCCGTGTTTACACAAGAATCATAAGATCAGGATACTAACAAACAAGGGATATATGGTTAATCACCTGACACCCCAAATGATACCCAAGTTGTTTCACATGGATACTTGCCTCTTGTAACCAAGAACTCCAAATGTACAACCCATAAGTTCTTAACACAGGCTCTTTGGTATATTCAAAACTGCCATATCAACAGATAATAATGAGTTACACTGACAAGCAAACTAAAACAATAAACTAATATTCAGTAACATGTAATAAAATAAACATATATATCATATAACAAAAAGAGAGATATAGTTGAAGATACCAACCTGGGTGTGAAACTATTCTTGAAAATATACTTAGAAGTGTTACTTTCAAAAAAGACTGTTTGTGCCTCAGAGAGGCCATTCTTCTCTAGGAACCAACTGACCCTACAAGAGGGTGTGTACAAACCAGAGAGAGAGAAATGACTGGAGTTGATTAGGTCAATGACAATCAAGCACAGTACATAAATCAACATAAATAAAGTCACAAAATTATAAAATTCAACCAAGTCTCAGCAGAAGAGAAGTGATTATCAGCACACCACAACTGATCATAGGTGATCAAATTCAAGTACTCTATAAGACCAAAAATTCAACAAGGTGGTATAAAAAAAATGAAGGAGGGTAAATGTCCGCATTAACCACAAGTCAAAGACAAGTTACCACAAGTCCAATAATAAATCAATCAAGGTGGGGAAGGTACAACAAGTATTTAATAACTCAATCAGTAACAGGTAATAAAATAAACATATTGATCATATAACAATAAGAGAGGTATAGTTGAAGATCTCCACGTCAACATTAAACCAAAAATCCGACAGCATAGATGTCCACGGTAATCTGTTCCATCCAAACCTATCAAGTGTACTTTTAGGTCAGCAGTATTCTTTTCTCTAAACTGTAGCAGTTGTTTGGCCATTTTCACCATGTAAATCGAAAGATTTACAGGGTCAAAATGGCCAAACAGCTGCTACAGTTCGGAGTCAAGAATAATGTTGACCTAAAAGTACACTTGATAGGTTTGGATGGAAACCATTTTCAATGTTGATGCCACTACCCTCCTTATTTTCTTACAAAAAGGCATGAAAATGAGGAAAAAGACTTAAAATTGTGGACTTCACCTTCAACCTATGTCTAGTCCCTTAGCTACCACCGTCAGGCTTGAAGTGCTGCTGACAATGGAAGACACAAGTGTAGTTTATTACCACCATGCAAATTTAATTTGACCTTTCAATTCCCATTGCCATTTCCTCTCATACGACGTCCCACAAACATTTCTCTTGACACCCACTCTTCATTCATTCTGTATGCATTTCACTATGCAACCGTCTCAGATTCTCACTGTGTTTTCCCTCAATTAGTTTATCAATTCAATATGACCCACGCCCGTTATCTGAGGAGTGTTTCCAGCGGTCTTGAGTTTCATCCTGGCAATGGTGATGATTCATGGTATTATGTTTAATCCCTTCAACTGCAAGATGGAAAACTCATAGTTCACTACGAAGCTTTGTTTCACAAATGTGATGGTTTGGGTTCCGTGCCCCACAAGCAATTCCTCAAAGTGTCCCTGAATGGCACCGGGGTTACGAAACCCAAACCATCTAATTTGTCAGAGAAACCTTCGTAGTGAACTTTGAGTTTGCCATATTGCAGCCGAAGGGAAACATAATACCATGAATCGTCACCGCTGTCAGGATGAAACTCAAGACTGCTGGCAACACTCCTCGGACGACGAGCGTGGGTTATACTGAATTGATCAACTAATTGAGGGAAAACGTAGTGAGAATCTGAGACGGTTGCATAGTGAAATGCATACAGAATGAATGAAGAGTGGGTGTCAAGAGAAATGGTTGTGGGACGTCGTATGAGAGGAAATGGCGATGGGAATTGAAAGGTCAAATTAAATTTGCATGGTGGTAATAAACTACACTTGTGTCTTCCATTGTCAGTTGCACTTCAAGCCTGAAGGTGGTAGCCTTGGGACTAGACATAGGTCGCAGGTGAAGTCCTTATCAATGTGAAAAACAAAAAATATAAAAATTCATTTTTTTAACTCACGAATGTTGAAAACGTGGAAATATTTCGTGGAACAATCCGCCCATATGTAATAGTGAATATAACCCATAAACCTAGACCTATATCACCTCTTCCATGTATCCTCTAATCCTTAACCCCTAAACCCTCTAATTCCTAACCCTTAAAATAGATAACCCCTAACTCTTACCCATGTCACATAAAACCTCTCAATTTTTACCCTATATAATTATCCCATAATCCCTTATGCTTATAATCTATAATAATTATAACCTATAACTCATAACTAATACAAATTGGAAACCCTTAATCCCTATCACCTATAATCAATATCACTTCAAAACTATAGCTATTAACACCCCGACTCCAAATACCTATAACATGTTACCCCTATTAAATCCCTTACATCTATTGACCTTACTTACATATCACACATTATCCACAAGGACTGTAAACCACAAGCATAATTTCTAACCACTACAAATGATAATGACTAACCCAGGTATAGATTTAACTAATAACCCTTATAACCCATAATCCATTATCTTTGAACCCATTTAACCTATAAACTACATCACATATAAACCCTAATTATTATTACTTCAAAAATTCTAAGCATTAATTTATAAGAACTATCACCCCTAACTAGTAACCGTTATTAAAATTACCCTTTAATCCTCATCAACTTGAACACCTATACTTTGATTTCTACAACCCAAACCATAATAACCACCAACCCATACAATTCCTAACTCCTTACCCTATCAACCCTAATCCCTCTCAAGGATCAACCTTGAAGAATTTTAACCCTTAATCCTTGTCACTTGTAATCCTTTGTAATCCCTAGCTTGAATAAGCCTTGAAATCTAAGTATTATAACCCTTAACCCCTACCATATTAATTAATAATTATCAACCTTGACCTTTGATTGCTATAAAACGTAAGTATTAAAACCCTTAAAACACCTAAAAATAGCAACTAACCACTATAGTATGTAAACACTAACACTCTTAACTAGTAATCATTATATCCTATAAAACCTATGAGCATAAAATCCTATAACCCATAATCCCTTTTAAATGTAATCATTGTCACCAATAAACCATAACCTCTAAACCCCAATGGTCAAATTTAATAAGTACAACAAGTATTTAATAACTCAATCAGTAGCAGGTAATAAAATAAACATATTGATAATATAACAATAAGAGAGGTATAGTTGAAGATCTCCATGTCAACATTAAACCAAAAATCAATCTGAAGTGTGGGTACAAATATAAACAATTGTCATAAAATAAGAAAATATAAACAATGGTCACAACATAGGTGTGGGTAGTAGAAGACCCGTGACCCTTAGAACCAAGGGTATGCTCCAAATGTGGCCAAATAACCATAGTACTCTATAAGAGCAAAACTTCAACAAGGTGGTTTTAAAAAAGTTACTCAATTAGGGTAAATGACCCCATTAAACACAAGTGAAAGATAAGGTACCACAAGACCAATCATAGCTCAAACAAGGTGGGGAAGGTACAACCAATCATATCTCTCTCAAATGTACAGCCGTCCAATATAACCTAAAAGTTCATCATCATAGTATAAGGAAGGCTGGTGGGATGCCAAATAAAAATATCCCTCATTTCTCTCTATGCAATACTGATAACATCACATCATAGATAAGTACCTTGTACTATAGAAAATAAAAGCCACTTGTGTTACCTTTCAATTTAGGAATATGGTCTACAAAAGCAAAATTTCATCACAATTACCATCCAAATTTCTGACTAGTGCTAAAGCAACAGTAAAATATTTTATAACATAATTTTGATCTCTATCAACTTCAACACTCCTCTGTGGTCTCTGTGCTAAAGTTGGTCCTCGAGATGTAATGGGAAGCAATCAAATTATAACATATGCAGCAGTAGTAAATAAGCAATGGAAAAAGAAAATAAAAATTCATTAGGCCTCCTTTCAAGGGACAATTCACCAAGGGAACGTGAAAGTACCTTGAGAGAGAGAAAAAGTTAAGTACATACCTCAAACAGGTTAACACAGTCCACATAATACAACAATTAAGCACACAGATGAAAGAAAGGTACAGTTACATAACAATTCTACAACTGCATTATAAAACGGTACTATATTTGAATAGTGCTAAAGCAACAGTAAAACATATTATAACATAATTTTCATATCTTTCAGTTATAATACCATTGCATGACTACACAATCTTCTAGCAGATCGACTCCCATGTGTGTCTCCCTTTTCAAACCAAAAGCTTTACAATATATCGAAAAAGTTTAGATCTGAAGTTTGTTTTAAGATCCACTTTTCAAGGCTTTGACTTCTAAATATAGCAAAAATGTATAGCTAAGAGATTTAGTCTAACTAATCTAGACAAGTGTCCAAACTATATTAAACTTAGAAACCTAATCAAAGTCTCTTGGTTTCCTGAGCCAAAACAGCTAACCCATCTAATGCCTTTGCCTTTGCTTGTAATGCGATGATCTCTTTCTTCATTTGGTTGAGTTGTCTCTTGAGTTGCTCTTTATCTTTCTCAAGCTGAACATTCTGTTCTTGGGCCGCTCTTCCTCTTTTTACATCTTCATCAGCTACTTGTGTGACTTCTGCAAAGTTTTTGTTCACTTCCTGGAGGTCTTGCTTTAGCATACTGTTGGCTTTCATCAAACTATCATTAATTTGTCTCATATGTTCATTCCGGCATCTGAAATGATCAAGTTCCTTTTTCTGCTTTTCTCTTTCAAGTTCTTCCATTTCATCATCTGGATCTCCGGATTTTTCATCAGAAATTATCTTTTTAAAACTTGCTTGCTCTTTGGAGGATTCAACCACTTCAATTATTACTTTCTCTTTTCCCTTCAAAGTCACTAATAGTCCATTATCTTCCATACTTCCATTGTTATCATCGGGAAAATTCTGAGTTATATGTGGGATTTTTCTGAGACTTTGATCAATACCCTCAAGAATTTGTTTTAAAGTTGATTCTAAATTTTTTCTTTCATGTCTTCCTCATCATCACTTTTTGAATCTTGTATGCTTACAATTTTATCCTTTTTGAGTTCAGGATTCAATGTGGCTTCCATATTCATCCTAAACTTATTTCTAGGTCTTGTCCTTGGCCTAAAATATGCTATGAGTAGTTCATATGAACACTTTGAGGATTATGAGGGTTTGTTATGAGAAGAGACAGGGTCTTGCTTTACTTCTGGCGAAGTTTTTTCATCTTCTTCCATTGCATCATTGGGTTGTATAACAGGACTACAATTAAACTCTTTAGGGTTTTTTTGTTTCATCTTTGCAGGCGTTTGTATATCTGTCTCTTTTTCAGGTAACTCTTCTTCGTGGTGGCATTCTTTATTTTCAAACAAGATCTTTGTCTTTGTACAATCGGAAATGACCTCTTTTCCAGAAGGATTTTGTTTTCTTTTTCCCTTCTTCTCTTCCTTAAATTCCACTTTAAATCCCGACCAATATAAAAAATGAGACCAAGTCCTACGCTGCTTTTCTACTTCTTTAGAAATTAACAATTTTATTAGGCTATGGTGAAACATACTGTTATTGGGAGTATCATACTGATTCTTAACCCTAGATGCCATTTTACTTAAACTGTTCTACAAGTAATAGGGTAAGTTTAATTTCTTTGTACCTGAAACATGTTGTAATAGACGCATATGATAACGGTATACAGTGGAAAACCTACCTTCACATGTCATATACCTTTGGATAATTTGCAAAACATCATGCCATTCCTTGATTAGGAAAGTATTTTGAATGCCTTGGCTCCAATCAGGATCTTGGTGTGCCAGAAGGAGGAGCTGGATGAAATCTTCATCTATTGATTGCCTCTTATACCATTTTTCACCCTCAGGAGTAACCCCAACAACCTGTCCAATGGTTTCTTCTGTTACTGAGAATTTAAGGCCGTTCATTTTCACCATTGAACCCTCGAGGTTTTCACAAAATTATTTTGTAACCCCTATGTGAAACTCTCCCATCTTTTTGAACTGGTAAACCAGCTAGCTGCTTTCACCTTTTCAACAGCAGATGGAAATTTCTTCATCCACTCAAAATTTTGGGGCTCAATCCTAAGCACATGACCACTTGGGCGTGATTTCTTGTCTATCTCCATGACTGAATTCGTGACTGTAGAAGCAATACTTGAACGCGAACTTTGGGGAGAAGATACTGAAAACCCTCTTTGAAGCTCGAACTCCATTTTGTCCATCAACACTGATATAATCAGTGATCTATCGGGCTTGAAATGATTTAGAGATATGGAGGGGTACGAGCCCACAAATCTAATACTTGCTTCATGAACCATCTTCGAGGCCTGATCACTCTCATAATTGCACCCTGTACTCAAAAACCTAATCAATAGCAAGCTGGCAGCGTCCATGTATTTGAATAATGATATGTGCTGCCAACTTGGGTTAATAAATCAAGACTATATAATTCAACTCTAACACATTTGTCATATAATGAAAAGACATTAACTAGTCTATAGGAGCTTAGGTTAAACAATATGCATTAAATATTCAAAACAATTCAAACCTTAAGAAAATGGGAAAAGCAAAGGTTGGAATAAACAAAAGGAAAAAAGGCTTAAAAATGAAAAATAGACCTAGGGAGGAAAGAACATGACTCAAAACACAATAATTAAACATATATGGGTAATGTTTTGAACATTAGTAGACACGTTTCACCTTCTAGCAGCCTCGTCATTTAGTTCCGAGCCAATTTTGGGGATGTGAGGTGTTTTCGGCGCAAATTAAGACTATCCATGTCTTCTTACAACATGAGACGATTGCAAAATTTGAGGTATGGAAATGCTAAGAGAAGAAATCATGGGTGTGTTGAGTGGAGTTTGGATAAGTATGAACCTTTTCATCGGATTTGCTCTGGCTACAACAAACTCCTGCAATATGCAGTAATTGGGCATCATGCCTTCCAATACAAACTTTTAGCACAAGTGACCCTAATAATCACAAGTCAGCTACGTGGCCATCATCTCTTGCTAGCTGACTACTGGGATGACTTTGGGGTTTTGGAACTGTTTCATGCTATAGAACTGGATAACATTAGCTATTGACGACTTTGAATTGAGTGTACCATTAGGATAAATAATTAAATAACAACATTCAGGACCAATGTGTTAGTTGCAATTAAATGTGTGGGGAATGTTATGTAAGACCCTCAGACAACCCTTATACACCACATGTGCTTGATGCAAACATTCAAATCCTTGACAATTTAAGCCTTAACTTAAGTGAAATCAACAAGAGATATAAGTGTTGGAAACAACCAAACCATGACTACAATGATAGCTGAAAATCTAATGTGCAATAAGACAATTTTGAAATTTCGAAAACACCATGCATACAAAGAAGAAATGAAGTCCATGTTCGTAGTCTCATGATGAATAGGATTGTCATTGATGACAACATAAAAGTAACTAACCATTTTGGAAAACATCTAAAAATTTTATGGCTTTCAAAAGTAAGGTCTAAAAGTTTTTATGACTTTCTTTTCAGGTTGATGCCCGTTTCAAAGGAAGTATGTGTTTTATACTACCAATCATATCACATCGACATTTTAAGCTACATGTTCATATGATAAAAAAAATATAATGCATTTTCAAAGGAGGGATGTGTTTTATAATGCCAATCAAATCACATCGACATTTTAAGCTATATGTTCATATGATAAAAATTCATTATGAAGAGTGATTTATAATTCATTTGAAAATAATATTCAAAATGATCACATTATCATATATAATTCACAAGCATTTCCATGATAGAATTCAAAGGAATGATTGAGGTATGTCTTTTTGTCATAAGGAAACTAGCAAGAAGGGTAAATCCATGATACAAAGAGATTCATTACACTCTTTGCATACTCAACTATAAATCAATCTTCATATTTATCTTAGTTTAAGAAGTGACTTTCAATCGGCCACTTAAATATCAACAATTATAATTTATGATATTAGCCTATTAAAACTTCGAGCAACATTGCTGGAAAAATTTCATATACCAGTATTTATAGATGCCTCAAAATAATCTTACATCATCATGCCAAGAAATCACATAATTTGGTTTACTTTTTCAAGGAAATGAATATCCATTCTAAACTCTAGTTAAGTCTTCCATACCCAAAGGCTTTAATACTCCATGTTTATCACTATTTTCAAGTTCCATCATTCATATCATACTTAAGAGAGGTTTACCTATCAAATAACCCAAGTAATATGCATGATAGAATTCCACAATAATGAATAGCAAAACATGATTCTCTCACATGATAATTTTAAAGGAAACAGGTGTATGATGTCATGACCCTCACACTATCTCTATATACATTTTTGGATGTCACGTTATAATTGTTAAATTCTAATAAGTGACTTCCAATACATTCCAAAATCAAACATTTCATTGCTAATAAAAAAATGAACTCTTGAAATGAACATAAATAGGTCCTAAAGACATTTCCATGGTAAAAACCTCTTATTTAACATTCAAACCCACTACTAAGTATGTCACGGCATCCTCATAATTCCACTTTCCATCATGTGACCTCCAACATAGTTAACTCAATAAATAGGGTTCACATTAATCTCTTCTTTCCTCTGCAATGATCTTGTATCATTTTTATTTGTCCATAAAACTCTTATCACACAAGACTATTAAACAAGATCATTGATTACAAGAAACTTGCACATAAAGGTATCCATTATACTATTTGAAAAATAACAATCATTCATTCTAAGCTAACATTCATCCACCCAATCAAATTTGATTTTTTTCACATGAAGAATGGTGCAAATGAATGCTCAAATTAAATTCACCATTGGGCATGTTAAGACTACTAATCCTCAATCAAGATTTGGAAAGAGAAATCTTAATGAAAAATATAAATTCTAGAATACTTTCTAACCAATAAATATCATTAATGCTTCCAAACTTGAACTAGTGTGTACATTTTTTGATCACACACTAACTAATTCAAAGTAATGTCTTAAAAGTAGTTAGGGTGGCATGCAATAAGTATTTGATGTTGCATCAAAACTATTCCCATGGTGTATCTATAAGATACACCATGATCTTGAAGGCTTGTTGAATAACACCAAAGAAAATAAAAAGGGAGTAGTTGTGCAACTCATAGTTTGTCTCTTAAAATACTTCTTGTTGCATGTCTCCCTACACGAACTAGAATATCTTGAAATTTAGTACATTAAGAGTGAAAACATTATGGTTTCGAAACTATGCAATAAATTTCTTAATATAGTTTTCCATTTCCATGAAATTTTATAAGTCATGAATGCTCTTTATTGATCAACAATTGACACTAATTAAATTCTTTATTGAATTAATGCTCATACCACCAATTAACACAATGAAATCTTTATTGAAACAATGGTCATATCATCAATCGTTCTTGTGGAATCGCATACACAAATTTGTATGCTTATTCAACTTAACTACAATTTATCTCCTTAGAAGGATGCAAATAATTGGTTCAAATGATGCAAGTAATAATCCTAGGTAACTAACTAAAGAATTTTGTTTTCCATATACATGATTATAAATAAGTCAATACATACATTTAGCACTTTATTCATCAACTTTATAAATGCGAAAAAGGAATTAGCAATACTATAAAAGGAAACAAAAGTCATTCAAATACTACATATTGTATAGTTAAGGTGTCAAAAGGGAATTAGCTCGACATTCGTCTATATTACAACGAAAAGTGAAACCTAAACATTTCGTCCCTATATCGACGAAATTTCATGGAACATTACAAATCATGGATATTGCCACAGTTTTTCCGCCCTGAAAAACAAAAATTATAAAAATTCATTTTTTTAACCCACAAATGTTGAAAACGTGGAAATATTTCGTGGAACAATCCGCCCATATGTAATAGTGTAACCAATCCATGCCACATTTGGATTTTTGTCAACCAGTTCTGATACAAGTGATCGGTTTACCAAGTAACATGTAGTATCCACTGCATTTCCCAATAATTCTTGTGATAACGCTACACCACTGAGCGTACTCCTTTCCTTGATCTCCATCATCGTCATGTTTATCCTTTCTATAATTCCGTTATGTTGAGGTGTGTATGACTAGTCTTTTTCCTTACTATTCCACACTTCTGAAATAATTCCTCAAACTCATTTCGCCATAATTCTCCACCATTATTTGTCTTCAACAAATTTATTTTATTCTCTAATTTGTTTTCTACGAGATCTTTAAAATCTTTAAATTTATTGAAAACATCAAATTTTATATGGAGGAAACAGACCCATGCTTTCAGTGATAAATCATCAATGAATGAAACATACCTAGTGATGGAATAAGAATATGTCCAAACACATTAATATATGTATTACCTCCAAGATTCATTTTTCTCTAGTATCACCAAATGGGAGTCTCATCCGATTATGTTTACCATATATGCAACGTTCACAAAAATACAAATCTAATGAGCAATCATACATACCTTCAACCACACCTTTACCATGTAATTCTCAAAGGACCTCCTCTCCAACATGTCCCAATATTTGATGCCATAACATTATCTTGTCTACAAGGATAATAGGGGTTGTATCTTCTACAGTTTCATTCTCAGGAACAATAGAACAGTTACACCCATTAATGAAAGTTCTTCTCAGCAATTCGTATAGATTTCCAATTTGAACTCCCTACATCAACACCATTTCTCCTCAAACCATATTGCATGCGTCCTTTTAAAATAAAATATGCACACATGTATCACCCATATTACCTATGGATATCAAGTTTCTAGTCTAATTTAGAATGTACAAAACTTTAGGAAGAGTTCTAGTCCTTCCATCTTTCAGCAATATATTGACCCTTCCACATCCTATTATTTTGGTTATTCATTAATATCCTATGAAAAGATCACCTCCATTGTAGTTCTCATATTTAGAAAATAACTCACAGTGAGGAGTCATATGAAATGAAGCAACTAAGTCAATCAACCATACATCATAATCTACATGTGTATCTATAGATGATAAGTAAACATCAACCTTTTTCGTCTATAGAGGGTTTTGTTTCCATGGAAGGAGCATCATCATATCCCTTACCTTTATCAACACTCTTAGATTTTCAATTTTTCTTATAATTACTAGCTTTACCACATTTCCAACATTTATTTTCAAATTGTCCTGTCTATCTAACATAATCTGAAATGCAACAATAAAAAATGGCTCAAACACACATTACACAAATATTTACCTTGGAAAATCAACACCACATAAACTAAGATTCATGAGAGTTTCTCCACTCTCTATCTCATTGTATTATCTTTTTATGTTTATAGTGAAATATTATAACATCCAAAACTCTAATCCATAAACCTATATTATATTACAACCCCAATTCCATGACTAGAATTAGTTTAGAATGAACCACAAAACCATTGATAGAAAACAAATCAAAACAAACAGAAAATAAACCCGAAATTTTGATTTCAAGGGTGTTTCCCCTATCTGCATGTGCCCGCTATCCAAGGGTTGGTCTCCTCGAGCTCCCCTTTCTCTGGTAGCCTACAAAGACTACAACAAGTGTCCATGAAATTTTCCTCGGTCTCTAATCCCATTGTGATCCTGTAGAGGCCTTTGTTGCACCATACAAGCATAACCTTAGTCTTCCATTCATACTATTTGAATGGAGTAATAATTGACTAGGGAGATTGATCCATCCTGGTTGATGCACTCTAATGTATGTCTTCCACTTGCAACCTTGTGTACACATTATTTATAATCACCAAGGCTCTAATACCATGCGTTATTTTGAACCAATGGATCTAGAAGCTAAATGGAATAGTAATACATTTATTAATCCATAAAAGAGAATAAGAAGGTATTGGAGCAACTTAATCTTCATTAACCTAACAAATAGAGCTCATTAGAGATGAAGCTTCAATACAATTGTATAGAAAATCAAGAGAAAATTAGAATAAAATCTAAGCTATGTAGTCTCCATTAATCAACTGAATGGTAGAATGCATCAATGAATGAATTATAGAAGTGCTTGATCAATATGATGCAAGCTTACATATATAAGTAATCAAGCTAGGATTAATTACATGCACAAAAATAAAAGTTATTCAAAGCTAAGAGAAGTCACCATGAATAGCCAAATGAACCCTTGTGAGGGAGTTATGTTGACCACGTAAGTATTGTTAGGGTTTGACTAGGCTTAGAACTCATCAGTGGGGTTTTTGTGCCAATATGAGACAAGTGCACCCTCCTTAGGAAGTAAACTAGGTCATGCAAGTGTAGCTATGGTTAATTAGTCCTAGAACTACCTCATGCGGTTGTTAACTCACTCTTGCATGAGAAACCAATGTTTAACTCAATATGCATGGGAAAGTTGAGTGTAAGTGGACCCAAATAGCCAACTAGGATTTTCTAGGAAGTTAACTAGGCCAAAACTGCTAATTGAAGTGAACAAAACCCTAAAAAAAGGGAATAATTGACATTAAGGGTGGGTTTAAGCCTAAAAAAGGGATTTTGTCCTAGCAAGTGCACTATTGACCCTGAAATAAGAGGGATAACTATAGTAGGAGAACTATTTTCCCCTAGAAATGCAAAAGAAATGCAAAAGAAATGCAAAATGAATGCAAAATGACTATGCATGTACACTGAGAATAATTAGAATTTTGAATATTAATATTGTTATAAAAAAATTATCTCGCATGGTGTGGATGAGTTCAAACCTCTTAGGCCTAAGCCTCTACATGTGGGTATAGTAGCAATAGACCCCATGTCATGTGAGTATGAGCCCAATCGATTACCAATTCCCCTAGTTAAAAAATAAATAAAATGTTAAAAAAAATTGAGAATATAAAGTGATTTTTTTTTAATATTTTATTAACAATTAAATATTTTTCTAATCAATGTTAATCACTACTTTGTTGATTTACTACTAAAATCAGCATTGATTTAGTCAAATTTGATTTCTTGATGTGGATGTATTATCTCCATTTAAATGCTTAATGTAATATATTCAATACACAATCAAAATTAGTCTTATTTTTAATTTGAAAAATTAAAAAGTACCATCAAAATTTGGATAAAGAAAACATTTTCTTTCGAATTTTATTCAAATTTTTTGACACATTCAATTTTAGCATCAATAGGCCCAGCCAAAAAATATTGTTTTAATGAATTTCAATGGGTTAAACATGTGGTTTCTCCTACGAGGTCATAGATTTAGGTTCAAATCTCAAATCTATGCGTGGAGGGGGTCTCCCATAAACAAGGGGGTTTCATACACCAAATTGGTGTTTGGTCACATAAACTATTATTAAAGAGTTGAACTAAAAAAATTTGGTTTCCTTTTATGGAAGTTTAGGGAGATTTCTCATCTCCATCAATTTGTGTTCATAGACACGGTATCATGCCTTAGAAGGTGAAGACAAAGCAACACTCTCAGGTACGGTGAATATTTTTTATTTTTTCTACCCACTAGTCTTGCTTAATCAATGCTTGCATGTACTCGCATACTAATTTGAAATGATTAATTTTACCCTAATCATTATTACTACTCAGGCTTAAATCTAAAAACTAGGTGGATGAAGGTAGTTTCGAGATAAAGGAAAATCATACTCAAAGCAAAGAAGTTGTGGGGTTTAACTTTTGTGGTTCTTGAGAAACAAATTCGAAATGCAGATCAACCATACAAAAATATTGATTCTAACATTAATGTTGGAACAAGTTCAAACACCAATATGGTGATGGTGTCACAACAACCGCAATATCAAGGAGTCCCATATGAAGGATACCCATACAAATACAAATATCAATTATATGTAGAAAATCCTCACTATCTATATGCATACATATATCAATATGCATGATATCAAGAAGCTATGTATGCAAATGTGGTTGTGAATATAAATCCCTTTCATACTATAATCATGATTATGACAATTGTTATCATGATAACAACACCCAGTGCCATAATAATAATTTTTATGACCACCCATCCACTTATCAATTTCATCTCCAGAAACATTCAACTACATTGAATTTGAAAGGTAGAGTTGAATCATGCTTCTCGCATGTCTCTGTAGCTTTTCCCAATATTTGTTTTACATACTAGTGGGATTTGTACCTATATCCACAATAATCCATTGATCTTTTTCTACAAAAATATCGTCCATCTTCAAGTTTCATAAATCGAAGCTTTGGCTATTAAACTTCTCTATTTATTTTATTGAAATGCTCACCATTTTCTTTGCACAAGAGTCATTGTGTAAAGCACCCACTCCAACATAGTTTTATCATAAACCTAAGATACCTTTTCTCTTCACAAGATGAGCTAAACCCCAACAATAAAGGAGGACCTACCTCAAGTTAATAAAATCGCTTTGGTACCAGATGAGAATTTTGATAAACTTGTGTAAGGAAAAATAATACCTAACAAAATCTAAAATGCAACAATTTAAACAATGGCTCAAACACACATTACACAAATATTTACCCTAGAAACTCAAAACCATTAAAATGTACATTAATGAGAGTTTCTCCACTGTTTGTCTCATTGAAATATATTTTTATGTTTATAGTGCAATATTATAGCATCCAAAACCCTAATCCACAAGCCTCAATTAGATTACAACCCCAATTCCATGACTAGAATTAGTTTAGAATGAACCACAAAGCCGTGGACTGAAAACAACTCAAAACAAACAAAAAATAGACCCAAAATATTTATTTCAAGGGAGTTTCCATTACCCCCACATGCCCCCTATCCAAGGGTTGATCAATCCCCCTAGACTCCCCTTTCTCTAACATCTTACAAAGACTACAACACATGTCCATCAAATTTGGCTCAATCTCTAATCCCATTATGATTCTGTAGAGGCCTTTCTTGTGCGATACAAGCACAATCTTAGTCTTCCATTCATACTATTTGAATGGAGTAAGAACTGATTGGGAAGATTGATCCATCATGATTGCTGCACTCTAATATGTGTCTTCCACCTGCAAACTTGTATACAACTCATTTAGAATCACCAAGGCTCTAATAACATGTGAGATTTTGAACCAATGGATCTAGAAGCTAAATGGAGAAGTAATACATTTAGAAATCCATAAAAGAGAAGAAGAAGGTATTTCCAGTAATGTAATCTTCAATAACCTAACAAATAGAGCTCATATTTGAGATTAAACTTCAATATAATGGTATAGAAAATCAAGATAAAAATTAGAATATAGATCTAAGCTATGTGGTCTTCGTTAATCAATTGAATGCTCAATAAAATGCATCAATGAATGAATTACACAAGTGCTTGGTCAATACGATGCAAGCTTACTAATATAAGTAACCAAGCTAGGATTAATTACATGCACAAGCATACAAGTTAGTTAAACCTAAGAGAAATCATCATGAATTGCCAAATGCATTCGTGTGAGGGAGTTATGTTGACCATGTAAGTGTTGTTAGAGTTTAACTAGGCCTATAACTCATAAGTGAGGGGATTTTGTGCCAATATTAAACAAGTGAGCCCTCCTTAAAAAGTAAACTAGATCATGTAAGTGTATCTAGGGTTAACTAGTCCAAGAACTACCTCACGGTCGTTAAATTACGTGACGCGGTAGTTAACTCACTCTTGCACCAACAACCAATGTTTTAACTCAATATGCATGTGAAACTTGAGTGTAATTGGACCTAAATAGCAAACTAGGATGGACTAGGCAGTTAACTAGGCCCAAATTGCTAATTGTAGTGAACATAACCTTAACAAGGGGGAAGACCTAACTTTAAGGGTGCATTTGATCTTAAAAGGGGGGTTTGACCTAAAAAGTGCACTATTGACCCTAAAATAATTTAATATAACAATTTTCATCGACAAATGATTTTAAAAAAATTAAAAAATATAGAATAATTAGAATTTTGAATATTAATATAGTTAAAAAAATAGCCCCAAATGAGTTGGTGGGGTATAGTGGTAATAGACCCTCTCAAGCCTGTAACGTACCCACCGATCTATCCAAGGCAAGGAAGGGTACATGATGGCAATCTCTAGGGTTTTTCATAAAACTCAACCCATTCATTAGATTCACAGCCATAAATTAAATGTGTGCAGATGCAAATTAGTTAAACATGCACAACGGAATAAAACATATTCATCCACACACTCATCATATGCATTCAACATATCAATAACAGTCATTAATTTAAGCAATGCAGAAGTAGATACATAGACAGAAAACACTTATCTTCGCTATGCAATTTTCCCAAAACAACTAGCTACGTCGTTGCAACATTCCACCCAACCATAGGCCAGTTGTGTTCATCAATCTCTCAACACAACTGCCACCCCCGAGCTGGGTGTGATTCTTAAAAGGAAAAGGGGACATTCCAGCTCATTCACAGTCAATTACTCATTTCATTTCAGCCAAGCCAATCCACAGCTAGGTTTATCAGGCTACATTTGAACCTTGAAGGCTTACACTCAAGCTCAAGCCAAAGAAATTGATACCCATAACCCATACCCCAACATATTCATTTCTCACACAACAAGCACAAACATTGGACATGGATACACATTTCCAGCAATGGAATTCACAAACAAGATGGCCATAGATTTTTCCCAAATTGTGGCTCACCCAAAATGAACTGTGGACAGGGAAATGCATCCACAGGGAAGAGAAACGTTTTCTCCCCAACTCTCTAAGCATTTAACAGCAAAAACGGTCTCTATGGAACCCCAGTTCCATTCCCCTTCTTCCCCACTGGTATACAACACAAAAATGCCCTTCTCAACTGGGAGAAATGAAGGAAAACACAACAAACATGGATGGAAATCACCCAGGTAGCTCTCAACTCGTGAGGGAGCAAGACTCCTCCTGGATAATGGCTTGGGGGAGAATTTCATGGCTCTTTTCTTGCCCAAGAAGCAAAATGTGATTTCCCATGCAGGGTGGCTTGCCCATACTCGAATTTGGATAGCCATACCTCTCATTCCCCAAGGCATTAACTACCTCAACCATCTCTTGGGAGAAATCAATGATTGGGTACAAAAGTCAACATGGGTAGTTGAGGGTTTGATGGGTTCTGTCATTGACACTTGACTTGACTTGATTGGCTCCAAGGGTTTCAATATTTCCCTCCCAATTCCTTGAAAAATCATGCCCCCATCTCTTGTTGCATTGCATAGCTAGTTGTGGGTATTTTATTAAAAATGCATATTTACATGATGTTTGAATTTCCAACGTGCCTGGCTAGCACGCGAACCACACGCATCAATAAATCGATGGCAAGGCCTTGGCCTTGATCTCCTCACCATGATTTTATAAAAATATTACATCATTTACATTTTAATGCAATAGGGTCAAGATGGGGACATTACATACCCCTCCCCTTGGAATAACACCCTCCTCGGTGTTCCAAATCTTAGGAATAAATACCCATTTTACACATGTCCAAAATTCACAACTGATGGCAGGTCTGTCCTGTGTTTCATCTCTTGAATTTGAACTTTCGGGACCATGTCCTTTGGATTCCTCAAGCTGCTCCTGCTCGCTTTGATATTCCAGCTCCGTAGGTGGGCATTGCTCCACAGCAATCCCTTCCTTTTCTTTACCTTCAGATGATCTACAAGTCTAGAATTTCACAGTTGTCACCTTTCTTACTATCCTGACAATTATTTGAGGAATATTTCCAGCCAAAACAAATAGCTTTTGGTATGCTTCCATGATCAAGGTGCACAACTGGCTCTCACTTTGCTCACTAGCAACATTTGGCTGGTAACAACTGTAATCAATGGCTTTCAATGTCTCACCTGTGAGACTCATTATGGCAATTCCTGTTAGGACAAGCATAACATAATATCAAAATTAGTCAATTATTTTCCCAATTGACTTGGAATGTCCATGCTTTACTGATGAGACTTCCACATATTTCATGCTCTCCCACATACAAATGAACTCATTCATGTTCATCCTTTCACAGGAAAATAACTATTTTAGCATTCACAATTCATTTCAAGCAATTAAGCACAATCTATTTTCAGCTATGACATGCACTCAACAATCCTTTGTTTTTAAGAAGCATCAGTCAAAAGGGAAATAGAAGAGTAAGAGTTTCCCCCTCTTAGTCTTGTTCCAATCTGGAGCCACACCTTCACTTGTGGTTCTATGCTCCTTATCCTCTTTCACTTCAATGTGAATGCTTGACTTTCCCTTTCTTGGCTATGACACATAGTGTCTAAGGTCCGTTTAAAGATTTTCAACTAGGGAACCCTTCCCCGTTGCTACTTACAGAACCTTTGGCTGTTAGGACCCACACATGTCCACTAGCACCATCTTTCATTACTACTCATACTGAGCTCTCTTTAGGATCGTCACATGTCCACATGCATCCTCCAGATGCTTTCATAGTCCTTTCTTCCAGCAATACCTACACTCAAACATTGAATCAATTCACATGTTTAGTGTATTTTCATAGGGTTTATCTCTAGGCAAGAGTTTAAGAAATCATAATCAAATCATATACACACGTGTATTCATAATAAATAAGCAAGAAGCTGCAAGATAGCCAAATACTTATCTGTATTGGATGTCTTCACTTTATTCCACAGGCTTCTTCTTTTCTTTACAAGCATTGGATTTCCCGTGGATACAATAACGAATGTTAGGCCAACACGCAGGCTACTCCACAACCATTTGAATAGGCAATGCCAAGCCAGTACGTTGACTGGGTTTTATCAAGGAATGTTTGGCTAGCACGTCGGCTGCTCCATAACATCAAATGGTTAATGTTCCCACCAATTATTTTCTGAATTTATCGAGCATCAGTTACTCTTTGGATTTACCAAGAATTTTATAGTGCACAACCAGTTACTCTCTGGTTTTATCAAGAATTTATAGTGCACAACCAGTTACTCTCTGGCTTACCAAGCATTTGTGGATTTTTCAGGGTCCTTACTTCCTGCAATGGCCAAGGTTTCCAATAAAGAAACAACAGTGTATTAGCTTTGTTGTCATAAGACTTATACCTGAAATCGTCATTATTCCAACAAGCAATAAATGAAAACAAATACTTATCTATATTGCGCATTTTCCTTGCTACTCCACAGGTTTCCTTCTCTGCTTTACTAGCCTTGGATCACCTGTGGGGTGGATGCATGGCCAGCACACATGCTACTCCACAACATCATCCGAATAGGAAATGCCAAGCCAGTACGCCGACTAGGTTTATCAGGCATCCCAAAAATCAGTATGCTAAGCCAGTACGCCGACTGGGTTTATCAAGCATTTCAAAAATCAGTATGCTAAGCTAGTACACCGACTGGGTTTATCAAGCATTTCAAAAATTAGTATGCTAATCCAGTACGCCGACTGGGTTTATCAAGCATTTCAAAAATCAGTATGCTAAGCTAGTACGCCGACTGGGTTTATCAAGCATACAACAACTATTTCCAAGTCAGTTCTCTGACTGGGTTTGTCAGGAAATAACACCCTTCACCAAAACCTCCACAACGTGCAATTAACCAATGCCAAGCCAGTACACCGACTGGGTTTATCAGGCATACAATAACCATTGCCAAGCCAATACATCGACTAGGTTTATCAAGCAATATGAACAACATAATATGATTACGTGGCTCCTTCTCTTATGTAACCAGTGGTTCCGTCCAGGAACTCCATAGATGACTCACTTGACTGCTGGCTAGCATGGCCTCACAATACCCACTCACACTACACAAGGATGATACCCCTTTTCTGCAACACAGCTCCTCGTGCCTATCCATCTCTTCTAGTGTCATTTAGTGTGAGCGTAGAAAGGTTACCACTGTCCATACAATCCTCTTGAGCACCCTTTCTTCACTTTTCCTCTTAACATGCAACACCAAATTGCATTTGTGTAAGCTGGTAGCACAAGAAGGATAAGCAAGCTCATCAGTATTGCTGCTCTAAAATTGTAATCACATTTCATAACATTCACTATAAAGTATTGAAACACCAAGAATGCGTCCACTCCCTTAGGGTGTAGTCAATATTGAAAACCTTATCATAACCCATCACCCGAAAGGTATGCATCCATTTTCGATGTGAGCCATGTAGGCCTTAATCACACTCAAGTAGTCTGGAATAGTAATGAAACAATGAAACATGCTCCGCATATCAAATCTAATAACCAGACATGTATATTCTTAGTTAGGGTTATAGAATACTCATTCATTTCATAGATGTATATTTTCTTCATTTGCGAAGAATGGGGGCTTCCTTCTTTGAATCAACAGTCCTTCGGTTTGCCACCCCAATCTTTTCACGTTCCATAACCCACACATGCCTTCTTGGCATAATTTTTACTGACTCATTCACACGCTTTACCAACATGCAGTTTGGTTGAGACATTATCGACATTTACAATGGCGTTTCACCCGAAACCCATTTCCAAAGCATGGGATCCTTCCCATCTAGTTTAACTTCTGCAGGCCATCATATATGGTCTTCCTGCAATGTGTCATCCTGGCACACTTATCAAATAGCCAAAAAGTCAGCAATATTTAGCAATAAGCTTCAAATATGATTGTTCCATAGCCAATCAATAGCATTAATAATTAATTCAACATGAATTTACAATTCTGCCTCCTACAGAAATTGATTTGTTTAACCATGAGGCCACCCTCATATCGTTTGGCTCTTGTAAGTGGTATCACTCTATCCATTATGGTTTTACCCTTGCTACCATACATGAACATCCACCTACAACATGTCCTCAAACAGTGATTAGCAATTATAAGCAAATTCTCAAATCTGAAATCTACAAATCTGTTTTCCTACAAAAATTAGATTTGCAACCATGAGAACCTTCTCATAACCTTTGGCTTCTGCACATGGTATATCCCGGTCTTTACTATGGACTTATCCTCATTGCCATACGCAATACTTTTCTACCTGAAATCTGAACTTTAATCAGCCAAACACATTATGAGTATCTATGCATATAGTCTTTTCATTGCTACAACAATCACTACAGTGATCTCAGAATTATAACACTCAATAATTCAAACACTTTCAGCTGTTAACATTTTAAATGCAATTCTATATATGCATTATTATCATAATAAAATTGAAAGACACAGTCACACTATCCATGCAATTTAGATAAATAGTAAATACTCATTACTTCACATTACATGCAATCTCTGTCCTTCCACGGAGCACTCTGGTAGCCCATCATCATGTCTACCTTCTTCATGCAATCATTTTCCTGCATTCACAGCAGCTCATGAAATGGTCTCAGGATTAACAATAGTTCACCATCTCATCTATTATCAAATTGCATTGAACATATATATATCACAACCATTCATTCTCACAATGCATCTCAACACGTGCACCTACACATGCATGCACATTTACATCACTCACATAATCTTTCAATTGTACATTCACTCAATGCATAACCACAAGATTGTACTGAATATTCTAATGCACATCCCTTCAATGCAACCCCGCATTAATCCATGAATACTATACATTCCAACATATTATGGCCTAACCATGACTATCTCATATGGCATACGCTTACAACAAGGCCATAAGTCATCACTTGTTTTGGTTGTTAAACTCACAACCATCCTACCCAAATGGCATGATATAATTTCATATGAATGCATTGAGGTTTCTAAGAAACTATAGGGTGTAAGGCTCCTTTCCTTCACTTACCCATACCTCACCATACTTGATAGTTTGACATTCACATTCAGGCACTCAATACCATATGCAAACCAAATTATCATAGTTTAAACATAGTTGAAGAGATCTTACCAAGTCCTCTTTCAACGTTCATGCAATTAAGCACAATTAACCATTACCTGCATGGTTGTCATTAACATATATTGATGTTACCTGATCAGTTGGCCTCTTACCAAGGCTACACAGTCCCTTTTCCAACCTCATGATCATAGATTTGTTCACCATCATTTCCTCATAAGGTTGTTGGTCATATGCAACAATCATCATCCACATATTTAGCCATGCTTCAGTTTTCTTTGGTCCTACAACCCATGCGAACACAACTAATTATTAGCAACCACAATAATTATCTTAAGTGTTTCATTGCATATGTAAAACCTCACTACTTTTTACCCATGTGCAACATCATGCTCATGCATAAGCAATTCACATGCATTATGCAATGATTCTTTAATCATGCCCACTAATTTATTTTTAATCTACCATTCTCTTGCATTCCTAGCATCCATATTCCAAAATTTTTCAGTATATGAGACTCGGGAAAAATAAATACAATAGAAAGAGAGGAGTTAAGGAATTATCCATTTTCAATTCCTCAGTGTAGCATGGAATTTCCTCTTCCATATCATAGTTGATCCTTTTCTTGGATTCCCTACCAAGCATGCAAGGAAGCATTAGTTGTCATTTCTCACCAAGTAGCAATTCAGTATATACATACTTGTATAACATTCATTCTTACTATTTTTCAAACATGCAATACTTTATGTTATAAGTAGAAATACTTTAAGGTGAGAGATTTCCCTTTATTAGCATTGCGATTTAATCCATTCCATATCCATACAAAGTCTTTTTAGGGTCCACCATATGTCCTTGTTCCTCATTCAACCAAGGGACTTGCTTTCCTTTACCATGGAAGTACTTTCCACAATTCCAAACCATTGAATTACCCCATCAAGGAGCAAATTCTCCATTTCACCCCACAAAAATTCTTTCACAATGCACGACTATCTTAGGGGGACGATGGGGGTCAAGGGGGCTTGCCCCCTTGTGGCTTCCCTGCGCCACTGCAGGGCGGGTTGAGGGCAGCGCCCTCGTTTTTTTTTTTTTTTGTAAATCCTTCGATTTCGTGCAATCTGGCGCATAAGTTCCTTGGCATTTTTCTCTTTCGGGCAACTGAAAATTTCACTGAAAAACTGTTGTATTTTCTCTATCTCAGCGGACTTCGTCATTCTCTTTTGTCCCTTTGCGGACAAACTCGTCGAGTTTTTCCGATCGAAAACTCAACTTTTCCTTCCGCCATTGTGGAGCAACTCACCCATCTCTTCCGCCGTTGCGGACGAACTTGCCCATCTCTTCCGCCGTTGCGGATGAACTTGCCCATCTTTTCCGCCATTACGGATGAACTTGCCCATCTCTTCCGCCGTTGCGAAGCAACTTGCCCATCTCTTCCACCGTTGCGGAGCAACTTGCCCATCTCTTCTGCCATTGTGGACCAACTCGTTGAGTTCTTCCGGTCGAAAACTCAGCTTTTCCTTCCATCAGTGCGGCAGAATCTCGCCAACTTTTTCCGTTGTTGCGGCGCAAACTCGCCATCTTTTTCCGCTGTTGCGGAACAAAACTCATAACTTTTCCCGCCGTTTCGGCGAACTTATTGATTTTCTGTCGATTCGTTGCGGAGCAACTCACAAAGTTTCGCCACCGTTGCAGACAAACTCGCCGAAACAGTTAGGAAAAACACTCTACATGTTGCCTGATTTGACCCATTAGGCCCAATGCTGCAACCAACATCTTTGATACCATTTTGTAACGTACCCACCCATCTATCCAAGGCAAGGAAGGGTACATGATGGCAATCTTTGGGGTTTTTCATAAAACTCATCCCATTCATTAGACTCACAGCCATAAATTAAATGTGTGCAGATGCAAATTAGTTAAACATGCACAATGGAATAAAACATATTCATCCACACACTCATCATATGCATTCAACATATCAATAACAGTCATTAATTTAAGCATTGCAGAAGTAGATACATAGACAGAAAACACTTATCTTCGTTGTGCAATTGTCCCAAAACAACTAGCTACATCGCTGCAACGTTCCACCCATCCATAGGCCAGTTGTGCTCATCAATCTCTTAACACAAGTGCCACCCCCGAGCTGGGCGTGATTCTTACAAGGAAAAGGGGACATTCCAGCTCATTCACAACCAATTACTCATTTCATTTTAGCCAAGCCAGTCCACAGCTGGGTTTATCAGGCTACATTTGAACCGTGGAGGCTTACACTCAAGCTCAAGCCAAAGAAATGGATACCCATAACCCATACCCCAACATATTCATTTCTCACACAACAAGCACAAACATTGGACATGGATACACATTTCCAGCAATGGAATTCACAAAAAAGATGGCCATAGATTTTCCCCAAATCGTGGCTCACCCAAAACTAACTGTGGAAAGGGAAATGCATCCACAGGGAGGAGAAATGTTTTCTCCCCAACTCTCTAAGCATTTAACAGCAAAAAACGGTCTCTATGGAACCCCAGTTCCATTCCCCTTCTTCCCCACTGGTATACAACACAAAAATGCCATTCTCAATTGGGAGAAATGAAGGAAAACACAACAAACATGGCTGGAAATCACCCAAGTAGCTCTCAACTCGTGAGGGAGCAAGACTCCTCCTGGATAATGGCTTGGGGGAGAATTTCATGGCTCTTTTCTTGCCCAAGAAGCAAAACGTGATTTCCCATGCAGGGTGGCTTGCCCATACTCGAATTTGGATAGCCATACCTCTCATTCCCCAAGGCATTAACTACCTCAACCATATCTAGGGAGAAATCAATGATTGGGTACAAAAGTCAACATGGGTAGTTGAGGGCTTGATGGGTTTTGTCATTGACACTTGGCTTGACTTGATTGGCTCCAAGGGTTTCAATATTTCCCTCCCAATTCCTTGAAAATCATGCCCCCATCTCTTGTTGCATTGCATAGCTAGTTGTGGGTATTTTATTAAAAATGCATATTTACATGATTGAATTTCCAACGTGCCTGGCTAGCACGCGGACCATACGCATCAATAAATCGATGGCAGGGCCTTGGCCTTGAGCTCCTCACCATGGTTTTATAAAAATATTACATCATTTACATTTTAATGCAATAGGGTCAAGATGGGGATGTTACATAGCCAAGTTACCAATTTCCATATTGAAAAAAATAAAATGTAGAATATAAAATGATTAATTTTTAATATTTTATTAACAATTAATTATTGTTCTAATCAATGTTAATTACTATTTTCTGGAATAAAATTGAATTATTTTAATAAACTTAATTTTTGAAAAGCATTGATTTAGTCAAAATTGATTTCTTAATGTGGATGTATTATCACCATTTAGATGCTTAATGTAATATATTCAATACACAACCTAAATAAAGTAGCTTTTTTTTAGTTTGAAAAATTAAGATGTACCATGAAATAATAGCCTGACTCAAAATATATTGTTTTAATGAATTTTAATGGGTTTAAATATGAGTTTTTTCTGATTCAAATCTCAAATCTATCCACCAGGGATTCTTGTCCCATAAACAATGTCGTCTCATACACCAATTTGATTTTTAGTTATAACTTGGATTATTATAATCTATATATAAAAGATTCACATTGAAGATGGGAATTCGAATTGAAAGTTTGTTTTCCAAGTAGTAAACTTGCGAGCGAGTTCTCATCTGGGTCATCATTTTTTGTTCATGGACACAGTATCATTTTGCCTTTCAAGGTGAGCACAAAGCAGCACTTCAGGTACGGTGAATATATTTTTTTAATTTTTCCTACCAACGTGTCTTTTTTAAGCAATGCTCCCATACTATGTTCCAGTGATTTAATCATTATTAGGCTTAACTTAAAAACTAGGTGGATGAAGGTAGTTTCGAGATAAAGGAAAACCATACACAAAGCAAAGAGGTTGTGGGGTTTAACTTTGAGGTGGTTGAGGAACAAATCTGAAATGGCAGATCAAGCATACAGAGCTATTGATTCTAACCCTAATTTTGGAACGAGTTCAAACACCAATATAGCGATGGTGTCACAACAACCGCAATATCAAGGAGGATACCCATATGAATATGGATATCAATATGCAGTAAATCCTTACTATCCATATGCTGCGCTACCACAGGAAGCTCAATTTGCAGGAAATCCCCACTATCCATATGCTGCGCCACCACAGGAAGCTCAATTTGCAGGAAATCCTCACTATCCATATCATGCTGCGCCACCACAGGAAGCTCAATTTGCAGGAAATCCTCACTATCCATATGCTGCGCCACCACATGAAGCTCAATTTGCAGGATATCCTCAGTATCCACCACAAGAAGCTCCACATGTAAATGTAGTTGTGAATATAAATCCATACTATAATCATGATAATTACAATTATTATCATGATAACAACAACCAGGGCCAGGGCTATAATAATTATTATTTTGACCACCGAGCAGCTTATCAGTTTCAACCAGCGACACCACAGCCACAACATCAATATTATCATCAGCAACTACAATTACAACAACCACAACCACTGAGACTTGAAAGCCAAAGATCCCGAAGTGAAAGTGGGAGGGGCGCTGAAGTTGTCCAGCATGAGTACAACCTTTCAGGGTTTATCACTCGATATGCCAACGCAAATTTTTTTGTTATTAAATCTTTCAGTAAGGAGAACCTCCTTAGTAGTATTAGACATGGAGTGTGGACAAGCACTTACAGTGGAAATCGAAAGCTAAACGCAGCTTACGCTGAAGCTGCCAAAGGGGAGCAAACGGTCCAGCAGGGAGGCACATCTAACTGCCCTATATTCTTATTTTTTCGGTAATTAGTTCTTCAACTCTTATAAACTGAGCTTTGTTCTTTCAATTTCATGTCAGTTCAATACTTGTCGAGAAATCACTTGGATAACATCAAATCTGGTGTACGTTTGCGTGCAGTTGAACAGAAGCGGTAATTTCTGTGGCGTGGCTGAAATGGTTGGACCTGTAGATTTCGGAGCGACAACAGAGTTTTGGGAGTGGAAGGGCAAATTTCCTGTGAAATGGCACATCATTAAAGATGTTCCATTCGAACAAATCACCCATATTACTCTGGAATGCAATGAAAACCAATCAATTATACGTAGTCGAGATACTCAGCAGGTGAGTTAGTGGTTGTCATTTATTATATTGTAATGTTTCCATTCCATTCCAGCTCTGAGAATGATATTTCAGATGGCTAAAAATTGACTGAATTAATAGCTACCATCTAAAAAATGACTGAATTAATAGCTCATGAATTTGAATCAATGAATTTGTTAGGTTGAAAAGGTGAAGGGCGAAGAAATGATGGATATTTTTAAGAATTACTTTTGGACGACCTCATTGCTCGACGACATGATTGCATGGCCAAGACGGAGGAGAGTGGAAGTATCGATAAGAAGGCCACCATCGCCACCACATTGTCATAACCAAGAACAACAGTCTCAACATAATCAACAACAGCAGCAGGAGGTAGCAGAAGAGGAGGCCATGGCGATCTTCTGCAGCAGCAGGAGTAACAGCAATAACACGCAAGAAGAAGAAGAAGAAGAAACTGGTCAGAACAACCAGCGAGAAATTGAACGTGGAGAGAATCAGGAGAGTGAGAGAACTGTGATTACTGTAACCAATCACAGGAGCACAAGTAACAACAGCAAGCAAGAACAAGAGACTGACACCAATAACAATATCCATGAAGAAGAAGGATCTGACACCAATAACAATAACCATGAAGAAGAAGGGACTGATCGCAGCAACGCGAGAGAATTTGAATGTGGAGAGAATCAGGAGACTGAGAGAACTGTGATTAGCGTGACCAATCACAGCACAAGTAACAGCAATAAGCAGCAAGAAGAAGAGATTGATAACAATAATCAAGAAGAAGAGTCTAAGCACAACAAAGCGCTTGAATCTGAAAGTGGAGATAATCAAGAGAAGAATCAGGTGACTGAGACCACTGTGATTAGTGTGATCACCAGTCACAGCCCAAGTAACAACAACGAGCAAGAAGAGACTAACACCTACACGAGGGAATCTGAGAGTGAAGAGACTCATGAGATTCAAGGTATTGTTGTTAGTGAGGGCACTCAAAGTAACAACAATAATATCAAGAAGAAGAAGAAAAAGGAACAAAAAATCCAAGAACAAAAATAATGGGAGCAAAAATTAAAAGAGGTGTCTGAGTCAACTGTAAATATTTTTCATAGTTTTCAAACTGTTCTGCTGTAAATATATTTCATGGTTTTCAATCTGTTCCGTGTGACAATTCATCTTCTTGAAGAACATATTTTTTGTTTGTTGTTTGTGGTATTTACTGTTGCAATGTAGTAAACCAGAATATATTTTTTGTTTGCTATTTGTGGTATACTTTTGTATATTTCAACGGCTTTTGACTGTTGAACATCCTATGTTTTCAAATTTATTGTGATTTCTTCACTTCTTGTTTTAATTCAATCAGGTTACGACTTTGTCCACAGAGACATTGGATTAATGGTTGAAGCCTTATAAATACATTAAAAAGTCTGTATGTTTTTGGATGGCATGCAAATTAGTGGATTTGCACTTCGTTTAAATGGTAATTGTAGCAATATTGAATTTTAGTGGTCAATTTCATATTGTTACATAAACATTATGTATGAAATATTATGTATGCTTCGATTTCAGTTTGCATAGTCAATAATCTGTCAATAAGGCTATTCTCTATTTCCAGTTTCTTTTAAGAATCTTTGGTCATGAGCCCTACTGATCAATTGATATTGATGGGCTCAATCAATTTTTTTTAATTAAAAATTCTTCCAAATAAAATTGCCCAATTCTTATTTACAATCATCTTTAGACATTATTATTACATTTTATAATTTATCTACTGAACTTTCTTGTTTACAATCCAGCCTAGGTCATTATTATTATTAATACATTTTATAATTTATCTACTAAACTTTATTTTCAACAAACCAACCCCAAAACTTGTTGACATGTGTAAGAATTAGTTATTACTTACCATCCTCATCTTATCCACATTAGACACGTCTCATCAATTTTAATAGACAAATTACCACAAATAATTAAATGGCATTGGTCACTGTGGGAGCACAAGGTAGCTCTTGTCATGATTTTTAGTAATTGGCTCTTAATCTCAATGTGCTGCTATGTGAGAGGCTAAGAAATCTAATTTTCACTTACTTTATTTGTTTTGCTTAACACATCTCATGTATTTTGGATTTGTGAACCATAGAAGAAAGGTTTCTAAGAAAACTACATGGCCACTCATACAATTTATATTATTGGTTTTGTGAAAATGCCAAGCATTGGAACTTAATGAAGAGAAGTTGATGAAGCCTTAATCTATAATATCATTCATTGGAATTTGCTAGAGACAAAAGCATGATCATTTTGTATATTTTTGAAGCATACAAGTTTGATGCAAATTCTTAATTACAGTTAAGATATTGAAAAGTATATATATTCATAATATCAAAAACCATATAGAAGTTTATAAAAGTAGAAAGATAGTATCCTTAATTAAGTCAATGAGATGGCCAACATATGAACCATATCCAAAATTGTAAACTTATATATATATATATATAACCAAAAAAATTTACGTCAGTTTTTGCCATTCATAGTAGAATCCCAAAATGGATTTCCTATAGATTCTGAAAAAGGTTATGAATATCATGCAATAACCATGTAAATATGGATGGGGATCATAGGCTTTGTAGTAGTGAGTGAATGGGGTGCACTTTGATAAATTGAGTGGGTCCATGGTGTATAGTTTGGATCTCCAATTAGATCGCCTATTCCATGAAGAGTTTTTTGTTCCTAAAATTTGCAAATTTGATTGAATCTGCAACAACTTGTTTATTAATGTCAATGACTTATTTATATGGATTTGTAGAAGGTTCTTCCTCAACTAAATGGATGATCTAAACCAGTGCATCTCTCAAGATGGTATAATTGGTACATGGCTCCAAGGAAGGAAGGATGTCCTCTAATGAAGCCATATGATTTGAAGCTCCTGAATCAATAGCCCATGAAGGTGATGGTGAGAAAAAGATACGAACAAGTGCATGCATTTCATCTTGTGGCTTTTCAAATCTTTCGGGTAACTTCTTGAGATAGTCAAGAATTTTGGTATTTCCTTGAAAGAATATGTTTCAGTTGATCATTCCCTTATCTCATACACTCATGTTATTCATGTTTGTGTTTCTTGTAGTAAGTACATATGATTTTGTTCTTCTTCGTCTTATAATATTTGGAGGAGGAGGTATCCTATGTAGATCATTGATTTTTCTCCATTTTGTATGCTTGATTTGATGCAAGGGAATGCATATTTTATGCCTTTTGGGGACCCATATAATTGATTTCATCTTTCTCATGGTTAAGAGAGGCTGCAAAATCATCTATTGTATGATTCTTCCAAGCAACTCCCAGCATTAATTTAGTAGCATGGAGGGTAGAAACAAACCTTGCGTATTCATAACTCAATTTGGATAAGATTGAGAGAATTACCTTCTCATCCTTCTTATCTATTCCACATAACTTGATATATAATAATAATAATTTGAATTTTGTGAAACTTATGAGCTCAATCTCTAATTAATGTCCTTTTCATCTCATCCTACTTCCTAAAGATTCCTTTTAGCTTGGTTCATACTTCATTATGATATTCTGCAACAGCTATGTGATATAGAAGGCCAGGGAAAATCAAGAGAAATGTCAATCCAAAAGCTTCGTTTATTCAATTAAACCATTTTCCCTTTTCCACGATGGATATTTGAAGAATTTTGATAAAGGTATCAACCTTCTCCAATTGTACTTTGTTATGCTTAACCATGTCTCTAGAAAAATGTCACTAAACATCAATATCCTTTGCCTTGGAATGATAAGAAAGGTTGTTTTGTAGAAAAAATGGACTTGAAATGTCATAATCTATTCTCACTACTTTCTGAAAAAACCAATACTTGAACACAATATTTGCAACCAGATGGCTTCCTTACTTCTATGGGTGGTTGTTATGTATTCTTATTCTATAGTTGACAATACAACTACAGCCTACCTCTTATTGATCCAATTGTTTTCTCTATCAAATAAGTTAAAAACATAACCACTTGTAGATCTCTATCCCAATCTACATCAACAAAACCTTGTATATCTATGTTCCTTTGACGTCTAGGCCTTCCTTGATTGCAAATTGTATAATCTAAAGTGCCATGAAAATATCTAAAAGCTTTCTTTGCTATTGTCCAATGTTTCTTCCCTGGTTTTGACATATAGCTACTAAAAAATCCCACTACATGGGAAATTTCTGGTCTAGTGCATAACATATCATACATCAAACTCCCAACAAAACTAGTATAGTGAACATATGATGTGCTTTCTACCTCTTCTTGACTCTTGGGACACTAATTTGTAGATAACTTTACACCTATAGGAATAGGGACT
This sequence comes from Larix kaempferi, assembly GCA_027924585.1. Lineage (NCBI taxonomy): Eukaryota > Viridiplantae > Streptophyta > Pinopsida > Pinales > Pinaceae > Larix > Larix kaempferi. The sequence goes on along the minus strand of BSBM01000835.1, from coordinate 12,178,337 downwards.
TTTATTGGTGTTGAACTTTCGTTGTCATTGATGTCAACTAATCACAAAGAGGATGTCAACTGATTTAGTGTGGGTCATCGATATCAACTGATGCCAAAGTGGATACAACATTCCTACAATAGTGTGAAAAAATATATGGAAACCACTTTGATGAAGTGTCTGCACACAATAGTGAAGGACATGGATGCTAGTGTGAAGAAGTATATCTAGAAGGTGCATTCAGTATAAAGGTGCGTGTCTAAGGATAGATCATGCAAATTCAATTCGAAGAAGAACACAAGTAATGTATCCTACTACATGTTGTACTTGTGGATAAGACAAGTCTACCATATCATACATCTTCATGATAATAGTCAAAAGGTTGGTTGGAAAAAGGTACTTATGCACAAGCATCCAAGGAGTTGGTTGGAAAAATAACACAAGTGTGCAAGCATTGATTGGTTAAATCTCGGAAGTGCGCAAGAAGTAAGAAACAACAAATGGTTGGACATATATGAAAGCGTGCAAATTCAGCCAATCAGAGGATTCTTTCAATTAGTGGAATGTGCACAAGATACTAGAAGGTTACAATGGTTGACAACAAGTGTGCAAGTCCCACAAGTGATGATAAGGAAAAGTTAAAAGTTCCACCAACTAGAAGATGGAGTAGACGCAAAATTCACAAAGTGTCAATGCACTAAGTGCGCATTACTCACAAGTGATGAAACAGTAAGGGTCAAAGTCCCATCCAATAGAAGTTGGAGTATGCATTGATTCCGCAAAGCAACAACAAATCAAGGGCACATTACCCATAAGGGATGATACAACAAAGGTTGAAGATACACCAAGTTGAAAAACAAGGATGCGCACATATCTCAAACGATAGTTGCACCGAGTGAAACGAGGTGCTCTACAGCCCAATATGGGGGAGATGTTGTAATGTGTGTCCATGTAATGTTACACACGAGTATGAGGGAGATGTTGTAACGTTTGTCTAGTAACGTTACACGAGTTAAAAAAAGAGTAAAGAGTAATAAATTATATTATGTCGATCATTAATAAATTCAAGTCGGCTCATAAAATAAAAAAATATGGAAAGTATTTTAAAAAAATCCATGTTGGCTCATAAAATAAAATATTATGAAAATTAATTAAAAAATCGATATTCGTTTATAAAATAAAAACTTAAAACTTAAACTCGGATCTATCAATCAAGAGAGATCAAATTTCTTGAGTTTAAATTTAAAAAAAGAAATACACCTCAAGAAATTGGATCCCTCTCGGTGCTTGATAGATACGGGTTTAAGATGGATCTATGATGGTATATCAAGACCGCAAAGGTACATCACCAAGGTGTAAAGTCCCCCTAAGTTGTGGACCATGAAGGCACTTGACACATAACAGATGACACATCAACAACGTAGAAGATGACATGTGGCAAATGCACAATCTGTGAAGTTTGGAAGAAGGGATGCCACAACCAACTTGTGGACATAAAATCCGTGCAGGACATGTATAAATAGAGATGCAAATTGGAGAATGGAAGTAAGCTTTATGGAGAGAGCATAAGAGATTCAAGTGTTATTTGTAGTTTGATATTTGGGGCATAAAAGGGCTCGAGGACAGAATAGAATGATCTAGCGAGGAGACGAGTAGTGTACATGAAACATAATGCAGTTTTGATAGTGCGCAATATGATTCTATAGATATGTGATTGATGTGAAAGTACTGAAAGGAAGAAATATTGAAGTATGTGCAAGTGCATAATGTTTTGAAGGACAACATTACAGACGACACACTAGTAGTCACAGATGTTGAAAGACAAAAGCGTAGAAACAAAACTGAAGTATTTCAGATGATGTGCGAATGTGTAGCTTATGCATATTAGCAGAAGCGAAAGTGTGTGAAGCTGATAAGACTATCTGATGAGACACGATAGAACAATAGCAGGATCTAGCATGTGCAGATCATGATGCAGATGATATGAAACAAGTGCGTTAAACCGAACGGATGAATATTTTGATGCACATGTTGTAACAGGTTGTCTAGAAGACTGTGGGACTTATACATAATGGACCCATCAGTAAATGCATAGTTCCATCTGTTACTAGTGCATTATTTCAGAACAACAACTATCAATTAAAAGCACAGTATCAGTTGGTGAAAGCAGTAGTGATATAGCAAAACGACAGAGCATACCTCAACGTAGATTGCAATATCAGCGAGCACATAGTACATGAAGTAAGTCATCAACATAAGTTTGATTTGAGAGGAATGAGAAGTTAAGTGATGTATGCAACTCAGTGACATAGTATTTATTGCATACGAAGGTAGCGCACAACGAAATCTTTTTCAGAAGATCAATCGAGTGCACATAATTGAGGTTCAGTTAGACGGAAATATACTTTGTACATCAGGGTGGACGGACGGGGCAAGGAGACAGGGAGTTGGAGCCTATAAAATAGGGGATCAGTGCCTCCTTCCAGTTGGTGCTGGATAAATACAAGGAGTTGTAGATTCCTTCAGGTAGAATCTTGTAAAACTAGGGGGTCGATACCTCCTTCCAGTCGGTGCTGGTAAACACATGAAGTTAGTGCTTCCTTGAATGTATTATTTCTCAATATAATGAAGCATTATGTGGTTTTCTCTCGATTGGGTTTCCACATAAAAAAATTTGGGTTATGTGTTCTTTGTGTTGATGCATGAATGGATGAATGGTTTATTTATCGATTCATAACATAAAGATAAGAATTAAGTAAAGGCTAATCTATTTAAGAAGGTAAAAATTGTTGATAACTGAGCTAATACCGATTCATCCCCTCTCTCAATATTAAATCGATTCCAACAATTGGTATTAGCGCGGGTGTATTCAGTAATAGATTAACATCTAGAAGATAGATCATTATGCAAAAATGGATAAGCAAGAAGACCTTTCCACCAATAGGGCACCGAGGTTTGACGACACCGACTATATTTTTTGGAAGGTTCGTATGGAAGTTTATCTGCAATCATTGGGAGAAGATGTTTGTAAATCTATTGTCGTTGGTTATGACGTCCCAGCAGTTGTGCCAGTTAATCCAACACAAAGGAGAATTTATGAAAGCAATGCAAAAGCTAGAAATCCTCTACTATGTGGCTTGACAAGTGATGAATTTGTCAAGGTTACAAACTACGTATCAACCAAGGAAGTTTGGGAGAAACTTAGAGGTATATATGAAGGTGACAATAAGGTAAAGAAATCAAAATTGCAAAACTAATCTAGGAAATTTGAATCACTGAGGATGAAAGATGAAGAGAACATTACATCCTACTTCTTAAGAGTAGATGAGATAGTCAATGCTATCAAGAGTATCGAGGTCACACTAGATGAAGAATCAATGGTGCAAAAGATATTGAGGACTTTTCCTTAAAGATTCAATGCGAAAGTGTGTGTGTTAGAAGATCGAGCAAATATTGAAGAACTAATGAAGGATGAGCTTCAGGGGATTCTCACTGCATATGAGATGAGAACTAAGATAGAGCCTCCCCTCATAAAGGAATCCGCTTTTAAATCCATAGGAAAGATAAGCATGATCATGACAAAGATTGTTGTGATGAATCAGAGGATGAAGAATCAAACTTTGTTAATAAATTGAAAATAGGACAAGGTAAGTACAAAAACAAGTTACCCTTTAAATGCTTCAAATGTGGAGGAGTAGGCCACTATGCCTCAAAGTGTTCCTTCAAGGAAAATGGAGACAAAAATAGTGATGAGGAATCTAGGTCGTATGATCGGAAAACTGCACGCACACAACACATACCCGAAAATAATAGAAGGATTCCAAAACATAGGAAGAGTCTGTACACCGGGGAAGGAAGCAATGCGTCTGAAGGAAGTGACTGTGACGAAGAACCTAAAGGAGTACTCTTCATGGATCATGTGGTAGAAGAAAGAAAAAAGAACATTTTGAAGAACACTCCTGTTACACAAAGCAAGCCAGTGTCACTAGAAAAATACTTCTTCAGTGGATCATTTAAAACACCTCCTAAGCTAGTTACTCCAAATCTTGTAGCAGAGATTGAGGCTGACATTCAATCCAATGATGACGAAGATACTATAGATATTGAATAGGAAGGTGAATTGATCAGATCCCTAGATGACTTGAAGGAGTCAAATAAGAAGAATAAACTCTTGCAGGAACAATTGTCAAAGTATGAAGAACAAGACAAACCATGTCAGGAATCTATTGCCACAAAAATTCATGAAAATGTAGTCAACTATGAAACTCAACTGATTTTCACACAAGACAAGGTGGAATTACTTGAGAAAGAGAGATTTGCACTGAAATATTCTCTGGAAGAATTGGCACAGAAAATCAAGTTGTTGATGAGTCAACTTGAAGAAAAGGACATAGAGATATCTCACTTAGAAGACAAGCTGATTGAGATAAAGGGAAAGAAACAAGTTCGTATTGCAAGCAACAATCCTATCTACACACAATCAAAAAATGACAAGACATAATATGAAGATGAAGTGCATAACAAGTTAGAAGAAAACACGTCAATGTTAAATAGGATTATGAAGGATCAGATATCACCAGAAGACAGAATGGATCTTGGTTATGTAAAGACATTAAAGAAGGTCTACGACAGAGAACATTGCCTAAATCATGATAAGTCCTTTAGGTATGACGGTTCCTTCAGCTATAACTCTTTTCAATAAACTCATCAAAGAAGGATCAATAGGGTGAAGTGCCCAAGATGCAATCTTTTTGGCCAATTGCAAAATATTGCCAAACCATGAGATGCTATGCATGTGATGGTTTTGGACACAAGGCCATTTACTGTCGAAAAGAAGTTAGCTATCAAGATGAAGATTTGTTGTGCAAAGGCTATCACATTCAAAGAGACTTTAGTGGGAAATATTTGAATCGTAATCAAAACAGAAGCACACAAAACAAGGCTTGGGTAAGGAAATCTCCCCAAACGTACGTTGAAGATGCATACAATCCAGGTGTAGCAAGCAATTGTTGCCTCTCAACCTAGTCCATCCTATAAGGACTATAAGAAACCCCTGAATTCAACACGATGCATTTTAAGGAATTCAAGGGGATGTTAGTTAGGTGTGTGTGGTTATAATGTGGTTAAGATGACCATTGCAAGTATTCATTGATGTTCGCACATGGTATGTGATGTCGAATAAAAGGGAAAATTCAATTGCTTACATTAAGTGTTAAAGATTTACACTGCACTTGATTTGTTATAGAACATAGAGGATCGGTTTGACTTTAGTAGTACAAACACAAGAATAATTTTTTTTCATGAACAATAAAACATTGTTGAAAGACATGAGACTATACAAATGGAGCCTTTTCATTATATTCAAAATTTGGCATGATTACAAAGCTACACGAGTCAGAACTCCATGCCTAGGACAAAAATGGCGTATACAAGAAGAAAACATATGTGACAAAATTGATGAAGTGTTGAAGCATTCTACAACCACAGTTCGAGGTTAAGATTTGTGTTTGGCTGGTTCGTTCGGTTCGCAATACGTCACTCCAAATCCACTGGAATCAGTGTTGTACATTTAGAAGCAAGACGCAGTGGAAGAAGCTGCAGAGTGGCGGATGATGATGGTTTAGCATGCTGAGGATGAATACGAGATAATTCATCCAAAATTTGTTTCTACTGACGCTCCAGATTATCAATGTGATGAGTCAAAAGGATCAGTTTCTCAGAATGTCTATGAATTTGACAAGGTTGAAGTATAATGCATGAATGCAGCAGAAGAAACAACATAGAGATAAAACATATGTGAAAGAGCATGAAGCAAATAAATTGGAGAAATGACATGAAGATGACTGAATGTATGGTCTGTGTATAAGGAATAGAAAGAAACACGATCCATGCATTAGTAGAAGAATTAGCAGCAGACATCGCAGTAGCCAAAATCCCAAAGAACTTAGGGGGAGCACATACACAAGGGGAGCACTGCGACAAAGTACAGATGAAGCATATAGTTCAAAGAAGATCATGCACGGCTTCATAAGGTGTTGACATCAATGCCAAAGGAGGAGATTGTTGATCGACTAAATGTTCGGTCAATTGGCATTCATCTTGAATAGGATATTTTATACATCATAGATATGGTTGGAGCAGTTGCACCCGTTCCAAATCTTCCTTAGTTAGCACATAATACATTAATTAATATAGTAATGACATAAAAAGGCCAATGGCCCCTTCCAACATTTCCCCCACCAACAAAATGCTTCTTCGTCCTGAAGAGAGAAACTATGTATAAATAACCCAGATATGTGATTCTTCAGTATCTATCTTCAATCAGGTAATAATCGGTGGAGCCTCACCCTTTCATTAGCTAGCCGGACTCATCTTCAATGGCTCAACACAGAGGTCTAGCTCTTCTTTCCATACCATTTTTCTACCTTCAACTTCCACAATCACAGTCCAAGAGATGCTTCTGCATTTAAACACTTGGGGGGTTCGATCGGTTCAACTGTTTTTTGTGCCATCATCTAGATTTAAGTGTGTTTGGTGTGCGGTGTGAAATGTCTTCTTCTTGAATGTGGTCTTCCTTGATGTATTCTATCATGAAGATGCCTGCAAGTTTAAAATATGGATGCTCATTATATGTGTTACTGATCATGGTCGAAACCGACTGTACATGATATTGGTCGTGACCGACTACTATATTGGGCCCAAACGACTCGACTCGACTGAAAAAGGTCGGTGAGAGACCAAATTGATTTACATAGAATGGGGGGATCGCCTGCCTCAATGGAGACTCACATTTAACCCCCTCCTAGACTTCAAGGATTTTAAATTAGAGTCAATGGTTGACTCGTGACTCACTCAACTTTAATTATATACTCAAATATCGACCATTTTAAAAGGGTTGGCCAAAGCATATCGAAAAAACCACATATATTGATGACTCAATGTTCGGAAACCTCAACTATAATTTACAAAGAGAAGTATCGACCATTTACAAATAGTTCTTTAACTCAAGTTATATTGACCAATAATTAATATCATCGTCGACCAAAAAATTTAAACTCAACTTCTCTTCAATTAACTCAAATCAACTATAGTGACTCAACAATTCTATTTCGACCATATTTTATAGACTTGACCAAATAAATCCATTTGACAGCCTCGACTAGAGTTTACATATGAATTCATATGACATCGAACATAATAACAATAGGTCTTATGTGTGGCATAAATATCTCACCATAAAATGACTCAATTGAAAATAACCATATATTACATCAACTGCAAAAGATATAAAAGTAATGTCACCATCCACTTTGCAGATATTTGCAGAAAAATTCAAACTTGGTCATTAGAGTATATTGGTGGGTGGTTGGAAATACCCATTAATTGGTGGGTTCAAAAGACAACGCCCCCATGAAAGGAAGTAGTGGTCGACAAACTGTTATCCATGTGAAGATTGCTCAGACTAAGTCGAGTGGTATTGTCGAGACTTTTGTAGTCATGCAATATATAATGAATAAGTAATCGACTGATGACAAGTAATATTCATGACATTGGTGTTGGCACAAGATTAGTCCATAGGAAATGCGAAAGCCGACAAGTTGGAAAAGGAAGAATCCATGGAAGAAAGGGTCATTCACAGATAACACAGAAGCGCGGAAGTAGTTAATTAGTTAGAAAAGGGTCATGTGGACCATTTTCTAACCGTGTAGTTTCGCATAAATAGGAGAATGATTGTAAGCCTAAGGGCATGGAATTGCATTATATCGCATGGGATGTAATTGAAGATCCATTGATGGATAGAGCTATTGACTTTGTGATTTTTGATCTGTTTTGCATCTGCGATATGATGTATTGAGTTTTTCTGCGAAGGTCATTCTGCAGGTTTTAATGAATGCATGAAGATGTTCGATTATGGTTTTATCTCTGTCTTTGTTTCTATTGAATGATGGATGCAAATGTCTGATGGAATGTTTAATACTTTATGGGTTTATTAATCGTTGTTTATGCTATTAAGTAATTAGATCATGTTAATGTGAATACCTGTAATGTGTTTATGCTACAGTTGATGAATCTATGAATAGTGAAATGTTAGCATAGTGCGAATGGCGCAATCTCTGGTTTCTGCTAATGCAATGTATGTTTGATGCATGTCCTCAAATCCACTGTGGAAACTTGGTTCCTGCATCCCCCTTGTGCATCTCGGGTGAGACTTCATTTGCTCTACGAGTGTTGCTGGAAGGGTTAACACCCTTCTGGGCCGGTGCGTAAGGGAGTTTGGGTTGGTGTTTGTTGACGATAGTGTGCAGTGAACCCCTGTTGATAGTCGTTGTGTCAACAAATGGTTCCGTTGTCGATACCTTGAAGAGGAAGAGAAGAGGATATGTTGTGGCAACTGACGAAACCGGAGATCCAAGAGTGGTTTGATAGAAAGACAGAAGAATTCGCAGAAGGAGAAAAGCAAAACCCTAGACAGACGATAAGCAGTTGGTTGCAAAAATACATTTATTCAGATATCCACAAGATATTTTTCTACGAATTCCCAGTACTGTTGCACGAGTGGTTAGCGTAGATAACATTCCAGAAACACCATTTCCAAGAGACTAAGCCTAAGTATTCGACAACTGAAACGTGTCAACAACATAGTATCAAGGGCTGTCGATTTCTGGGTGGATAGTATCCTATAGGGGTATATCACTGAGTTTGCAATAGACACGATTAAGTCATACAGCGACGCAGAGAGACATTTCTTCAGGGGACCAAGGGGAAGATTCTTACTATTGCTAAAACTGTGCATTAAGATGCTCGTGTGTGAAAAAGGCATTTTGAGGATGAATTCCGACGAGTAGAAATATCAATGTGCAGAGATTGTAGGTGTCGCGTGAATGCAGATCCGATAGAAAGATGTGGGGTAGATGGACATGAGCGACAACAAGTTTGTATGGGAATTTGACCAAGAGTGTGGTACCTTGAGGAGTGGAGCGATATTCCGGCATTATGAGAAGAAGAGGAGGACTGAGAGAGAGTCTCCTGAGAGGACCGGAATAGAAGGCTGTGAAACAGGACCACAAGGGAGAAAGTGACCCTATTGCGATGAGGACGGTGACCAGGCTACCCCAGAAGCAGAAGAGACATGGATCGTAAGTTACAACATACCTGCAACCCCACGCACTACCCAGAATTTCACAGGAGGAAATCTAAGATATTCGCAGAGTTGCCCTATGTGCAACGGTAAAAGTAGCGCATCAGTAAACAATAATAGTAGGAACATTAGAATGGCAAATGACACAAAAATGCCCACTTTCCAAGGAAATGGGAACGAGGATCTCGAGTAGTTTTGGTTTCTGTGCGAAGCAGTATGGACCGTGAAGCAGGTCCAGGATGAAGCTATTAAACAAGGACAGTTAGCCACGACCCTTAGGGTTCATGCGTTGGATTGGTTTATGAATTTTACAAGGTTCCCGACAGGAACACCAGCCACTACGTTGGCACAGATCAAAGCAGGCATGATATATGAATTCAGGAAGCCAAAGTCAGAATTGCAGTATGTCACCGAGCTCAAAGAAACCAAGCAATACCCAAATGAGCCGGTCTGGGAATTCGATCAGCGATACAAGACGTTGATTTCGAAGGTGAGCTTTGGGATAAATTATATGCAGCACAAAGAGTGGTTCATCACAAGACTGGTGCCACACATCGCAGACCACTAATGCAACGGAAGGTTGCGACCCAAGCGGAAGCATTGGAGATTGTGATGAAGATGGAGGCTTCACCAATCGGTGAAACAGGGTTGGGTATGGATCGGATACAAGCATAGCTGGCAATCTTGACAATCCAATTGCAAGACATGAAGAAAGGGAAAGAGGCTCGCGAAGAGATCTGGTGTACTAGGTGTAGGACAGAGGGACACCACAAGGATTAGTGCCCAGACTTCCGAGACTATTTTCAATCTGGTGCACCAAACCCCCTCAGTCAGGGAGGGTTGCCTTGGTGTCATATCTACCAAACGAGAGGCTATCAAAGAGAAGAGTGTGTTTATCTGCAGAAAATGGTGTCGAAACCAGAGAACGTATATTGCAAGTTTTGTAAATCAGCTGGCCACGATGACAACAACTGCAGAGCTTATGGCCTACTCCAGGAGAGAACTGTAGCAGCATATTTCATGGCAGGAGAAGAACAGGCACCGGGTCAGAAACACCAGCAGTATAACCAGTCTTCGGCCCAGTATAATCACCAACCGTAGCAGTACGATCAAATGCAGTATGGGAAAACGTAGTATCCTGTACCCCAGTATTCGCCACCGCAGTACCCACCATATGGACCACCACAACAGCCGCAGTATGGGCAGCCGTAGTACCCACAATATGGCCCACCACATGGAGGAGCTAGAGGAGGATTCCTCAGAGGTCGAGGTGCTGGTGCAGGACAAGGAGGAGCTGCTGAACGAGGGTGAGGACCAATTATATGCTACAATTGTGGGTAGCAGGGGCATTATCAGAGGGATTTCCTGAATCCAACACCACAGCAGTGCACGTATTGCAGCATTGTGGATCATAGTAGTGAAGACTGTCCACAGCTCATCACAAAATGGTAGACCAAGAATAAACCACCACCTCCACAGAACCAGAACCAAAATCCACCGGCTATGCAAATGATATCGATGGAGGCTCGAAAACAACATGCGACTGTTGGAGTTGTGACACGAGGAGGAGCAACAACAAGATTTGATGGGCCATGAAATATTGTCCGACCAACAGTACAGAAACATGTCACTTTTGATGCGGAGGCTAAAAGGGATATCTTCTTGGAATCCCAGGAGGCGATGAGATAGAGGAGGCAGTTACCTCTTCAGGAAGAAGTTATCTATGATATGCCACCGACGTTCGACAAGATGAATTTGCAGGGAAAGGCTAATACCCTAAAAGCCTTCTTCAAGAGTTTCCTGGAGTTGGCAAAGTATCAAGATGCGCTAGAGGAGATATCCAATCTGTTGACTCTATGGGAGGATGTACACCAGGAACAAAGATTTAATCGCATACACAAGAGGAAGACAGGGAGAGAGATGCGAATGTTGGCACAAATTGGATCTTTTGATGTCGACTCAATTATCCTGGACCTAGGGTCGGATGTCAACATTCTGACCAAGCATACATGAGAAACCATGGGGAAATTACAGTTGGCCTGGTCACCAGTACAGTTGTGATTAGCAAACCAAAGCTAGGTTACTCAACTTGGTCGATTGTACCAACTTCCCGTTGAGATTGACAGCCTCAAGTCTTCTTTCGATTTTGATGTAATTGAAATTGTGGACAACACCAGTCCCTACCCAGCACTGCTAGGGATCTATTGGGCAATCGATAATCTAACAGTTATCAACTTTAAGAAGCAAACAATGTCAATTGAGAATCGCATCTTCTGTGCTCTGTTCAGGATTTTACTGGGGCACATTGTCTGCAAGGAAGGAAGGCTGGTAGACCCGGGGAAGATTTCCATTATTGTTGATCTCCCACCACCGACGATAGTCAAACAACTGAGAGCCACGCTGGGCCACACATGATACTACCGAAATTTTATCAGAGGATATGCAACAATCACAACACCCATGGAGAATTATTGAAGAAAGATGCCAAGTTCGAATGGAATGACGAATACCAGAAGAGTTTGGACATATTAAAAGCGAATATGGTTGTCGCACCTATCTTGGAATTTCTGGACTGGGAGAAGGAGTTCCACATCCACGTCCATGCGTCATCAATCGCATCAGGAGTTATCTTGGCCCAACTAGGAGAAGGCGACATTGACCACCCAATAGCCTTCGCATGTAGGAAGTTGTCTACTGCAGAGAAGAATTATACCACCACAGAGCGAGAAGGGTTGGCAATGGTCTACGCCCCACAGAAATTCTCACACTACCTACTCGGGGTCCACTTTAAAATGTTCACCGATCACTCAGCATTGAAATACCTGGTGAATAAGCCTGTATTGGGGGGGAATATCTGTCACTGGTTGTTGTTATTCCAGGAATTTGATTTTGAGATAATTGTAAAGCCAGGACAACTGAATGCAGGACCAGATCACTGCTCATGAATTGAGTTAGGGGAAGAGCCAAGGAGCATTAACGAAGGATTGTTGGATGCTCAGTTATTCAGGGTTGGCATGGTCGAAAACCACTATGAATAACTCATTCATTTTTTGGCAACCAGGGAAGCACCAGTAGGCTTCACGACCAACCAAACGAAATAGCTAGTCGTCAGGGTTGCATATTTTCAGTTGATTGTAGGACAATTATATAAAATGGGGCCATAGAGATATTGCGACGATATGTCCTTCCGCATGAACATGAGCAAATTCTTGCGGAAGCTCATGATGGGATCACTGGGGGACACTATGGAGGACACGCCACTGCGAGGAAGATTTTGCGAGCAGGACTATGGTGGCCGACGATGCATGGGGATGTTGCGGACTATGCTAAAAGTTGCGATGTATGTCAATGAATAGGGAAGCCATCAAGGAGGGATGAAATGCTACTAGTACCTTAGTTGACGTTGCAAGCTTTCGACAAATGGGAAATTGACTTTGTGGGACCCATCAACCCACCAGGATAAAGAATAGGGTCACGCTACATAATTATAGAAACATACTACTTAACGTGATGGGAAGAAGCAGTTCCAGTGAAGGATTGCTCTGCTGCAACAACAACCAGATTCCTTTTCGGCAATGTGGTCACCAGGTTCGGGTGCCCAAAAGTATTGATGAGTGACGAAGGGGTTCACATTGTGAATCAGACAATTGTAGCAATGACAGAGTAATTTTAGATACAACACAGAAAAAGCACCCCCTACCATCCACAAGCAAATGGAACAGTGGAAGCATTTGACAAAATCATGGAGCATGCACTCACAAAGGTATGCAACATGAATCTGGATGATTGGGATTTAAATATCCCTACGATACTATGGGCGTATCGTACAACTTGCAAATGCCTGACTGGCCAGACACCGTTCAAACTCGTCTACGGGTAGGAAGCTGTAATGCCGATGGAGTACATTGTCCCCAGTCTGCAGATTGCAGTTGTCACTGACATAAGTGACGATGGAGCACTGGAGGAATGATTGGCCCAATTGGTACAGTTCGATGAGGATAGGTTCATTGCAGGCTTTCATCAGAAAGTGGAAAAGGATCGATAGAAGGCTTAACATGATCGCCATATTAAACAAAAGCACTTTCAGCACGGGGATACAGTTATGCTATATGACAGTAAGTTTGCTAAGCATCCAAGTAAGTTACAGATGCATTGGTTAGGTACCTATGTTATTGATTTCATTATTGACAGAGGTGCGGTGCAGTTGAAGAGCTTAGATGGCACGTTGTTTCCTAAGCTGGTAAACGGGAATCGGTTGAAACCCTATCAGCACAACTAGGCGCATAGCGGTTGAGAAATGCGAAATGGAAAAAAAAAACATAATGACAAAAAGAGGGAAGCATGCGGGAAACAATAATGACAAAAAGAGGGAAGCATGCAGGAAACAATAATGACAAAAAGTGGGAAGCATGCGAAAAGCATGGCCATCCAGGTCGCTCACCGATGCTTCGCACGGTTTAGCACGCGGGAGTCAAATCTGAGTATGATTACTGCGGATCGAAATCACCTGAATACGACGGAAGGGTACGATGATAGATTCGACTAGGTTGTGGATAAGATTTTGCAGATGATGAGCAAGTATCCAGAAGCAAGCATAAATATTGGCGCCAGGGTTGAAAGAACACAAGTCGAAGTATAGGAAATCCAAGAAGGGAAATAGTATGTTGTCTAATGCGAGTCTGTAAGTTAGATGCGGAACGTTAGGAAGTTCAATAGGAAAGCCCAAGGAAGCTATGGAAAAGGGTAGTGAGATAGTTGCACAGAAGCACCCCAGGTGCACTAAGAGCCAGAACGACAACAATTCACAAACAGCCAGTGAAGGACGCAATAAGGACACTCGAAAGTAACAGAGACAAGGTGTCACCCGATATGTCTAAGAGTACGGTAGTGGTTAGAAGGTCCGGGGTTTCCCCGATGTTAGGATATTTAGACACTTAGGAGTTAGTTAAGATCAACTTGTGTAATATATCCGTTAGGGATAGTGTGTTTCTTTAGTATGCATTAGTATGCATTTGTAAATACTTAATCTGACGGTCACGATATGTTCCTGACATAGAGTGATCCGACGGCTCAACTTCTCTTAGATCATACCTAGCCTTGATCCGTGGCTTAACACCCGATTGGTCCATGATCTCTATTTAAAGAGCATGGAGGGTCATTGTTTAGTTGTTCGATTATGAGAAGCTCATTTGTAACTTTCTTTCATTGCATAATAAATTGTCCCGTAGAAGCTATTTGGCCGGGGCCGTGGAGTGTTTCCCTCAAGAGGGTTTAAACCACGTCAAAACATCGGTGTGTTGATCTGTGATCTATTTGTGTGAAGCGGTTGCTCTTGGTGTTCGGTTTTTTGGTAGTACCCTGTGTACCCGAACATGGTATCAGAGCTTTTATGAAGAGACGCTTCCGATTATGATCTAGATCTTGAACTGTTGTTGCCGAAACTCGAAAGGGTTTTTGGTTCTGGTATTTCTGTGCATTTCTGGGCTGTGGGAGATGTTCCATTACGTCCGGAGCATCGTTTCCATTGGAAAAATAGTTTTTGTTTGATCGAAAACGGTTCCCGGTTGCTCCAAAAACATGTATTTCATCAAATCTGAAGGTATAATGTTACAGTGATGCATTTTTTTATTTTCTGTTTTTAAAAGAAAAAAATCTCATATTTTACCATTTTTTACTGTTAGATTTTTTTGGGGGTTCGGATTGTTGCTTTCCCATCTGCGTATGCTCTTTGTCATGCACCTTGAGCAATCTCGGCAAATCAGAAACAGAAAGGGAAAGGGTTTTTCTCGGCTGCATATGCTCTTTGCCGTGCACCTTGCGCGATCTCGAAAAATCAGAAACAGAGAGAAAACGTAGACTTTCCGGGCAAGCTAACGAGATCTAACTCCAAAAGTGTGGAAAAGTTTTTTTTGTTTCGATTTGTGGTGTGTTTTGCAGGAAAAAGGGCAAGCACGCAAACTGAGCAAGAAGAGTAAAAAAAAAAAATCCTCCTTCCTCATTCCCATATTTTACATACCTTTTAATCTAGCTCACTTGGTTCAAAGTTGTTTTATTCCTTATTAGGTCTTGATTTCAAGTCTTAGGAAGTTACTTTTAAAAGAAAAAAGTGCATGCAATTTCTATTTTCAAGTTACTTTATTGTAAAAGTGTATCTCACTTAAATAATAAGAAATAAAAATACAAGTGAGTCACTTAAGTTCTTTTTTATTGTTGCACTATTTAAAAGTAATATCATTGTAAAAGTGAAATCACTTATTTTACAAAAGTGGTTCACTTAAAGCAACTTTCTTGTAAAGTGATTGTTAAAAGGTTCATCTTGGGAAGAGGGGGGTTCCTTTTTTGCTGGACATTCTCTAGCTACCACGTCACTATTGGGGACATCTTCAACAGTTTCTTTGTTCAAGCATAACTTCATCATACAGAGTTAGTTTTCAGTGCCGTTTTTTTTAAACCGCCTATTTTTTTCGAGCTCTTCACATCCAGACTATTGGTTTCTGCTTTTACAGCCATTAATTTACAAATATGGCCGCCCCTTGTGATATTATACTTAATAGTTCCAACTATTTCTCATGGAAATCTCGTATGGAGGATGTTCTATGAAGTAGGAGACTTTTCATAATTACCTTAGGGAAAGAAACAGAACCCACTGATGATGATAAGAAAATAAAATGGGCAAATAGATGTGATGAATCTCGTGGATTGATTGGGATGTCAATCTCTACTGATTTGCGATTCCACATATCTGGAATTGATAAACCTGATGCTGCTTGGGACAAGTTGGAATCTGTGTTTGGTAAACACAATGAAATTCGAGGTCACCAACTCGAAAATGAGTTGATTTCTTTAAATCCAAGTGACTTTTCATGCATTCAAGATTATTTATCTAAGTACAAAACTCTTAAACTCTTATGTGCAGAATGTAAGATTAAGAGGGAAGACAAACAATGCATTTATCATATTCTTTCCAAAATTGGACCTGCATATTCTGTTTTTGTATCTACATTTTACTCCATGAAAGAATCCTTGAATGCATCTAGCTATCAAGAGCCTAGTCTTGAATCCTTTTGTGATTCCTTGATTAGAGAGCAAGATAAACTCATTCATCTTGGAATAATCAACAATGCAAATACATCTGGGAAAGCCTTATTGTCCCAACAGAAAGAAAATTCCAAGCCTCCCAATAAACAAAATTTTCGCAATAATAAGTCAAACAAGGGTCCAAAACCCTCTCAGTCAGCTCCTTATTTAAAAAATGACAAAGGATCCAAGCCAAAAGGCAAGAAGACTGAGCATCATTGCAACTATTGCGGGAAAGATAATCATGATGAATCTAAGTGTTTCAAGAAGATGGCAGCCTTGGAAGCAGCAATGAAGAAGCACCACATCAGCCTAGATTCACCTTCAGAATCTGCCTCTCATGGACATGCACTTTGTGCTTCTAGTTATTCTTATAATGCATCTTCTTCTTCTACTTCAAATTAATGGCTCATTGATTCTGGAGCATCTTATCATATGGCTAAGGATTAAGCCATCTTTTCTACTATGCATGAACGTAACACCAAACAAATATTTGTTGGTGATGATAGATCTCTAAGTGTTGTAGGAGCTGGAATAGTTCTAGTAGATAATGGTCATTTTAGTGATGTACTATGTGTTCCAAGAATTTCCTGCAATTTGTTATCAGTCTATCAGATCACTCATTCTGGTAAAGGTAAAACTATGACCTTTACACCTCACCAAGTTGTAATCAAGGATTTTAAAGATCCTCAACAGGTCCTAGCTACCAGAATTGTTGATGATATTACCAGGTTGTACAATTTTAACAACTTTGGGTCATCACCTTTTTCTTCAGTTTTTGTTGCTCATAGTGATAACTTGAGCAAACTTTGGCATGAGCGATTTGGTCACCTAAATTATCGCTCATTGCAACAACTATGTAAAGACAATATGGTGACAGGTCTTCTGATGGTATCTTGCAGGGATGGTGTTTGTTCTAGTTGTGTACTCAGAAAACATCATCAGGACAGTTTTGACAAATGTGCCTCTTTAAACGCCTCAGTTCCCTTGGAGTTTGTGCATAGTGACTTGTGTGGTCCTCTTCCATCTGCTTCCTTTTATGGTTTCAAATATTTCTTAAATTTCATTGATGATTACACCAGACGCACTTGGGTTTATTTCCTAAAACTTAAGAGTGAAGTATTTAACATGTTCTTGGCCTACAAGGCCCTTGTTGAAAAATAATCTGGTCATCAAATTATTAAGTTAAGATCTGACAATGGAGGAGAATATGTTAACAAAAAGTTCACTACTTTTCGCACTTATCAAGGCATCCAACAATAGCACACTGTTCCATATACACCACAACAAAATGGTGTAGCTGAGCGGAAGAACTGCACTTTAAAAGAAATGGCTAATTGTATGATCCAATCTAAGGGACTAAGTCTTCAATTTTGGGCTGAAGCCATTAATTGTGCAAATTACATAGTTAATCGCACCCCCACTAAAGCATTACAAGGTACAACATCGGAAGAAGCATGGAGTAAAAATAAACCTGATGTAAGTCACTTCCGTGTGTTTGGTAGTGAAGCATGAGCTCACATTCCGGATGAAAAACGGAAAGCATTGCAGCCTAAAAGTGAAAAGTGCATATTTGTTGGATATTCTGAAGATGTAAAAGGTTATAGACTTCTTCAACCACATTCTCATGATATAATCATTAGAAGAGATGTTAAATTTGATGAAAATCTCTTGGCCTGTGAGCCTAACTTGGCGATTGTGCCATCTTTGGCCTGCGAGCCTGATTCGGCGTTTGTGCCTTCTTCTTCTTATTCCAACTTCCTTGACAGGTTTCCAACTCCAGTTTCTGATGATGAAAGTGAGGATGAAAATCCACCTCCGTCTGCTCATGTTCCTCCAGTTGCACTAGCACAAGTGCTTCCTCGATGGGTCCGTTCAACATGTGAAGCAGCTGGTGATCTTACCGGTGATCTTAGAGATCAACGTCGAACACGTTTTCAGTTTCAGCGAGCCTCTTCTCTTTTGGCTCAAGTTTCCGAGAATCATGATCCAGAAACTTTTGCAGAAGCTTCAGGGAATCCAGATTAGGATGCATCCATGGATGAAGAATATCATTCCTTAATGGCGAACGATACTTGGGATCTTGTACCTCTTCCAAAAGGGAGAAAACTTGTCAGATGTAAATGGGTCTACAGAACTAAGTATGCATCAGATGGAAGTGTTGAAAGACTTAATGCATGGTTAGTTGCCAAAGGTTTTTCCCAAGTTGAAGGGATTGACTACAATGAAACATTTTCTCCCGTTGCAAAAATGAACTCCATCCGCCTTGTTCTTTCCCTTGCAGCCTTACATAACTGGGAAGTCCATCAAATGGGTGTCAAGTCTGCCTTTTTACATGGTGATTTACAGGAGGAAATTTACATGGAACAACCTCCTGGATATGTTCAGAATAACTCTAGCCTTGTCTGCCGCCATAAGAAATCCTTATATGGCCTTAAGCAAGATCTTAGAGCTTGGTATGCCAAAATGGATAACTTTCTCCTTGACACTGGTTTTTCTAGATGCCATTCTGACCCCAATGTCTATACCAAGAAAGTAAAAAACCATCTCCTCATACTTGTTCTATATGTTGATGACCTTATTCTTACTGGTAGTGACCCTAAGCTTATAACCCATGTGAAATCCAGTCTAAAACAAAATTTTGAAATGTCAGACTTAGGACATTTGCATTATTTTCTTGGTCTCCAAGTCTTGCAAACCAAAGAAAGAATCTTTCTTTCTCAGTCTAAGTATGCTTGTGACCTTCTTCGTCACTTTCACATGGAAGATTGTACACCAACCGCTTCTCCCTTCCAATCTGGAGTCAAACTTTCTGCCGCTTGTACTTCGCCTGAAGTCGATGCCACCTTGTATCGTCAGCTTGTTGGTAGTCTCTTATACTTGACTCATTTCTGTCCTGACCTTTCCTTTGACATTGGTCGTGTTGCCCATTATATGCAGACACCTCATGAAAGTCACTGGAAAGCAACTAAAAGAATACTTCGATATATTCGAACACAGTTCAGTTTGGGATTCATTACAGTATAGGGGGGAAACCTTTGTTGGTTGGTTTCACTGATTCAGATTGGGTCGGCGATCCCGATGATCGAAAGTCTACTGTAGGTTATGTTTTCAGTCTAGGATCTGGACCTATCAGTTGGGCTTGTAAGAAACAACAAGCTCTTGCTCTTTCTTTAGCAGAAGTAAAATATCGAGCCACAGTTAATGCCAGTCAGGAAGCTTTATGGCTTCAACAGATCCTTTCAGAGTTTGGATTCGAGCAGTAGCAGCCTACTCCACTTTGGTGCGACAATCAAAGTGCCATCAAGCTTGCCAAAGATCTAGTTCTACATCAACGTAGCAAACACATTGAGCTACATATGCACTTCATCAAAAATCTTGTTCATGATCGTGTTTTTGAAGTGCTCTTTTGCCCTGCAGATGATCAAGTTGCAGACATCTTCACCAAGTCTCTTACGGAAGCAAATTTTTCTAAACTTCGATCTATGTTAGGAGTTCAGGAACTTGTCATTAAGGGGGGACAGGCTCTATTACCTCCTTCCTTCTCCTAATAGTGTCACTTTGGTAAATCCTTCAATCCTATCCCAAGTTGTTCTTAAGGGGGGATGTTAGGATATTTAGACACTTAGGAGTTAGTTAAGATCATCTTGAGTAATATATCCGTTAGGGATAGTGTGTTTCTTTAGTATGCATTAGTATGCATTTGTAAATACTTAATCCGATGGTCACAATATGTTCCCGACATAGAGTGATCCGACGGCTCAACTTCTATTAGATCATACCTAACCTTGATCCATGGCTTAACACCCGATTGGTCCATGATCTCTATTTAAAGAGCATGGAGGGTCATTGTTTAGTTGATCAATTATGAGAAGCTCATTTGTAACTTTCTTTCTTTGCATAATAAATTGTCCCGTAGAAGCTATTTGGCCGGGGCCGTGGAGTGTTTCCCTCAAGAGGGTTTAAACCACGTCAAAACATCGGTGTGTTGATCTGTGATCTATTTGTGTGAAGCGGCTGCTCTTGGTGTTCGGTCCTTTGATAGTACCCTGTGTACCCGAACACCCGACCACCAGAACACCAAAGGCAGAGGCCCGCTGGCTCTAGCAGTGGACTGCCAAAAGTGCGAAACAAATGTGCAAGAGTAGCTAGCCTGTTTCACAATTTGGCAATGACAATGAACTTGTCCCTAGGTCGCAGCAAGCCTGAAGTGCCCGAGCAAGCACAGACTAGGTAGATGACCAAGGTTGCAAGAGACTGGAGGATGAGTTCAACAAGTACATGATAGTGAGCTCCAGACGCCAAGAACAACTTCAGAAGTTAACCATAGTAGCAGACGAGATCAGCACCAGTGGTGTCCAGCTGAGGTGGCTCGAGGGTGAGCCACAAGTTTGTGTTGGGGTCTGTTGGCACGGGATTAGTCCACGGGAAGTGTGGAAGCCGACAAGTTGTGAAAGGAATAATCCGTGGAAGAAAGGGTTATTCGCGGATAACACGGATGCATGGAAGAAGTTAATTAGTTAGAAAAGGGTCATGTGGACGATTTTGTAACCATGTAGATTCGTATAAATAGGAGAATGATTGTAAACTTAAGGGCATGGAATTGCATTGTATTGCATGGGATGTAATTGGAGATCCATTGATGGATAGAGCTATTGAATTTGTGAGTTTTGATCTATTTTGTATCGCGATATGATGTATTGACTCTTTCTGCGAAGGTCATTCCGCAGGTTTTACTGAATCCATGAAGATATTCGATTATGGTTTTATCTCTGTCTTTGTTTCTGTTGAATGATGGATGCGAATGTCTGATGGAATGTTTAATACTTTATGGGATTAGTAATCGTTGTTTATGCTATTAAGTAATTAGATCATGTTAATACGAACACCTGTAATGTGTTGATGCTACTGTTGATGAATCTGCAAATAGTGAAATGTTAGCATAGTGCAAATGGCGTAATATTTGGTTTCTGCGAATGCAATTATGTTTGATGCATGTCCTCAACTCCATTGTGGAAACTTGGTTCCTGCAGCCACCTTGTGCATCTCGGGTGAGACTTCATTCACTCTGTGAGTGTTGTTGGAAGGGTTAACACCCTTCTGGGCTGGTGCATAAGGGAGTTTGGGTTGGTGTTTGTTAACGACAGTGTGCAGTGAATCCTTGTTGATAGTCGTTGTGTCAACACATGGTCGATGTCGAAAGTCCACTAAACTACATACTATGGATGGTATTCCTTGGATACATTCCTGGAGAAGACTGATGTGTTTGTGCAATAAATAATCTGTCGGTCTTACCATAAAAATTCTTACTGATCGGTGATCACTTTCACCGACTAGAACTGAAATTCTATACTGCGCAACAACGTGACCAAATTTCAATGTGCAATTCATCCACTAAAAAGATGTTGGCCAGACTTTACATCACATATTAACTTTGACAACATTTAAAAAGAAAGTCGCATAAAGATTTGGGTCGATGGACAAGTGACTCCTTTTAAAACATGCAAAGTACTGAAATGATAGGCTCTAGTTGTAGCCATAAATTGTCTCACCGTGGTTTGCAAGAAGAAAAGGGGATTGATGATGGGTCTGTTCCTTGAAACAATTGATCACCCAAACCCTACGGATGCTAAATTTTTTTACAATGACGATATCAATCAAAAACATAAAAAAATCAAGAAAACAACGTTTCTTATCTTTCTTCTCGCATTAGTCGTTAATCTTCCCACGTCCATGATATCTTGTCAACTGAGTAGGTTGGTGGTCTTTGGTCGATAGCCTTCAACGACGTTCTATAGATTTGTTCGACTCTTCAAATTATGTGAGCAACTTTGGCCAGTAGCTATTATCGACAGGCGAACTCCTAGATAGAATGGTCGATGCTCCTATCATAATATTTTTCTTCTGTAGACGTATCAACCAAGGACAGTAACTAGTAAATATAACATGGTATTTTCCCGCAACATATTAGTTGTCATGTATTCCAATCAAGGAGCTTCTACATGAAAAGCAATGTCAGCAGCATCCAGTGGTACCTCGACCACAAGCAACATATTTTACAAATTTCTTTAGTAGCACCAATAACTAGAAATATTTACTTTCTCTTGAAGGTTTCTTTTCGTCTCACGCATCTCACACTTTCATCCAGGTTCGAACCACATTCACTCATTGATACTGTCACCTACATATAAGGGATTACACAGACATTCAAGCAGAGAATAAGCATACACAACAGCCATCAAGATAAGAAGTATTGGACTGAATATTCAGTCAATTGACATTCATCTTGAATAGGGTATTTTATACATCATAGATATGGCTAGAGCGGTTTCACTCGCTCCAATTGTTCCTTAGTTATCACATAATACATTAATTAATATAGTGATGACATAAGAAGGCCAATGGCCCCTTCCAACAATCATCATCAGTAATAGATAAGGAAAAATTAGAGAGCAAATCATGTGGAATATACCTTTTTGGTTTCCTTCTTTCATGAATTGGTCTCCTCCATATTGGAACTTGAGGTTCTCTTGTGGCCACAACATCCTCCCTACTTTTCCATTTATTGAAATGGAAAAGTAGGACCCCATTAAACTAAATTTTTGGCATCATGAGTGCAGTTGGAATTGATCTTTGAATTATAACTAAGTCGAATGAAATCTGTTTGTCAGATTATTTGTTGTTTCTTTCTCAATGATCTTTATCAATCGTCATCATTTTTCTTCAACAAGTCACCCAAACTATCCATCTGATTGCTTTACCCTCTACCCGCAACATGCTTTGATGCAATTGGTTGAAATGTCAATTTCCTTACCATATACTATGCACGTGAGCCTCCCATTTGCAATCCTTATCCATTGTTACCCAATCTTTGCTTACAATCTTGCCCACCAAATTGCATGGAAATAGTCAAGCTGGGACTAGCTGCTCTATGTCGTAATATGTCGATTTTCCTCTAGGGTCAGTCGTATCCTTGGAAATGTTGTTTTAGTGATCATCGAGGCCTTCCATGGGGAAATCAACGTGCATTGCAGCTTCATTCAAGTTGCGACCATAACTCAGTTGTGGTGGATTTCCCTCAGATTAAGACTCTCTATCAATTCGTGTAATCTTTATGCAATATTTGTTACCCACTGGATGACTTAGAGCCACATCCAAGAGAGGCTTGATATTTCACTTGTTGTCGGGCGTAAGGTGCACTGGGTGATCACATGGCCTGGTTCAATGATTAAAAATATTTTGAACAATGATCTTTCATGTCAACCTATGATAATGGACTGAAAGCCTATATAAAACTGCAGTTGGGGAATTTGAAGAAAGTAATTATGGGTGAGCCATCTGCGAGAACAGGGCCTCAACTTTCACTAAAATTCTTGCACGTGAATTTTTGGCATTCAATGAAACTGATATTTTTGTCAATGAACCCGGCCATCTTTGATGAGCTCGATGAAACAAATCCAACGCAACTCACAGAATTTGATTATGAACCCCAGAAGTGCCAAAATGACCCTTATGATTCCTCGGTTAACCTAACCAATGGTCTACGTTGCTTGAAAAGTTAACCCCTTAGCTAAGGAACTTATCAAATCGTTACACTTTAAGCCTCGAACCATTTGTCACATCTTCATGATCTTCTAGATAGCTCTTGTGTTAAAGGAACTCTCCTTTACACTACAAACTTGCAAAGTGCCATAAATTAAAAAAAACAAAAACAAAAAATAATGATTTAAAAAAAACAAAAGCAAAAACAAAAAACACAAAATATCTATCTATCTATCTATATGTTATATATTAGAAACATACATATATTATATATAAAAAACTTAAATATGTGCACCTTTTTCCGTTGAAAAGATTCAACCAAAGAAAACAAGAGCAACACAAGAAAAAGAGAAATGTGTCAACTTATTATCTATATCTATATATATATATATATCTATCTATATATATATATATATATATATATATATATATATATATGTATGTATGTATGTATGTATGTATGTATGTATGTATGTATGTATAATAAGTTTTTTTTAAAAGTAAATAGAAATTGGACTATTAAAATTTTCTCGCCGAAAACTTAACAAATATCTACTGAAACAGTCGACAGGATTAAACAAATATCCAGCAAAACTGTCGGCCCAAACTTGTGATTTTTCGTCGATCCTATCAGTCCAAATTTTTTTGACTCGCGGTTGAAGGGAGGCATACATGAAAAACCTGTCCCCCTTTCACGTTTTTCGAACCCATTTCAAGCATAAAGTGGATGGCTTACGTGTATGGAGATCCACTATGGCATAGTTTTGACAAAAGGTGTGATTTTTATATCTAGCAATTGCCCCAAAAGGTGCAAAATAACGCCGAAAGGATTAAAATATATATAATAATAATAATAATATAGATGCGATGAATTCAAAATAGAACACTAAAATCATGGGAAATACAAAAGAAACATCTGAAAATTGAAGTGAAGGATATTTCTTTAAAATGTAAAAACACTAAAGAATACATTTGAAACTAATTAATTTGCTCCTTGGTATAAGGAGTTATGTCACTAACAAAAATATAGGTGTGCTTTGTGGGTAGATGTTATGATGTTAATTGTGTGTCTCCCAAAAGAATTCAAACTCTCTCTCTCTCTCTCTCTCACACACACACACAGACACACACTTAAAATGCATAAACATAAATATAAAACTTAAATAATATTAAAAACCACATAGATGAATGTATTCAATGTTGACATTTATATTGACATATTGTGGAACATAAATTTGACATATTAAGCTTTTTTTAGGTAGGTAGATGCAAATCGCTAGTTACAATTACAAGCCACATATGAAATAGTCATAATAAGTAGCTCCTACTTGAAACACACAAATGGAAGAGATAATTAGTATCCCATAGAATCACTAAAAGAATAAAATAGGGAAGCTAGAAAGTCCTACTTCCAGTAGAGAATAACAACATTATTTACAATAAATTATTTAGTTCTTGTCAAAACTATTTAAGATATAAAAAATAGAGAATATAGCTTTTGTGTATATCCATCTACCTTGGGTAAGGATAAACTTCATGACTAATTACTTAATAAATATGGAAGAAAATATGTGACGGCACACATCGTAGTGTATCAAGGATAATAATAATTCAATTTATAATGAGGAACACCTCAATTTGTAATTGCATCATATATGTACAAGCATCTTTCTAAATAAACTCAAATCCTTCTAAACAACGAAATATAGATGTTGGGAAGTTGCAATTTCCTCTAATTTAAAGCTATACATTTATCCTCTTTACACTAGAAATGATATGAAAAGTAAATCAAAATATACAAATTTCAGATACAAGCTACAAAATTGTACATCATTTTGTAGCAAAAGCTAAAAGGAATCCAACATGATGGCATGTTTGCTAGCAAGGTATTTCCCTATTTGTTCTTTATGCAGCACATGAAATTTTCTCTTAGATTATTAACCCTGAAATTTGTCTCCCTTAAATCAACATGGAACAAACTTTTCGGATTTGTAAGAGTTGTTATAGAATCCTCACTTTGCTCAAAAGTCAATATTACAACATCCATCAACAACACAATAGAACATACACCCTATCATGTATTGGCACATTAATCTCTTGTGATGGATTAAGAATAACTAAATAGGTTTTAGAAAAATAATTACTACACTCTCAAAAATAAATTATATGGACCTAAAAATTAATTATATGGATTATTGTAACTGAGGTGTAGCCATTTTAATTAATAATCTTGGAATTGTAATATAATACATGCAAAGGAACACCCTTGAGTGTACAACACAACATGTGTGATAAAAATACATAAATTAAATAAAATTACAAGCAATGATTATCTTCACATTAAATATACGGATAAGTAGATAAAGATAATCTTGAGTATGTTTAAATCTTTTCTATTGATATGTGAATATGGGTGTCTATTTTAGCTATTTTTTTAGAAAACAATGTTTTTTTTACTGCAATTTTTTTTCAATTCTAACTATTCAATTTTGACATAGTTTTTTTACAATGAAAAAGTACATAGATTGTGCTAGTGCATCTCTTATTTTTCATAAATGTTTCATGAATATTTTCATAGATATTTGGAGTTTCACCACATATTTTTATCAAAATTTTCCTCACCATATAGACAGCCATATTCATGATTTTACCCTCTCATTTGTTCACTAAAGGGCTTTGTTGCATAGACTCCTTGATTTTTTGTTTGTGATAGGTATTTGTTAATCGCTCATGGGGTAAACTTTAATTCTCAACCAATTTCGTAGTTGTCTGTAGTTGCATTATCTTGGCTCCCTACATTCCTTGACTAACACTATTCTTGGAAGGTAAGCTATGCCCACCTTCGAAGCTTCAAGATATATTGTCCCTCGTAAGAAGTGGGACCTTCTGTGGGAATGTAGATGATGATTTTTTGTTTAGGGTAAATTCACCAGGCCCCACTATCAACAAATTCACCCAAAGGATTGTGACCATGATCAACAAGAATACTGTGATTATAGTGTCTCAAGGTAAGGTGCCAAGGCTGAGATTTTCTTCGACGGTTCAGTCTCTACTTTTTTAGATCTCCAGTGTGGAGAGCCCTTCATCCCAACCCCACTACGGTGAAAAGGAGGAGAACAACTCAAAACATGCCATAAAGCCCAATGGAATTGTCATAAGAGAGCATGTGATGGAGTTTTTGCTGACTATGAGGAGGCTGATAACCCTGATCCAATTATGGTCTCCAATCTCCTCGTGCACATTGTGGACACCCATGTTTACCATCTGTAGGATACAGTAACCATGCTTGATATGGAGTTGGATTCCATATAGCCTGAATTGGATAAAGGTAAGAAACTCTAACATATTTTCTCTCTTTGTCGTACTTTACATACCACTTGTGATTTTTAAGTTTAGTTTTTCATAATGAAAAATCCTCAATTTTATTGCCTAGTAACGAAAGTTACATTGATATAGTTTCTTCTTGTAGTAAAATTCAAAGTGATTCATGTTAGAAAATTGTTTCTCACTCCTTCATTTCAAACAATTTTGTATCCTTGATCCATTTTGGTTTCCTTAAATACAATTGTCTCTTGATTGGAGAATTCTATATTTTCCATTTGCTAGTTGCTTGTAATCTCTAGAATACTCTAGATTTTTATTGTTAAATTGTAAATTCCACCTTAAGAAACAAGAAGGATTTCCGACTTGTTTGGCCAACTGATGCTTTAATCCCCAAATCATCCTTACGTTCTCTCTCTCTCTCTGCAACTCTGCCATCTAGCTACCTCTCTTGTTCCTAAAGTAACTTTTATTTTAATTTTTGCTTTCTCAAGCCCTTCTAG
This sequence comes from Larix kaempferi, assembly GCA_027924585.1. Classification (NCBI taxonomy): domain Eukaryota; kingdom Viridiplantae; phylum Streptophyta; class Pinopsida; order Pinales; family Pinaceae; genus Larix; species Larix kaempferi. The sequence continues at coordinate 12,150,776 of BSBM01000835.1, read as the reverse complement.
CTATAAGGGAGTGGGTAAATAACTAGGGTAATTGTTGCAAAAGGTGTTTTATGAGAAACAACTACATTAAGAATTATGAAAGAGTGGTTCCATGTAAAAACCAACCCGTTTAGTAGTTTTGAGACACAACCCTATTATTCTCATCTTCAAGATTCGAGCTCTTATACAATCATTATTTTGGTTGGACAACATTCTATTATGGTTGAACCATATATTGAAGCTTTTGGACCTCTTATACAATCATTATTTTGATTCGAAAACATTTTGATATAGGCCTGTACAATATATTGAAGCCTTACCAAGAGGAAAGGCAATTAGTTTCATCGATATATCTTGATATTTTCCTAAACACCTTTAATTGCTCATCTTGGTTACCATTTTGTATGGTTGATATTTCAACATTTGACTTTCTATGTTTTAGCAGCTTCAATTCCCACCAACAGTTTGCTTTTCTTAAGCATTAAGAAGTAATTTGGTTTAGTAGTTGATATCAAAGTAATGATTTTTTTTCCTTTGCAAGTTGAGAGTAAAAACGTTATTTCCTTTCATCAACTTTCCTCAACAACACCTTATGTTTGTTGTTTGTAGCTTTTATCAACATTCCTTTGCACCTTCAGAGGCAATTGCTAGTATAGTTATAATTCTTTTTAAGATATATGATTTGCTAAGATTTCTATACTTGGATACAAAAATATAGACATTTGATTTTTGTTCCTCCCGTCCTCTAAATGTCACCAAAATTTGTATATTTGACATTTTAAAAATTAGTAATATTTGTAGAAGATTAGTCAGACAATCTTAATTAATATTAAAGTCAAGCACCACGACCATCCATGGGACATTGATGACCTTCTCATCTTCTGTCTACACAATCTTGTCAAGAGTGTCATCTAGAAGCATGTCTAGCTTCCCCTTCAATTTATTAGTGACCTCCTTTGACAACTTATTATTAGACTGCACTCATTAGGTTGAAGACAAAAATGTTTTTGAATAAACTTTATATGCAAATGATCATAATAAATTAGGAAAATGCTTTAATATGAAAAAATATTAAAATATCATTAAACAAATAAACTTTATATGCAAATGATGATAATAGATTAGATGATATTAGAAAAATGATTTAGTATGAAAAAATATTAAAATAGTATTAAACAAATAAACTTTATTTGCAAATGATGACAATAATTAGATGATATTTTTTAAAATAATATTTACACATTATTATGCTATTTTGAAATTCTAGAATTTTTTATTAGGGAAAATAGAGATTGGTTAACTTAAAAAAATTATGAATGTAGATAATCTCTTCAACTTTGTGAGAGTATATATTAATCATTAATACAAAATATTATGAGGTTATACTTTATATCTAGTGTTTAATTATGATTAAAAATGTAATATTGCATGTATATCTCTCAAAATATTGAAATAAACTAAGAAATTAAGAGAGGAGTTATAGTGGTAAAATAAACACATAATCAACACCCCTATAAAACTTGATGTGGGAAAACCCAACATGAGAATGAGGGTAATGTTTTGCTCTTTTCTTCTTAGATATATAATGCACTATATAAAAAACAAACGGTCTCACTATGTAGTTAGAATATACATTGTGAACTATAAATGTATACTATAAGATCTTCTTCTTCTTCCAAGGATACTCAAATATAATTATACTATTTTGATTCAAGCTTGGTACAATAGGAAGAAAACCCATTCCTTTCCTTCCATCTTAGTTTTTGACATGTTTTAATAACCATCAAGGGCAAGGGTTAGGGTTTTTGAATGCCCCAACTCCTAATTAGGGTTAGGGTTTTTTAATGCCCCGACTCCTAATTAGGGTTGGGGTTTTGAACCCTCTAGAATCTTCTTCAAAGTCCATATGTGACTAGCTTTACATTTGTGTGTAATGAGGTCCAAAGTAGCATCTACAAGGCACTGCGATGGTCAAACCATAGGTTAGTTTGTGGGAGGCATAACTTCCTCATATGGACTCTAATTGAGGCCATTTTCGTGCTATTAGAAAGCTCTTGATGAGTATAATAATGTAAGAGAATTGCAAACTTTGTTTATGATTTTTTTACCCCTAAAATTGTCATTTAATACTTGAAATAGGCTACAAAAATTCTGGACCCCAAATCACCAAAATATGATCTACCCTTAAAATTGGCCCAACAATTCCACCTTGAATCTATCACTAAACCATAAATAAATTATTAGGCATTGTGCAGCTCTCAAACACATAACTGCAAAATTTGGCATTATGCATAAGTTCAATTTTTGTAAAATGCCACCATGTTGCAAGTCAATCTAGATAAATATATGGAATATATTACGAAATTCACCTTATATACATATGGATTGATTCGTCAGTTGTACTATCACTAATTTAATGGTACAGAACATGCAATGGACCCACCTTTATTCTAAACTCAACATTACATTTATTCTAAACTCAACAAAACATGAACTTTAAAGGGTTTGTTCTTAAATTTTCAAATAGTTATTTGAATTTTTCCAATTATCACTCTGGCCACCTACCAACAAGTGTCAAGTTTCAAATTATATCAATCACCCCCACGCTGCAGGGTCCTCTTATAATGTGAACATCAACAATGTACTAAATTGATGAATGTACACTACCTCTATGCAAATTTTCACTCAAATGTAGCCCAAAAATCACAAATTGGGTAGACCCAAATCTAATCTTAGAACAGAGACATATAGAGAGAGAATTAGATAAAAAAAAAACCATTAAGAAAAGGACCAAAAAGTGATTCAGGTATAGGGAATAACAATTTACCTGCAAAGGAAAAAGTGGCTAGAGGAAGCTCCATACTCTTAAACAGAGTCGAAGGGCCTTCTACTGTCAGAATCCAGGATCTGAGGTTGGCCATGCCTTCACTTTAGGCTGCTGCAAATAAATCTTGAGAGTGACCCACAATAACACCCACCTTGTCACTAAGAACCCACCTGCCTTCTACTCCTAACAACAACCTCTTGCAAGAAACTCCAGCCAAAGTTGTAGTTTTCTCTAGCCAAACATGCCAATTTCATTCCCTGTATATATTCTTTACTCCACAATACAATCCCAAGTTACAATAAGAGCTCACTCTGGCACAACTTATTTGTATTTTGGATATGTCTAATAGAATTTCGATTGATTTTTTTTATAAGAGAATTAGAGGTAGCTCCATTTTTTGGAGGTTTGATAAGTAAAATAAAAATTTCAAAAGAGGTAGCTCCATTTTCTTATGTTCTATGCATAGGTTTTGATTGTTCATAGTACAGATTTTGATTTTGAAAAAATTGCAAAATATATTTGATGTCCTAGGAAATATTGTAAAGTAGGGTCTTCCAATGTAGGTCTCTTTACATGGTATAACTGTGGATTGCAAAATAAAAATAATTCAACTTACACAAACATACCATGAAATTAAGAATAGGCAATGTTAGTCAAAATCATAGATAACCTTTTAAGGCTAAGCTTTAAGTTGATCCCTAACTCATGAAAAAGAAAATGGAATACCTTCCTTGAGGGATTCCAGGACGACATTTGAAACATCTATATCATTCACCATATGAAAATATATTGTTTTTTGTTGCATTTTTGGAAAAATGCAACATAAATTTCATATTTAAATGATATGAAAGAACATAAAAAAATGTTACATTATTAACCAAAGGGTGGTCACATAGGTAAATAATACACAGTGTTTCATACACTGATTATCATTCTTCCACATGAACATCATTTGAAATGTAGTGTTTCTGTCCACATTTATACAAGGTATAAGATTTACATGTGCAGTGCATAATTTAACGATGATAGCATAGTTCTAAGAAGAATGTCAATATTCATCCAAAATAACCAATCATAAAATGTCTATAGATTGGTATGGATGATCAAGAAACCCTTTTAACTAACACTACATTTCAACTTTGGACAAGTTTAATGAGCCAAGTTTGTATAAGAGATCAATAGTGCAGGTTGATCTGGGTTAATGACTCTGGTTAAGATAGAAGGAAAGAAGAATTCAGCTTGTAGATCTAACCAGCAGTGTTAAGCACTTGATTTGGTGTCTATGGGAAGAAACACCTCAATGCAAGTTCATATGCTGAAAATATAGCTCCATTTACCAAGAAAGCACGCGCCACATCATTTCGATCAAAAACAACTAACTCTTAAGCAAGGATTCCGATCACTCGTTTTAGATTCAAAATTCAAGACTTTAATACCTTTTGAAAGTCATTTATTTTCCCATCAAACAAAGAGCAACTATAACATCTACTAATCAGATGAATGGAAGCAACTTTTAAAATTAAGAACTCCCTTCCCCGGTGATAACTTACATAATGGGTTTTGAAAGGAACTTATTTTCTTTATCTTTCATATAACAGATTGCTCTCCAACAGACCCTTTAGAAAAAAGAATGAACATTGAAATTTTACGACCTGCATTCTACTTCTCACACCCTTTTTATTCAACCGAGAATCTTTTGTCTAGTGCTTCGGATTTATTGAACTCAAGGAACCGGGTAATAAGATTGCTAGACAAAATAGAATAGGGTGACTGAATGCCAAATGGAAATCACATTGACAAATCTCTTCTGATTTTCCCATGTGGACCAACCAAAAACCCCAGGGGAGCCGAAACCCCAACCTCAAATTTTTTTTGATTGGCGAGCGTTGAGGGATTGCATCTGTGGGATTTGGGATGTCATAGTTCTATAGCAAATGACCGAGACTAATAAAATGTGATACAAAGCAAAGGGATTTATGACTCAAAAACATGGAAATTGAAAACATGGAACCAGCTCAAAAACCCAGGGGAGCCAAAACCCCAGCCTCAAAATTTTGTTGATTGGAGAGCGTTGAGGGATTGCATCTGTGGGATTCGAGATGTCAAAGTTTTGTAGCAAATGGCCTAGACTAACAAAATGTGAGACAAAGCAAAGGGATTCATGACTCCGCAATACCTGAGCTTATACATCAAAGGGGATTTTGTATAACCGCACTGAGTGAAGATGTGGGTATGCCACATCTAGCATTTATGCATAGAGAATGAATTTATAACTTGCTTATTTCCTTATGTGATAATGAAGCATTACTATTTGACAGTTCTCTTCTTTTTGATGCAAAAGATCCTATTTTTTATAGAAGATCCCGTTCTAACTCCCTCTCTATTTCCTAGTGTTTCCTCATCTCCTTTTGTTTCGTAACGATGTCTACCTCAAGTCTCCTACCCATAGTAGACACCATCTACTCCCATTTCCGAAACCCTACTTCCCATTTCTCATTTTTTATCAATGGAGACACATAGGTATCAACAGACTGTCCACGCAACCCATGCACATATGTACTTCCTTTGCAAAATAGATGGACATGGATACAATAAGGGATACATGAGTCACATATAGAAAGACAATTCACCAGTAGTAAAATCACGAGCCAAGAAGCCAATTTCAAGATCATATAGATTTAGTAACAGAATGGCAACTGCAAGAACAATCCTAGCAGACTGTGAGTCATCAAGAATCTATTTTCCTGATGCATATGCACAATAGTAAAAGAACTTTGAAGATAGACATTATGATACTGTGCAGCCAATTATAGATATACTGACAAAATAGATACGTGTCATTGCAGACAGGCAAGTAGGCAGTCAGAGTAGGGTACCCCAAATTTAGCCAAATTCCGAAAATAGTTCTTACTTCTTTAGAGGAAATCGCTAAAATACACCAGAAGTTGGAATAGTCCCACACAGATTATTGTTTGAAATATCCCTGCAAACATAAGATGAATGAAAGAGAAACTACTAAGAACTGTGGTTACGTAAACCTCGTATCAAGTTTGTTACAACACAAAACCAACAATAAACAAATAACTTGACACTTACACAACTTTAAGGTTTGGAAGCAACGTTAGCTCTCGTGGAATTTGTCCAGTCAACATATTGTTGTTGATACGACTGTTCAACAATGAATCGATGATATAATTGTCATGAAGCATTTATTAACAGACCTGAGAGTACTGAGAAAGATAATGGAGGACTGAAATATAAATATGTGAGGACTTCAGAATATAGAAGTGTTTTAAATAGACACTGGAAATGCCAATGCTTAAAGAACATTCAGGAACACAAGAGACTTCAAATTTCCCAGTGGCCAAATTCCCCAGTGACCGAGGAATTTCACCAGTTAAATTATTGTTATACAAATCCAAGCTAATAAGGCTCTTTAGATTACCAAGCTCCCCCAGAATGTTTCCCATGCTGATATTTTTGTAACGCTCCCTGCAGTACATATTTGAAGCAAGAAGTCAAAAAAGCATATAATTTCAATGCACATAAAATACTTGTTTCTTCTTGAAACACTTCACTGCAAATGAATAGCCCCTTTATTTCAATTAGACCCAGAATTTTCAATAATTATTTTTCCTTTCAACGTGAAGAATAGGAATACCTGTCAAGCAGTATGGCGAGGAAGATGAATCTTTTCTTTACTACCAACCATATGGAAACTATTTTTAACTTTTTGTAAGACAAAGAATTTTAAAAGGCAATTCAACAAAATCACCGAAATAAATAAAATTATTAATTGTCAAACAATGCCCATGTTGATTAAGTTCACTTACAAATCACTAGATAGATTTCCTGCAAAATGGTATTAAGACAAATATACACAGATAAAAATGACCTTTTCATCCTCAAAGTCTTCTCCCCATATATATGCTCAATCAAAGCATAGATAGATTTCCTGCAAAATGGTATTAAGAAAAATATACACAGATAAAAATGACCTTTTCATCCTCAAAGTCTTGTCCCCATATATATGCTCAATCAAAGCAGGATTGCATGGGTACCAAATCTACTACCACCCCTTCCCGTGGGAGCCTCATCGGTTGCCTGATCATGGCCCTTGAAAAACAGTAGAAATAATTTGCAGACTACAATGATGAACAACTCAATAAAAGAATCTAATCAGTAAACAGCAATAATGTTTAACCCGTGGGGATAAACCCAAAGCTGAAAATACATATTTCAACTTATACTCTATTCTTGGGACAATATACTTGGTAGTGTTCATCTCAACTCATCACCGATCTCTCTCTATTTTTGGGGGGGTGAGTATTTGAAAGCATTTGAGATGAGCATGGTAGCTCAACATCTTCATCTGAGGTATGCAAATAGTGTGGCTGTAAATATCATCATCATTTTTATGTCTTGCTGCTATGAGAAGAACACTAATCAATCTAGAGAAGAAGTGGTCATCCATGTGACATGAACTGGAATTACAAGATCAGTGGCACTTTGTAGTCTGCTGTGTTCTATCCCTAATATGAGTATGAAGTCAAACAACTTACTGAACTAGTCGCCAGATCCTAGAACTTCCATTCTTCATTTTGTGTTCTAGAATCTAAACAAAATAAATATTTAAAAAGAGGGAATAAAAGACATGCATCGTTTAACAAGAACATCAAATGGGCAACCAACAAATGCTAAACTGAAAAGAATAGACTTACAAATATTGTAAATGTTCAAGCATTCCAAGCTCAGGCACCAGACGACCAGAAAGATTTGAGTTGCCCAAGTCCCTGCAAACATAGCAAAATTAGGAACAACGTAAAATAAAAAGCAGCCCAAAAATGCTTCTCTGGAGTCTGAACAGCTACACGGACATAGGGAAATAATCTTACACTCTTATCACATGGTTATTCTGGTCATAGGTAACATGGAACCAGGTACAAGGATTCACAAGAGTAGGATCCCAGCTTTGTAATACATTGTTAGGATCTAACAAGCTTCTCCTGAATGCATGAAGGGCATCACCTGTCAAAAAAATCTTAAATCATTTCAATAATCTAGGTTGGATTCTTTAAGGAAGTTGAAACTGCACTCTTGTCCATTCAATATATATAGATGTAGATGTATCATGGGTATATCAGAATTCTTGTTTAGAAATTTGAATAAGGGTAATGGGTCCTTAAAAGTAATGGTCAAACTCACTCACAAGGAGTTTGGGCTCTCTCCAGGGAAAATTGTAGTTTCCTTCACACAACCAGAATGTTGAAAGAACACGTGCTTTCTCAAAATTATAACCCATATTAAATCAGCATCTGCTCTTTCAAATTCTGATTCGAATGTTGCAATGGATTCTAAAGAGACTCACCTTCAGAATTAGAAAAGACACCTGAGGCTAAAAAGAAGCTCGCCACCACTACAAGCACAAGGATTTTCCACAGAGAACCCATTGTCATCCTTGCCAATGAAGCTTCTAGCATTGTGTCTGAATAGCACAAGCGCCATATCACCGCAGACAACCTTACATGGATGTTCAAGAGCTTTCAGGACATGGCCCATGATTGGCCTCTTTGAAAGTCGTTGATTGAGAAAAACCTTGGCTATTACGGCCACAACCCATACTTCCTCTAGCAGGTCCTATGAAATGAGGATTCAATTATTCAGGCAAGATTGCCCTTGTCATGAATTTTGATCAGGGGCAAGGCACGATATAGCCATGAAAACTCCCTAGCTCGCATGTCATCGCATTCAATGGTGGTAATGTTCCCTGAAAATACATCTAGCGGGACTTTGCCAAAAAACTAAACATCATGTGCACATGTAGTGGGTGATGAACCTGAGTCTCCTCAGTCCCATGAACTACATTTGTGCACCTTAACAATATTATCTGATTATTAAAACCCCAAACTCTATATCTACGACAACGAAATTTGTGTACTCTGTGATTACAAGCTCATATTATAAAAATAACAGAGAGCTTAAACATCATGACTTCTTCATAAATATAAAGTGAAATCAATTAAAGATTGGAGATGGAAACAAACAATGATGGGAGATGGATAAAGGATCATGCTAGAGTTAGGGTTTAGGGAGAAAATATGTCGATCCATAACTACATTATTTGAACAGATTTGAGAAATCAAATGAGCATATGAAAATTTTGACTATATTATGCCAAAATGCCATGGGATATGCACTGGGAAATGGCCAAGAGCCGTGCAACCACACCAGGTTGAGAGTCTCCATATTGACTGCTTGCAGAACTTAAGATGTTAGGCCTTTGCATTTATCATTGAGTAAAATGTTGTTTGCTTTAACGTCTCTGATAAACAGCAGCAAAATGCACTCAATTCCTGTCATATTTCAACAATACATTGTTCTTATAGATGTATTGAAGGATGCTAATATAAAATTTCAAAAAAAACAGATTGAAAGTTTATTACTGATCTAAAAGGAACTAACCCCTTTCCATCCTATGAAGTCAGCAATTTTCCCACTGACAATCGCTCCTACCATTGCACCGACATTGGACAATGATCCAAAAAGAGAGAATTTTCAGAAAATTTGAGCTTCATAATCCTTCCTCCTATTGCTATATCAATATGAAATAGGAGGTTTTCGCTTGTATAATTGGAGATATACCCCAAAAAAATTCCTACATCGATAAAGATTTCAGGAAGTGATGTGAGTTCCCCTCGGCTAGATGTAGAGGAGAGCTCAGCAGTGTATACTAGATTAGGGAAAACCCAACACCAACCCCCGCATTTGCAACATCCCCCTATCTATCCATTCGAAAGCGCCTTTCATGAGGTGAGAGTGGTCGCCTTCCCTAAAGCAACTTGGATATAAACTACGATTCAGATTCAGTAATATTTGTTGAAATCAGATTTGATTTTTTGTGCCATTATAATGGACACCTAAAACCTCCATGGCTATGGGAGAGATGCTATTCCTAGTTATGCAGAGTGCCAGGACAGAGCGTAGCATGTATCCCTTAGAGAGAATGACGAAAGGTCCCTGTTCCTGCACCCTAAAGCTTGTAATTTTACAAGACCCGACTGCTAAAGCATCCCCTCTGCTAATTGCTTACTTTATCAACATCTGTAATGGAGGAGGATAAATCCCTTTTGTAGTGGACTACTTGAAGAGCCACCACTTCTTCAGCTGTGCATAATAGGGCTACTACAACTATTTTTGATGGCCCGTACTACAGTAAATCTACTTCTGCACCCATGAAACTCAGCATTTAAATATTTTCAAATAAAATGGACTTAGACTTCGGAAATGCAGCAGCCCACACGGCCTCAATGGGCTTGGGAGCAAGTAAAGAGGAATCTGTATGTGTTCAATGTCCTGGAAATGGTGCTTCCCCGTGACGCCAAAGGTTTGCAATATTATAGAGCTCTACAGGAACGTCGGTATCCCATCACTAACTGCAACATCCTCCTACAGAACAAAACAATTAACACAAAAGGCCCGACAAGAACACGATGCTCAGCCACAAGAAAAAGACAACGCTAACTGACCATGGCATGAAAGCATGCTCCATAATCATGGGTAGCGGCAAAAACATGATCAGTGCCTTTGCTTTCTATTCTAGAAAGGCATGGTTTCCGATATGTACCGCACTGCAGAGCCGAAAAGCGACCGAGCATGCCCCAGAGCCGGAAACCCATTCTTGGTACTAAAATTACACGAAATGTAGACAGGAACGAAGAAAAAATACAGGCGGTTATAGAAAAGACCACCCACAAACTCTGAAGCTTTTGGGGAGATTCCGATCTCGAGACCAAGCCACTACGAAAGATTTTACAGACTATTCATCTCGTCTGCACCTGGGTTTAATCCACACGGGTCTACCTGTAGTGCAGGTTTCCCAAAACTCGAACGATATGCGTCGTAATTTCGGGAGCACGCTATCCATGTCGCTGAAAATCATGGCCTGGTAACTTTGGATGCACGCTATCCGTTCCGTCAAAAAGCACTCTTAAACGCTAAGTTCCACTTCCCTGCAATAAATTACCCAGAAATTTGACGGAAATGGTGAATATGACGTAAAAACTAAAAATGCACATGGCGAGATTCTATTAGTTAGATAGATGAGGAATCTTGCTACAGGAGCATGAATTGGCTTCGCAGAAAGAACGCCTTCCGCGTAATTCGGGAAGTTATGGATGTTGAATATTGGTTTCATCATATAATGCTAGACGGGTACAAGGAATGTCTACATGCCCCTCTTTGTTAAAATATCATCTTTAAGTGGATAAGAGAGAGGGCACCGGGATTTTGGTTTATTTTAAGGTAAATGAAAAGAGAGGGGGATAGATAGGATTTAGTTAGATAGATAGGATTTAGTTAACTTTTGTTTCAATTTGTTGTTATCTTACTCATTTTGTTTTTATTAGTTTTAAAATAAATAAAGTATGAGGAATGTATCTTAGGTATATGTGGTTTAGAGTTAGGATAGGATATTGCATTATTTTGGTTTTATTATTAGTCCCTGCGAAGGCAGGGATTATAGCTTTCGATAGAAAATCAAAATGCTTTGACACTATAAATCTTTTAATTGATTTTATCAATGTTTTCTAAAGTTTTCACAATTTTGTTTATTATTTTTAATATTTCAAAAATATAAAAATATTTTTTGAAATTTTTAAATTAGTAATATCTATTTTTTAATTGGTGGAGTGTCATGAAATGACTAAATACCCTTGGTTTGAGGGGTAATTGTCAGAAAAAAAATAAAAAAATAAAAAATAAAATAAAAAATAAAAAAAATAAAAAAAAAAATTAGCTAAATTTTTTAGCATTGCCACTTGGTACTCCTAGATTACGTCACTCCTGCTGGCAATCTGATTTTTTTTTTTATAATCAATAATCTTAATTTCTATTGGCTCAGCAGGTATGATGTCAGTCTTGAAATTTGGAGCAGGGTTCGACGGCACCCTGGCTTATGTTCCTGCAGTTGCAATGCTACTGTTGTACTGCTCTTTTTACATTTCACATATTTCTACGGAGTAAAAAAATGATGTCTTGGGCTATTTAGCCTAAATACTTACGTCAACATTAATATTGATTTGTTGAATTTAACTTACTTTTTCTCTCGGCTTATTTAGCTTATCTGTACTTACATTGACATTAATACTGATATGTTGAGATGTACTTGATATAATAAAATAATACAGTACATTCATTACTCTTTTAACATGCATTACTCTTCATACAATATATTAAGATGTAAAATAAGTGTCATTTTGCATAATAATTGAAATGTTTTAACTATTATATTTTTGGAACTTATTTGATAGTAAATTGATTATATTTTGTTATCTTTTAATAGATTTTAATAATATATATGAAAAATATAATAGTTACACAAAATTTATATTTATATGTTTAATTATTTAAATTATATGGGTATTTATTTTTTTTATAATATTTATATACTTAATTATTTAAGTAAAAATGTTATTTATTTTACAAGGGTATTATTTTAATTGAAAGGTTATTTATTATGTATATGACATATTAGTTTCATTTTGGACATATTAGTCTCACCGTACAACAAAACAATTTTTTTTTGCCTAAGTTTTACAATGTTTTAGTTTCAATTTTTTCCTCGTAATTTGATGCGGGGGTTTCACCTGCCACGTGTCCTAGACTGTGTTCCTCGTAATTTGATGCGGGAAGTTTCACCCACCACGTGTCCTGGACTGTGTTATCCTACCGCCCGTGCTCTGACTGCATTCAAAATTATGTCGCTCGTATAATATAATCGAATGGCTTCTGCCTTACCAACTGGCACTCACTCTTCTCCATATGGTTGCAGGCGAGTAGGCGCTACTCGTTAGAGAGCGCCTCTCCACCGCCGTTGTAGCATCTTATACGGAAATAGAACTAAATTCTTGTGATGTTTAGAAATATAAATAAATACAAAGTAATACGGGAGGGAGGCCAGAAGTGGTGCGGCCCCACTTTGAACACTTGGGACACCATGTGGATGCCACCCGTCGAGGGCCGGAGGTGCGCAGGTGGATGCTCCACGTCGTCCCGGGTAGATAGCCCTTTAATGCACTTTGTGGCACCTCGAGAAGTGTGCCAGCTGTCCCTTTCCCCGCAGCTTCTCCAAGAGATTGTTCATTCTTGCTCGGGGCTGGAGTGTGAGCGTTTGGCCACCCCAGAACCTGTCTGCCATGGCTCCGTTGCTGCTCCTATGTCGCCTCCTGCTGTTGTTCGAACCTGCCGCTGCTTGGAAGCTTCGTCGTCGTGTTTTGGTCCGCATCTGTTTGTTGTTCACGCAGAGGTCGTTGTTGTTCAAGCAGAGGTGTTTTCTTTTGTTAACCTCGTCGAAGCTCATGGTGGAGCGGCTCGCCTCCATGGTTGTCGCTGTGGGTTGGAGAATTGTTGTGGTTTTGTTCTTTTGTTCGTGGTCCATGGTGCGGGTCCCCCAGTGGGAATCTCCTGTTCCTGCTTGTTTGCGGGCTGCTCCTGGTGTTCGTGTTCCTGCTTCATCCTCGGCTCTTGGTACCTGCTCCACTCCTGGTTCATGCTCGGCGATGGCCACCTGTTCAGAAAATGTGGTAGGATTTCGATCCTACTGGCTTCTCTTGCATTGTGTTTTTCAACACAACCACTCTCTCGGTGTGATTTGCTTGCTTTCTCTGTCTGTGTTTGGTCTGGTTGGGTCCGATTGCGTCTGTGTTCTTGGTTGAATTGATTTTGGTGAGTGCTTCGCTCCTGGTTCGTGCTCCGCAGTGGCGGCCTGTTCAAACGATGTCGTAGGTTATGGTTTTGGGTTTTAATGGAGCACTATTATGGTTTTTTATTTTTAATGGAGCATTTTTAGGGTTGAATTCGTTTACGAATGGAACATTGTTATGGTATTTGGTTTTTAATGGAGCATTGTAATGGTTTTTGGTTTTTAATGGAGCACTGCTATGGTTTTTGGTTTTTAATAGAGCACCGCTATGGTTTTTGTTTTTTAATGGAGCACTCTTATGGTTTTTGGGTTTTAATGGAGCACTGGTATGGTTTTGGGGTTTTAATGGAGCAGTGCCTTCGTTTCAAGGTTAAGGTTTCTAAGGTTTCATGGTTTCGACTTTAGGATAGACTTTTTGGTTTTTAATGGAGAGTTGTTATGGTATTTGGTTTTTAATGGAGCACTGTTATGGTATTTGGTTTTAATGGAGCACTGTAATGGTTTTTGGTTTTTAATGGAGCACTATTATGGTATTTGGTTTTTAATGGAGCTCTGTAATGGTTTTTGGTTTTTAATCGAGCACTGTTATGGTATTTGGTTTTTAATGGAGCACTGTTATGGTATTTGGTTTTTAATGGAGCACTGTAATGGTTTTTGGTTTTTAATGGAGCACTGTTATGGTATTTGGTTTTTAATGGAGCATTGTTATGGTTGTTGGTTTTTAATGGAGCACTGTTGTGGTTTTTCGTTTTTAATGGAGCACTGTTATGGTCGAAATTGATTATTAATGGCACACTGTTATGATCGAAATTTATTATTAATGGTTGTATGAATTCGCAATGAATGGTTGTTAATCTGTTAATGGAGTTGATTATAGGATTAGGGTTTGAAGGTTACGAGAAATTCAGATATAAAAAAACACCATAATAGTGCTCCATTAAACCCTTCAGTGATTATATTGCTTTCAGTGATTGCTTCAGTGATTGCTTGAATTCGTAAGGAATGGTTGTTAATTTCTTAGGGTTTGGAGGCATGAAACCTTTTAAGAAATTAACAACCATTCATGCTAATTAGGGTCTGCTATGGTTCAGTGATTGTATGAATTCACAATGAATGGTTGTTAATTTGTTAATGGAGTTGATTATAAGATTAGGGTTTGCTAGGGTTTCATGGTTTCATGGTTTCGGCTTTAGGATAGTCTTCATTCCACCCAAATAGTAACTTACTATATTTTAAAATTGAGAGAAGGTTTCATGGTTATGGAAAATTCAGATATGGTTTAATGGTTTGAAGGTTAAGAGAAATTCTGACATAAAAAAACACCATAACAGTGCTCCACTAAACCCTTGAGTGATTATATTGCTTTCAGTGATTGCTTGAATTCGTAAGGAATGGTTGTTAATTTCTTATTGGAGTTGATTATAGGATTGATGCATGCTTGAGATGCAAGATGACGCTCTGAAATAATTTGGGCGTGCCAATTAGATGAATAATTTGGACTGTGAAATGGAGGCATGAAACCTTTTACAATTCTAGTCTGCCTTTATTGGATGAATATGTGAAATATGCATTGATTTCTAAAAAGAGTATGAGAGAATATGAAAGAGTATTTGAATGTTGGACATGCATATGTGTTTGTCCCATCTACAGTGAGCCCTCATTTTGTATTTTTCTAGAATTTTGGTTCTCATTTAAAAAATTGTCATTACTTTTCAAGAAGTAATGCAATATGCAACATGGAAATAGTGATACCACCTGCTTTCATTCTTGCTGTCTGCTCTAACCTAAGTAATCTTTAACTGTGTGCTCGACGGTTGTTTGCAATGCTTACCATGAATCCAGTTCAAGTTGATTTGCATTCAAGTCAGTATTGCATTCAATTTAAATTTTCAATCAGGTTGGTCTACCATCCAATTTAGTTTAACATTCAAATTAGTTCGCCAACCAAGAAATCTAGCAATCAGTTTTAGTAAGCAATGAAGTCTAGTAAATAGATAGAGCCATGAAGAAAACAATACTTGACATAAAGGGCATATTCTTGTTCAACATAGTAGCAATTCGATATTTTTACATATGGTTGGGACTTTATACATTTACTGTGGTTATGCCTAACATATATCGACTGTCCGATTAGAATCAAACAAAAGCTTAGGAAACCACCCAAAATTCCTCTTGCAACAAAAGCTTAGGAAACCACCCAAAATTCCTCCTGCTACAAAATCTAGCTTTCACATGTGTATGCCAAAGAAAACACATCTTCCATCTGTCAAACAAAAACTTTGGAACCACCCGAAAATCCACCCAGCAACAAAATCTTCCTTTCATATGTGTATGCCAAACACAAAACATCTATCATCCGCCAAACAAAAAACCCTATGTGTGAGGAGGTTGACTGCCTTCATTAACCAATCTAGTTGGGTTAGATACTGATGCTTGACCTGGTTGTGTTGAGCTGCAAACATTTGGTGCAGGCCAGGTTGCTCCTTGTAGCCAAGGAGGAATTGAGTAACCATAGTTCTGACTTGAGCTTAATAGCCCTAGGTTCACTGGAGGTGTTTGGAAGGCATACACAGTATTTCCCCCTGCCTGATGGTATTGGGGTATCTGTATGTTAATAAGGTCCTGGAACAATCTTTTGTTCTCTGAAAACGGATCCAATGGGTTGTCCACCACCTCTATCCTCTCCAAACCATTTGGATTCCTCTGATGTGCCTTTCTTTGCTCCCTTTCCTCCCTTGCCAATTGTTTCCGTCGCTCTCTTTCCTCCCTTTCTTTCACTCTTACAAGCCTTTCATGCCTTCGATTTTCTGCTGCAAATAGTCTTTGCTTCCTTCTTCTCCTTTGCCAAGGCCTTATTCTTCTCTTTTAATTCCTGCATCTCCTTTTTCTTGTGCTCATCCTCAATCAATAGGGTGATGTAGTCCTCTAATGTTAGTAGTTGTGAGCTCCTGCTTAATCTAAGATGCTCAGCAGTGGGATTAGATAGTTGAGCTGCAAATTTCTCCACTGGCAACTTAAGGAACTGGCCAAGTAGTGGCTCATTTGGTGGGAGTGCCTCATCATCATTTTCTTGGTCCACTGTATCTTCATTTTGTTCAATCTCATCTCCAACACCCCCAAGTGGCACATAATAATGTACAGCTTCATTGTTAAGTACTGCTGGCATCAAAGGCAGGTTAAGGATTTCATCAATGGTGGGGGTGACAATGTGTCTGTTCATATTTGTCATGGCCTCTGCCAACCACTCGGGTGGTTCTGGCTATCTTGGAAATGTTGACTCCTCGTTGTTTTTTACCACTGCTTCGTCACATCCATTCACACTCAAATCGGCAACGTTGTTATGAATAATCCCTTAGCCATCTAATTTTGTTTCTGTCCTTCCAACAGCTTCTATATTCTCCCCAGCAGGTTCAGTGCCATATTGACTTTCACTTACTTGTTCATTGTTGTCACCCAGTGGTTGGAAATGACCTTGACAGAGTGATATGATGTTATATGTAGCATCTACGTCCTCTTTCCCCTGAACATCAAAAGACTGACTGCATCCCGTGTCATGTTGAAGAGCGTCAGAATTGAAAGGCCATATTCCTGTCCACCTAAAACCAACCCTGATATTTGATGCTGTGAGTGCCGTAGAAAAAGCTTTGCTTGCAAGTTCTGCTAATTGGAACCTCTTCACCTCTACCCTCGGGTTCTTTTCCATCTAGGACGCTCTCTTGGACCTGAAGTAACACTTGAAAGGCCCAAACACACTCACATCTAGAGGTTGCAGCCTGTGGATGGTATGTGCAGGCAGTGTGAACAGATCAATGCCTAGCCTGTTTGCCTCCTCAATGGTTTGTATAGCAACGTGGCTGCCATGGCCATCAAAAATCAACAGGTGTCTGTTTTCAGGTCAAACACTGCCAGGGACAGAGGAAGCAAAGTGGCAAAGATAGCTCAAGAACAGTTCTTTTGTCATCCAAGCATGGGGGTGTGCAGCCATGCATGCACCAGGTTAACAGTTTTTAATGTAATTTTTGAGTTGATTCTTTCCCTTGAACAGATAAAAACCTGGAATTGATGCTCCAACTGCATTGACACAACAAAGAATAGTTATCCACTCCCTACTTTTTGGCAGAATTTTGGGCACATTCCTGCTCCCTCTCTTGGAAATCACCCGCATGCCACAATTCCTCCCTGCCTGCAATCCAGTCTCGTCACAGTTCCATATATGGTCTCCTCTATATGAGTGTTTCTCATATGCATCAAATAGTGTCTGATAGAACTTGGTCACAACTGTAGGGCATAGATTGAAAGCTCTATCCCTGTCAAGCCCCTCTGCTGTGCGTAACACAAGTTCTGGATGCCTTTGTTTAAATCCTCTCCACCATGATTTCCCTGGAAATCCATCTTTGAAGGGGTTTGGCCTCCCTTGACATATTTGGGCAACAGTTGATTTGAGTTGAACCAACTCCAGACCGCGGCCTAGTTGAGCCATCTCTTCACACCAAATCACAACTTCTTCTTCCTCTTCTACACTCAACACTGTAAGAGGTCCTTTTCGCTTGGCATGGGTTAAGCCATTTATCCAGTAATGGATTGATGTTGGTGGAATCCCATGTTTTTTAGCAGCTGCTCTGATAGAAACACCATTGAACTCCATATCATCTATTGTAGCCTTCATGTCTTCTTGTGTCCATCAACTGATGGCACTAATCTTCTTACTGGCAGTTGCACCTTGAACTGTGGTTGATTTTGGAATAACACCTCTAGGATCTACATCATTTGCCTCTTCAACTGTGGTTGATGGTGGAATAACACCACCACGCTCTGCATCATTTGCCTCTTCAACATCTCTGTGTGCATTGTTATTATCAGCATCATGTGCTATGTCCTCATCGGACGAGGTGCATCGTAGCTGGGCACCCCTGCTGAGTCTCCTACTTGACCTCCTTGCACGAGTAGTGTTGACTCTTGCCATGACTGCAATCACCCATATAAGTAGAACAAATAGGGCCAAGGAAAGGGCTAGGGACAGTGCTCCATTAAAAACCAAAAACCATAACAGTGCTCCCACCCACAGAATTAGAACTAGCTATGTATCTTCACAGGGATCTAGAATATTAAAATAGTTGTGTTAAAACAAAGTGTTAAAACGACCCTAGGATCTGGAGTATTCAAAAGGATCTCGTGATGTGATTTACATGTTCAATGCAGGTTCTTGCATAAAATTAGATAGAGTCTGGCTACATGAAAACATTATTGAAACACAAGTTTATCTTGAATGCAATACATGAACTCTGATTGTTGTCTTGAATTAACTCTGCACCTGGAAATCAATCTGCAACTGTGTTTTTCTTGAATGCGATGCCTGGACTCTGAAAATCAAGCTCGGAAATAGAGGTGTGTGTTTAACATGGTCTGGGAATCTCGAATAGTAGAAAAATGGAGGTTGCCTGAAGGTTGTAGTGTCTTTATAGCATTTTGGTGTTTGATTTGATTGGCAACTTTGAAAAGGCATGGATTGCAATTGGTTGGATTTGGATGAGTGCTCAGGATTGATTTGGGTTCAATCCAATGGCCATCAATGGGGCTTTGTCGATCCAGGTGCTATTCGATATGCCTATGGACATGCTTCTGTTTGGTTTTATGGTTGATTTGATGATTTCTGTTTGGTTTTATGGTTGATTTGATTATTTTAATGGAGTTGGCAGCATTAATTGCATTGTTTGGGCTACTTTGTTGAACAACAATGCACCTGGAGATGACACTTATTCTTCATTTATTATGCAGGTGACATCCAATATTATGGCAGGAGGGATGCCTTGGTGGTTAAGTGATTCTCGATGCTGGTATGGGTCTTCTTGAAGCTTGTTCGATGGGTTCCATGTGATGGGCAATCTGTCCTTGTAGATTGGGTTGCATGGGGAGTGATGAGGTCCAATTAGATGTTTGTGTCAGTGCATGTTGGGATTTGGAAGGGACATGATGGATTTGAATTTTGTTATGTCAGGACTGTGCAGTTGTCAAGCTTTTGTCTTATAGTTGACAGCTGTAGGACTAGTGTACAGAATGACACTTAATGAAATTAGATAGGACACTTTGTATATATTTATATAATTATATGTGTTTGAAAGTGGGCATTTTCTTGGTCACTTATTGGGTTGTAACCATCACCGGTCCTATAACCACTACCGGTTCCCATTCAACTATAGAACTCTCTCCCCTAAACAAAATTCTTTGGGCTTCTGATTCTTTTTTTTCCTAGTCATCCGTCCCCAGGGTTTGAAGAGGACGAGGAGGAGGGGGGTTTTGAAGAGGAAACGTGATTTGGATATCTGGGTCTTCTTGCAGTCTACTCAGGAATCGAACCTAACGTTTGGTAATGGCTTCGTTTGGATTTGCTTATGAATTTATGGGAAAATCGATTGTTGATGATTAAGACTGGGTGACCGAGCCAGTGTTCTGAATTGAAGGGTAAGTAGGGTTTATATTTTTTATGTATATGTTGATTTTTTATTGAAACTGCCATGTGATCGAGCCCACCCTGCTTACCGAGCGGGCATTTGAAGCGATGCCTGCACAATGAGCAGCTGTAGCGATGAGGAGGAGGATAAATTCTTTGAGTCATTGGATTGAATCGCGTCCACCTCCGGATCAGATACTGAAGAAGACGAAGATTGTTTGAACGCTATAAATAAATCTCAGAAATCGAACCCTATTTGCAATGGCTGCACTCTCCCTCTTCCAATGGTAGTAGCAGCAGTGTTATCTTCAAAATACGATAGCAATTTAGATAGCATATTTATGGTGATGGAGTATATGGAACATGAACTAAAGTGTTTTATGGAAACAATGAAATAGCGTTTTAGCTTGAGTGAAGTTAAAAACCCGATTATGCAACTTCTGGAGGGTGTCAGTTACCTCCACGATAATTGGGTTTTACACAAGTGACGTTTTGTTTGAATACTTTTTTCCATCTATTTTGATAATTTATCTTTGAAGTTGAATTAGAGCTTTGGCATATATCCATTTCCTGAATTCCCAAAGAAATTGACATGAAATTTTATTTCGTATGAACCTGGAGAAATTTAGATGTTTAAATTGTTGTATCTCTATTTTGGATAGGGATCTGAATACGTCGAATCTTCTCTTAAACAATAAGGGGGAGTTAAAGATCTGTGACTTTGGCCTTGCTCCTCAATATGGCAGTCCATTGAAAACTTACACACATATGGTGGTTACCTTATGGTACAGGTATTGTAAACAGCAACTGTTAAACTGTATTGTATTTTGTTGTGTTTCTGCTAAACTGTGCAAATTTGTTTCATAGTTTTTTTTCAATTTCCGGTGCCTATAGGTGGGATTCTAAGAGAAAAGTAAATTATAATTGTTCAATTTTTTTTGTGGATTGTAGAGCACCCGAGCTACTTTTGGGAGCTAAGAGGTACTCAACTGCGTCAATTCTAATTGTTCAATTTTTTTTTTGGATTGTAGAGCACCTGAGCTACTTTTGGGAGCTAAGAGGTACTCAACTGCTGTAGACATGTGGTCTATTGGTTGTATTATGGAAGAGCTTCTAGCTAAAGAACCTCTCTTTCAGGGGAAGAGTGAAATAGATCAACCAGACAAGGTATTCATCACTAGGCCTTTCATTGGTTTACACTGCATTCATTTCATTTAAGCATTTTCATTTCTCCGAGTATTTCTTTATTTAAACATTTTCATTTCTCGGAGTATTTATTTATTTAAACATTTTCATTTCTCGGAGTATATCTTTATTTAAACATTTTCATTTCCAGTGAGTATTTCTTTATTGACGTGTCCATTGGATTTTATTACTGTTGCAGATATTCAGGACATTAGGGACTCCGAATGAAAAGATATGGCCTGATTTTGTTCCTTTTCCAGGAGTGAAGTGTAACTTTGTGAAACAACCGTAAGTAACCAAGATTTTTCATCTTTTATTTGCTCAGTGAACAACTTTTAATGATTGACAATAGCTCACAAGTAGAATGGGTTTTAATTTGTCTAGTGAACACTGAATACAAAAGTGGTAAATATAAAAGTAGTTAAATTGTTATATTCATAATTGTAACCTTATGTTTGTTTATAGTGTTTATATTAAACTAAATTTGTTTTTGATGATTTAATCCAGGTATAATAAACTTAGGGAAAAATTCCAGCAGCATCATTTTCTGGGAGACCCACTTTATCTGAGGTTGGTTTTGATCTTATTAATCGTCTTCTTACCTATGATCCTAACAAGGTAATTGGTCGATCTGATATTCTTTTACATTTAACGATGAATTTGATGTACAAAGTATAGGGATTTAGATTTTGTTAAAAATTATTACAGTTTGTTATAGTCTCTCTATTCTCATACAATTTTGGTTTCAAATTGCAGCATATAAGTTCAGAAGAAGCTCTCAATCGTGAATGGTTTCAGGAGTTTCCCTTACCAAAACCAAGATGTCCACCTCTTAATGATCATGACAGGTTAATGACTGCACCCATTTTTCTTTTTCTCTATGATGGTTGGTAGCTCATTTAGGTGATAGCTCACTTAGGTAAATAACCTTGCAAGAAACAATGAGCTATGCATTTTATCTTTTTTTAAAAGTCTTTACATATCTGGAGATGTAATTTTACACAAGTCATTTATGGTTATATATTTTCAGGCAAGGAAGGAGGTTCTTGAAGAGTCCAGATCCTTTAGAAGGCCAATGCAACAGAGAATTGCAACAAGGTGAAGTTCTAGTGGCTTGTTTTGTTTATTTTTCTTGCCAATGAATCCTATTTTGAGGAACTAGTGTATCATAAGGCAGAGTTTGTTTTTGGTGTATCCATAGACATCAATTCTGATGAGATCTTCAAGCTTGCATGTGAATACCAATACTGGCATTGGAAGGACTTCCATTGGGAGCTCCAATATTTTAAGCATTGCACAACCAAGGCCCTAATACCATGTCTTCAGTTGAAGATGTTGGCAGCCTGGTGGCTCGATGAATTATGTACCTGTATGTGTTTTATATTTAAAATTTCATGGTCTCATGAATCAACTGCAATGTGGCCCAAAGGATTTCATTGGATCTCAAATATGAAACTTGTGTAAATAGTGATTGGTACCATAGTATGAATTTATTTGGACTGGCCCTATGTTGCTATTTGAAATTATATGAATAAAGTTTTCGAGGCATCAAGATGTTTCAGGTCTTAAATGTGCCCTTTCATATATTTAATCTTAAGAGTTTTTGGTGCAAGAGAACGCTTGATGAAAGTGGAGATCAAAGTTCTTTACCTTATATAGAGTGCAAAGGGTTCGGGACAAATAACTGCATGAAAGGTAATCTCGCTGATTTAAATTTTTTGTATTTCTACTCAATACCAGTGTTTTGATGGTAATCATTAGTGGTATGATAGCTATTAATGGCTGCTTTTATTTTTACAACTTCCTTGTTGGTCTTATTTAATTTATATATAGTTCTCAGGTTCATTTGCAGGGGTTGTTATGGTAGGTTAAATATTTGTGACAGTTCCCAAACCTATTGTGTTAGGGTAAGTATTTATTTTAGTTCATTTAATAAACTGTTATGTTAGAATGCAACGTATATGCATAAATGTTATGGATATTTTTCCTAACAATATGTGGGATGTCTCATGTAACAGAGTTAGTTTTTTATTAAAGATGAGCTTATTCGAATCCAATTTGGAAGATTTTTTACTATTGGAATGCTCTGAGTTAGGTTTCTATTACATATGAGCTTATTAGGTTCCATTCTGAAAGATATTTGACAATGGAAAACTCTGAATGTGATGTTGTTTGGTTTCGTTAGGATACTTATTAAAGTTTAAAGTTAGGATAGTATTTTGCTCAATCAAATA
The DNA here is from genome assembly GCA_027924585.1 of Larix kaempferi. Lineage (NCBI taxonomy): Eukaryota > Viridiplantae > Streptophyta > Pinopsida > Pinales > Pinaceae > Larix > Larix kaempferi. The sequence continues at coordinate 12,127,404 of BSBM01000835.1, read as the reverse complement.
AATTGTTGGCTCTCCTTGCACATTGCTCATCTTGCAAAGTGCCACTATGTAAATTTTGTTCATTTTGATATTCATGGTTACAACTACATTAGAATCTAATTTTTGAACTGACATACCCCATTTGGCTATGCCAAGTTTTCAGCTTTTGTTTTGGTAATCTATATAAAACTATGTTTATATCACTTTCTAGCTTTATATACTCGTCATATGATCTACATTATGCTTTCACTTGGATTATATTGTTGTGCTTGTTGCTCTCTTGCTTCGATGCTCTCTTGCTTTGAGACTAAATGCATTGTTGTGCCTTGTCAATGCAACTTGGTCAAATCTATGCAGTTGTTTATGTTATAAAAAAAATGCTATTGCACCAAGAGTGATGTCATTGGCACATGGAATCGATACTCTTTTCAAATTCCTTCCTTGCAATCTATCTCTGTTTGAAAATATGTTCACCTATTTGTGCAAACTATGTGCAGTTTCACTCTTTCCTTTTTTAAAGATGCATATTCAATTTAAAAAAAATGTCTTTCATTACAATTACACATGAAATTGATTCTCCTTGTAAAAAATTTCACGGATATCTCATCCTTTCCTTTTCTTAAAGATGCATGCTTGATTTCAAAACATGTTCCTAGTTTTGTTAAGGCTAATGTCATTTACATGTTCTTAACTTGTCCTTAACAATGAAATGCAATTCATGTTTTTTCTGCACTACTATTCCCTCTATATGTCCCAGTAAACTGCTACAATAACTACTTCAGCACAACTATTTTCTTCTGCATTGATCCTTGCATTGATCCTTTGCTCCTGTCGCAGACTATTATTGAGTTGCACAAATATCAAGAGGTGCCCTTCATGTCTTTTCTTGCTTTTGTTGGTGCCAATCCCTATCTGTCTCCCTTATGTTTCCTTCTAACTAGGGCAAGTACTACTATTAGTCCCTTCCCTATACAAGGCTCGCATAGCGTTTCTATATATGTCACTGAACCCTGGCTATCATATCTTTATTGAAAATCCCTATTTAAAGCCTATTTATAACCCTACACTGAATAGAGATATTTGTTCTTTAAGCCCTATAATTATCCTCCTCATACATCCCACTCCCTGCTCGTAGCTCCTCTTCGTCAGGCACTGACACGTTCACAAGACATAGGCTGGGACTAAAAGGATATGGTGCAATTTGTATATCGTGTGTGGTAGAAGTCAAGCTTCTTGATCTGGAAAAATGTGGTGCCCTTCCATTGGTTTGGAGCTTAGGTACATTAAATTCAATTATTTTAAAAGACACTAGTTCAGGTGCATGCCTTTCACTAGCTATTTACATACTTTAGCAACTAGTGGTCACATTCGATTCAATTGTGTTGAAACTTTCAGCGCAAATTGTCAAAATGCAAAGGCAATGTTAAGTTCATTTCCCTATATCTTTGAACTACATTTACAAAGTCTAAAGTCTATTTTCATGCTGTCATAGACATTGCCGCATGTGGTTCTTGTTTTATAAGGGTATTATTTTAATTGATTTGTATTGTGTTATTTTTTTATAAAGTTTAGTAATGTCATATAAAGTTTTATAACTATTACTCCAAATGACTAATGGACATTACCATTTATAGCTGTTGTTTTTTAAAGTGTTCAATTTCAATTAAAATTAAAATTTCATTAGAACAACGATCCAACAATGTGTACGCCAAACATTAATTCTAAGTGTGAGCTTTATCCCTGGACAGACATCTACCGATGTACCTTGACTATGAAAATTTATAAAAATATTTAAGTATGTACCACCACTATCATAAGTGGCTTCATACAGATTAGATGCGAGTAATTAAGGAGGGCTCCATTAAGATTTGGATGATCGACTATTGAACAATTTTATTTTTTTCAATGTTTTTACTCTTATATGAAAAGAATTAATACAATTTAAAAAGTTTATATTTCATTTCGAAAAAAATTAATATAATTTTTTTTATTTATTTAAACAATATTTTTTGTAAATATAAATTATGTATTTCTTTAATAATATAAATTTGATTGAAATTTAATATATTTTCTTATATGTTTCAAAATGAATACAATTTAAAAAATTTGTATTTAAACAATGTCTTTTTTACATATGAATTATGTTTTTCTTTAATGATACAAATTTGATTGAAATTTAATATTCTATTTAATATATTTATAAATCTATTATTGTTAAATAATTTTTTTATAAATTTGATTGAAATTTAATATTCTATTTAATATATTTTATAAATTTATTATTGTCAAATAATTATAAATCTATTATTGTCAAATAATTATAAATCTATTATTGTTAAATAATTCTTTTATAAATTTGATTAAAATTTAATATTCTATTTAATACATTTTATAGATTTATTATTGTCAAATTATTTTTTTAAACTATAATTCTAAAGCAAGGACTAGCTACTTTGCAGCTATTTTGCTGCTTATTATTATTCATTTTTAATTAATTAATCTTTGTTTCATTTTATTTTGTTATTCATTTAGTATAATTTCAAAATACTTAGAATTAAATTTAGATTAACTTTATTTTTGTTTTTTTTTAATATTTTGCTTCAATTTTCACTTTAATATGATTTTTTCATTTTATTATATTTAGTTTGTTTGATTTTATTTTAACTTTGTTTTTATTTTAATACAGTTTTAAGATAAATAATATCAAGGCTAAAATTGGTTATGGGTTTTTGTGCAGAGAAACACAAGTTCGGGGGAAAGAATGCAGTCATCGACATTGCGGTGTCAAACACAAAAACTCGCCGTTGTTGATGCAAAGAAAGTCAAAATTATCCGATGACACATTAAGCTGCTCACGGGGAAGCTGAAGGCAAACTCACCAAGATCACTATTTAAAAACAAGCACCATAACCAGGGGCAAGTGGAGGTCATGTTCGATCGAGTATTGTCAAGCCATCAAGTTATGAAGACTTTAATGGAGAATTCTCTACAATAAGAAGAAAAAGGCATCATGTTACATGAAGACAAATCCCATTAGGTGACGAAAGGTCACTAAACAACAAATTGATGGAGTGTTAAAGGTCACCCAAGGATGAATTAAATTAATTTTGTAACTAAATTATTAAAGAACTCCAAAAGTTTCAAGGAAATAGGAAAGTCAATGGTCGTCTAGCTTTGTCCTATTTATGGTAATCTCATTTGAGAAGAAGGGGCTTTTTGGCTCTGCAACTGTTGGAGGTTCTAGTGCTGAAACTGTGAATGAGGAGAAGCCTTGGATCAACTAAATTGCATAGGAGTATTGTCGTTGTATGGATGAATGCTTTGAACTATTTCTTATTCTCTCATGCAAAAATATGAAGTAAGGCTCTATCAGATTTCTAATTGGATTATTCATGTATCTTTCGATTGTTTATTTCATATGTTATTCCTATTCTTTTGTTGTTTATGACTTCTGAAATTAGAATGGCTCAATTTATAAGACTATTATTATGTTTATGCTACCATTTTGTTGGTTGTTTCTTTGCTTTCAAAAAACAACTAATTGATTTCTAAATATGGATGTTCAACCATTGTTTCACTGTTCACACCCTTTACTCTTGCTCCTGGCTGGGATCTAGATTATTATAGGTTTAATTTAGGTTAAGGCATCCACCGATATGATTCAAAGAAGGAGGGGTGGTAAGACGAGAGGTAAGAACCTACGCATCACTTTGTGAGGCCTTTCCAAACTCTTGTCAAATTGGTGTGGCTAGATTAGGATAGTTGGGAATTGCATTTTAGGTTACATTGGATTAGTTCGCATCTTCTAATTTTAAAACCTCTAAACGGTGGGTCGGGCCGCAACTGAAAAATTGTTTAAGAATATCTCGAATGTTAGCTGGGTCGTAAGCTGGATGGGTTCCCTATTCCAAATGATGGGAGGTCTAATTGGAACTTCTTAATGGGGAGAACCCCTATTATTGACCGTGGTTCATTTCAACCCGTCAGCAAGTTCTTCCTCTTCTAGTTCATCTTCATCTATTGAGTCAGATTCTTCGCCATCCAACTCAAACTCTATTGTCTTTGGTTCTTCTTCCTTTGGTTGGACTTCTTGTTTGGGAGGAGCTCTAACCTCTAAATACAACATCCTAATTATAAAAAATATTCTTATTTAATGGGTTCCAAAGTTTATAGCATTTTATACCATATATTTATAACCAATAAAGATACACTTATCATATTTATGATCCACCTTACTTGTATTTTCCTTTGTAACATGCACATAAGCATCACAACCAACAACTATGACATTTTGAAGAGAGGGATTTTAACACTAGCACATATGGTCAAATTTGCCACGATTTTTTGTTGTAATTGCCCTTAATGTTTGTCCCTGTTGCAAAGATTGGGGTTTCGTTTGTTTGTGGAATGACATTCATGGATATTGGGATGACAATTTCCCGTCGTGGCAATAGCAACGCTTCTTGGTGGGCACGTGTCAACTACAAAACGTTCTCAAATCTATGGAAGATGAATCCTTCCACGACCTTTCGTCTCTATATCGACGTTCAACTTCTACAAGTTCCACGAATGTGGAAACATGTTTATAGTTCCACGAATCATCGTCATAATATCAATGCAGCGATCCACAAACTTTTGTGGCAAGTTTAGCACCTGTGTCGAAACAATTTTACATTTCCATGAACCATTGTCTTAGTATCCACGCACCGATTCACAAAGTTTCGTGGTAGGTTCAACACCTACGTGGAAACAATTTTATATTTCCACAAATAATCGTCGCAGTATCCATGCATCAATTCACAAACTTTCGTGGCAGGTTCATCACCTGCGTGGAAAGAGTTTCTATGGCCTACATTAATGTTCATTGATATATCAACGATACCTGGAAGTGTTAAAAAAATCAATTTGAATGCACATATTCTGGCGTACAATGGGTGGGCACTAACTACAAAGCATGAAAGCAGGAATAGTCAAGGGGACAACTACATGACATTCCACATGCAATATTCCTATTGACAATTTGTCCAGGCTTCACCCTAAAAAAAGTACCATTCATTCAATGTTCAGTTACTGCTGCATTAGAAAGACATTGTTTAAAACTAAATGCATCGCAATAAAGTTAACGGTGAGAATTGAAGAAAACTCCACAATGGAATGGTAAATCCCTTCAGCTCCTTGTATTAACAATAGTAGTAAAAGTAGTACATGCATGAGTCGATATTTATAGAATTCTGGCCCAGGAAGACAAAATTGATAAAAATAGTCAATTTATACTTCCTAAATAAGTTTTTATATAAAAAGCTAAATCCTTTAACTTATGTGAAAATTAATACAACTTTCTAATTTTGTAATTTTCCCATTTTAAAAATTAAAATGAAAAGGCTATGCTCTTTATCCTACTATGGGTACAGGAGTTCAAATTTTGGTGGGCATGTTCCCTCCTTGTTGATTACTTGTTTGTAAATCATAGTGCAAGGCTATCACAACTGCACTATCATTAACAATAATGAGTGCATTTGTCTAGCACCCAATTCATTTCTGAAGCACTACTTCTTAGAGTTACATTCATCCCCCAATGCAGGTCACTTGGGTTTTCATAAAACCTATGAGAGAATTAAGCACTTATTTTGGGAAGATATGAAAATAGACATCCAAAAATTTGTCACAGCTTGTGACACTTGTCAACGAAACAAGGGTGAGACAATATGTTTTGAGAAACAATCAATGCTACAAGGAGTTTTCCAAACTATAATTTCTCACCTCATCACTCATTCATGAGGTATTTCAGGCCCAAGAATATCCCAAGTACCGAGAGTTGTGCACAAAAGACCCTTCAAAGTTGCTCCTGGATGTGTTTAGTAATGTTTTTTGACAAACATCGTACCCAATATATTGTTGTCCTTGGATCAGTATCTAATTTTTTCTTGACATCCATATACTTTCCTTTTGTTTGAGCACTCTCCATATGTGAATTATTCTTAAACAGTGTTGGTCCAAAGGGTTGTCAGTGCATATCAACCTTTCTCATAATCTTCAGAAATTTTGATGAATTTATTGTTGTAAAATTTTAATTCCTTGAGTTATGGAAATCATCTCTCCCTATTACTTCCACCCTTTGATGTATTGTCGGTCATCATAAGTAATTTGACATGTCCAAATAAATTCTCACAAATCTGTCCCTTCTTACTATCATCCTATTGCTGTCCCTCTTATGAATGCACTGAAAATATTGGTGTCAGATATTGAAAGGGCGCAATAGGAGGATATATAAATAATAACTTTGGTCACCCATCAACCAAGTTTGACCCAAACATAATTTATAAGAGACAGGCCATCTCTACAAAAAGTATCAAAACAAGTCGTCCCATCATTAAATATGGTTGCTTGTGACGTTGAGATGTCGAGTTAGGGTTTTTCTTTAGTAAAATTAGCAAGATAACTAGCATGAATTTCCAATTGGAAGCCTAACTGAATGGTACTTGTTAACTTTCATATCTATCCAGAATGTTTGCAATGCAAGTCAACTTTCCAAAACTTGTTAAGTGGAAGGAAACCCTAAACAAGTGGCTTGATTAATACTAGCTCAAGCATTCAAGGCATCCTGAAAAGAGGCCCATGAGAAAGAAAGGTATTGTTGCATGTTTGGGGAGAAAGAGTGGATTCCATTGACTTTTTCACAACATAAATTAATGCTTTGGTTTGAAAATCATTAGGCCTCTCCTTCTCAGTTTTATACTAGGTTTGGCTTTGAGTGATTGCACAATCAAAGTATGGAGTTTCGTTGGTGTACTAGGTTCTACTCATATTAGTAATGCAATGAAGATATCATCACATGGTGTGGTTGCAACTCATGGTAAAGACATCAATTTTGTGGTTGTTGCTCGGAATGACATTTTTATGTATGCTAGTTCTCAAGACTGAAATGATACCGTAATTGGGCATATGGTAATGAGACTTGTTTTCATAGGTTTTGTAGTGAGACGAACAATTCGGGGAACCATGTAAGTGAAAAGGTTTCCTGTAAAACAATTGAAAAAGCCAAGGGCAATACTGCAATGTATTTTATGCAAAACTTGACCAGAAAATGATCATGGCATCATAGAAGAACCCTGGTAACCCTAGATATTCACTACAATCATGGTAAAGAGTGTTTTACGTAGCTCATTCTCCCTCACAAATTTGACCTTCCATTTGGAGTGACTCAACATGGTTTGAGCTGTATGTTTCAAATCCAATGATAGGATTGCTCTATGTTGCAAAAAAGTCTGAAGGTTGGAAAGAAGAATGCTTGAAGATTCTCCAAGAAAATTATGATAAGGGAAGCTAATCTTTTTCTCACGAATAAGACATATCAACTTCTTTGAAGGAAATTTATATTGGACAACTTATTCACTTTAAGATAACTATTAAATTGTGCATGTATTTATTGAGATTCAAAAAGTATGAAAAACTTGTTGTTAATGCCATGGCCCCAGATGTGAAGCTACATTTTGGTGAGATGCAAGCGTTTCAAGAAAATGTTGACTTAATCAAGAGGTAGATAGGACTTGAAAAGTTGGAGAATTTTTGTATAAGGGATGAATCTCTAGGCTGTACTTGAATAAGAGAAGAATAAAAGGAGGCATATTCCTTGTAGGACATGCTTGTGTGATGCACGATTATTGGAGATCCTTGGTGTGAGATAGGGTTTTCTTGGTTTTCTGTATCTAGAGTTTTCTTGGTTTTTCGTATCTAGGGTTTTGGATATCTACTGGATTGTACTATCCTTGTGGAGGATATCCATTATGTGCCCCTACAATCAATATATCATGGATATATATGGCAAAAACAATCCACTACTTTTTATAACAACTCCTGAAAATAGGAGGACCTCAACATGTGCACTAACAGAATGTGAGCAGTCCTGTAATCATGATAATCAATCCCATATAGATTGGATATGCATATATATGTGTGCAAAGTGGGAAATGGATGTTAAAACAAACCCTTAAAATAAGGATTCCCTCAAAGAATGTGCATTAAACCCCAATTTGGGCATTATGACCAAGTAAAACTACGCATAAAATCATAATGATGGAACACACTTACACTATGTACAATGGGAGTGATCCTCCTCCAGGATACAAATGAAAAACAAAATATAAACAAAAAAAGCATTAGGAAACCCTTAGTTGAAGGGTGTTTCTCTCAAAAGCGTGCGAGGACATGTGTGGATGCATCTATTTGTCAATCCACCGCCCAATGTGTATAACACTCCTATCTAATAGAAAAAACCTAGACACTTAATAATGTGTCCTGCCTCCAAATATGTGAATGCATAAAAAGATATTGCACGGATATAAAATATCAAAGTTTCCATATGTGTAGTGATTCCCTAAAAAGATGAACCTCCATGAAAGAAAAGACATCAACATCTACTACACATACCTCCAAAGGAAAATATCCATGTGCAACATGTTGAAACATAGACTTCAACACTAGTTCAAGGCCTCATGTCATATGAGGGGTAGCATGCCACACAATTAGAGGAGGAATACCTTGCATGAGGACACTTGGAGCACCTGCGTCGAAACAATTTTACATTTAAGCATTTCTACATCTTACACCTTACAATGCAAATATAAAACATACAACATACTATGATATTGCATTGTATGTGTTTCTACAACTTTAGGTTCTCAAGAATTGTCTGGATATGGGTAAGACTCTTCAAAACACATCAAAATCTAAGTGCAGAAAAATACAGTTTTTGTTCTAAGTTGCAGGAACATTGCAGTATTGCCCTTGAGTTAAAAAAGAAGACTCTATCCCATGAAATCAATACTTAATTACTTAAGCTGACCCATCATCTTTATTTTCTTTCTCAGATTCTTACAGCTTAAGGAAATTAACATCTTAAACACTGTGATATGGTAATCGATACCCATGTTTACACAGGAATCATAAGATCAGGATACTAACAAACAAGGGATATATGGTTAATCACCTGACACCCCAAATGATACCCAAGTTGTTTCACATGCATACTTGCCTCTTGTAACCAAGAACTCCAAATGTACAACCCATAAGTTCTTAACACGGGCTCTTTGGTATATTCACAACTACCATATCAACAGATTATAATGAGTTACACTGACAAGCAAACTAAAATGATAAACTAATATTCAATAACATGTAATAAAATAAAAATATATATCATATAACAAAAAGAGAGATATAGTTGAAGATACCAACCTGGGTGTGAAAGTATTCTTGAAAATATACTCAGAAGTGTTACTTTCAGAAAAGACTGTTTGTGCCTCGGAGAGGCCAGTCTTCTCTAGGAACCAGCTGACCCTACAAGAGGGTGTGTACAAACCAGAGAGAGAGAAATGACTGGAGTTGATTAGGTCAATGACAGTCAAGCACAGTACATAACTCAACATAAATAAAGTCACAAAATTATAAACTTCAACCAAGTCTCAGCAGAAGAGAAGTGATTATCAGCACACCACAACTGATCATAGGTGATCAAATTCAAGTACTTTATAAGACCAAAAATTCAACAAGGTGGTATAAAAAAAATGAAGGAGGGTAAATGTCCACATTAACCACAAGTCAAAGACAAGGTACCACAAGTCCAATAATAAATCAATCAAGGTGGGGAAGGTACAACAAGTATTTAATAACTCAATCAGTAACAGGTAATAAAATAAACATATTGATCATATAACAATAAGAGAGGTATAGTTGAAGATCTCCACGTCAACATTAAACCAAAAATCCGACCGCATAGATGTCCACGGTAATATGTTCCATCCAAACCTATCAAGTGTACTTTTAGGTCAGCAGTATTCTTGACTTCGAACTGTAGCAGTTGTTTGGCCATTTTGACCCTGTAAATCCTTCGATTTACATGGTGAAAATGGCCAAACAGCTGCTACAATTCGAAGTCAAGAATACTGCTGACCTAAAAGTACACTTGATAGGTTTGGATGGAAACCATTTTCAATGTTGATTCCACTACCCTCCTTATTGTCTTACAAAAAGGCATGAAAATGAGGAAAAAGACTTGAAATTGTGGACTTCACCTTCAACCTATGTCTAGTCCCTTGGCTACCACCGTCAGGCTTGAAGTGTAGCTGAAAATGGAAGACACAAGTGTAGTTTATTACCACCATGCAAATTTAATTTGACCTTTCAATTCCCATCACCATTTCCTCTCATACGACATCCCACAACCATTTCTCTTGACACCCACTCTTCATTCATTCTGTATGCATTTCACTATGAAACTGTCTCAGATTCTCACTGTGTTTTCCCTCAATTAGTTTATCAATTAAATATGACCCACGCCCGCCATCTGAGGAGTGTTTCTAGCGGTCTTGAGTTTCATCCTGGCAACGGTGATGATTCATGGTATTATGTTTAATCCCTTCGACTGCAATATGGAAAACTCATAGTTCACTACAAAGCTTTGTATGACAAATGTGATGGTTTGGGTTCCGTGCCCCAGGAGCAATTCCTCAAAGTGTCCCTGAATGGCACCAGGGTTACGAAACCCAAACCATCTGATTTGTCAGAGAAACCTTCATAGTGAACTTTGAGTTTGCCATATTGCAGCCGAAGGGAAACATAATACCATGAATCGTCACCGCTGCCAGGCTAAAACTCAAGACTGCTGGAAACACTCCTCGGACGGCGGGCGTGGGTCATACTGAATTGATCAGCTAATTGAGGGAAAAAATAGTGAGAATCTGAGACGGTTTCATAGTGAAATGCATACAGAATGAATGAAGAGTGGGTGTCAAGAGAAATGGTTGTGGGATGTCGTATGAGAGGAAATGGCGATGGGAATTGAAAGGTCAAATTAAATTTGCATGGTGGTAATAAACTACACTTGTGTCTTCCATTGTCAGTTGCACTTCAAGCCTGAAGGTGGTAGCCTTGGGACTAGACATAGGTCGCAGGTGAAGTCCTTATCAATGTGAAAAACAAAAAATATAAAAATTCGTTTTTTTAACCCACGAATGTTGAAAACGTGGAAATATTTCGTGGAACAATCCGCCCATATGTAATAGTGAATATAACTCGTAAACCTAGACCTATATCACCTCTTCCATGTATCCTCTAATCCTTAACCCCTAAACCCTCTAATACCTAACCCTTAAAATAGATAACCCCTAACTCTTACCCATGTCACATAAAACCTCTCAATTTTTACCCTATATAATTATCCCATAGTCCCTTATGCTTATAATCTATAATAATTATAACCTATAACTCATAACTAATACAAATTGTAAACCCTTAATCCCTATCACCTATAATCAATATCACTTCAAAACTATAGCTATTAAAACCCCGACTCCAAATACCTATAACATGTTACCCCTATTAAATCCCTTACATCCATTGACCTTATTTACATATCACACATTATCCACAAGGACTATAAACCACAAGCATAATTTCTAACCACTACAAATGATAATGACTAACTTAGGTATAGATTTAACTAATAACCCTTATAACCCATAATCCATTATCTTTGAACCCATTTAACCCATAAACTACATCACATATAAACCCTAATTATTATTACTTCAAAAATTCTAAGCATTAATTTATAAGAACTATCACCCCTAACTAGTAACCCTTATTAAAATTACCCTTTAATCCTCATCAACTTGAACACCTATACTTTGATTTCTACAACCCAAACCATAATAACCGCCAACCCATACAATTCCTAACTCCTTACCCTATCAACCCTAATCCCTCTCATGGATCAACCTTGAAGAATTTTAACCCTTAATCCTTGTCACTTGTAATCCTTTGTAATCCCTAGCTTGAATAAGCCTTGAAATCTAAGTATTATAACCCTTAACCCCTACCATATTAATTAATAATTATCAACCTTTACCTTTGATTGCTATAAACCTAAGTATTAAAACCCTTAAAACACCTAACTATAGCAACTAACCACTATAGCATGTAAACACTAACACTCTTCACTAGTAATCATTATATCCTATAAAACCTATGAGCATAAAATCCTATAACCCATAATTCCTTTAAATGTAATCATTATCACCAATAAACCATAACCTCTAAACCCCAATGGTCAAATTTAATAAGTAAAACAAGTATTTAATAGCTCAATCAGTAGTAGGTAATAAAATAAACATATTGATCATATAACAATAAGAGAGGTATAGTTGAAGATCTCCATGTCAACATTAAACCAAAAATCAATATGAAGTGTGGGTACAAATATAAACAATTGTCATAAAATAAGAAAATATAAACAATGGTCACAACATAGGTGTGGGTAGTAGAAGACTCGTGACCCTTAGAACCAAGGGTATGCTCCAAATGTGGCCAAATAACCATAGTACTCTATAAGAGCAAAACTTCAACAAGGTGGTTTTAAAAAAGTTACTCAAGGAGGGTAAATGACCCCATTAAACACAAGTGAAAGATAAGGTACCACAAGACCAGTGATAGCTCAATCAAGGTGGGGAAGGTACAACCAATCATATCTCTCTCGAATGTACAGCCATCCAATATAACCTGAAAGTTCATCATCACAGTATAAGGAAGGCTGGTGGGATGCCAAATAAAAATATCCCTCATTTCTCTCTATGCAATACTGATAGCATCACATTACAGATAAGTACCTTGTACTATAGAAAGTAAAAGCCACCTGTGTTACCTTTCAATTTAGGAATATGGTCTACAAAAGCAAAATTTCATCACAATTACCATCCAAATTTCTGACTAGTGCTAAAGGAACAGTAAAAGATTTTATAACATAATTTTGATCTCTGTCAACTTCAACACTCCTCTATGGTCCCTGTGCTAAATTTGGTCCTCGAGATGTAATGGGAAGCAATCAAATTATAACATATGCAGCAGCAGTAAATAAGCAATGAAAAAAGAAAATAAAAATTCATTAGGCCTCCTTTCAAGGGACAAGTCACCAAGGGAACGTGAAAGTACCTTGAGAGAGAGGAAAAGTTAAGTACATACCGCAAACAGGTTAACACACTCCACATACTACAACAATTAAGCACACAGATGAAAGAAAGGTATAGTTACATAACAATTCTACAGCTGCATTATAAAACGGTACTATATTTGAATAGTGCTAAAGCAACAGTAAAACATATTATAAAATAATTTTCATCTCTTTCAGTTATAATACCATTGCATGACTACACAATCTTCTAGCATATCGACTCCCATGTGTGTCTCCCTTTTCAAACCAAAAGCCTTACAATATATTGGAAAAGTTTATATCTGAAGTTTGTTTTAGGATCCACTTTTCAAGGCTTTGACTTCTAAATATAGCAAAAATGTATAGCTAGAAGATTTAGTCTAACTAATCTATACAAGTGTCCAAACTATATTAAACTTAGAAACCTAATCAAAGTCTCGTGGCTGCCTGAGCCAAAACAGCTAACCCATCTAATGCCTTTGCCTTTCCTTGTAATGTGATGATCTCTTTCTTCATTTGGCTGAGTTGTCTCTTGAGTTGCTCTTTATCTTTCTCGAGCTGAACATTCTGATCTTGGGCCACTCTTCCTCTTTTTACATCTTCATCAGCTACATGTGTGACTTCTGCAAAGTTTTTGTTCACTTCCTGGAGGTCTTGCTTCAGCATACTGTTGGCTTTCATCAAACTATCATTAATTTGTCTCATATGTTCATTCCGGCATCTGAAATGATCAAGTTCCTTTTTCTGCATTTCTTTTTCAAGTTCTTCCATTTCATCATCTGGATCTTCGGATTTTTCATCAGAAATTATCTTTTTAACACTTGCTTTCTCTTTGGAGGATTCAGCCACTTCAATTATTACTTTCTCTTTTCCCTTTGAATTCACTAATACTCCATTATCTTCCATACTTCCATTGTTATCATCAGGAAAATTCTTAGGAGTTATATCTGGGATTTTTCTGAGACTTTGATCAATACCCTCAAGAATTTGTTTTAAAGTTGATTCTAAATTTTTTTCTTTCATGTCTTCCTCATCATCACTTGTTGAATCTTGTATGCTTGCAATTTTATCCTTTTTGAGTTCAGGATTCAATGTGGCTTTCATATTCATCCTAAACTTATTTCTAGGTCTTGTCCTTGGCCTAAAATATGCTATGAGTGGTTCATATGAACACTTTGAGGATTCTGAGGGTTTGTTATGAGAAGAGACAGGGTCTTGCTTTACTTCTGGCGAAGTTTTTTCATCTTTTTCCATTGCATCATCGGGTTGTATAACAGGACTACAATTAAACTCTTCAGGGTTTTTCTGTTTCATATTTGCAGGCATTTGTATATCTGTCTCTTTTTCAGGTAACTCTTCTTCGTGGTGGCATTCTTCATTTTCAAACAAGATATTTGTCTCTATACAATCGGAAATGACCTCTTTTCTAGAAGGATTTTGTTTTCTTTTTCCCTTCTTCTCTTCCTTAAATTCCACTTTAAATCCTGACCAATATAAAAATTGAGATCAAGTTCTGCGTTGCTTTTCTACTTCTTTAGAAATTAACAATTTTATCAGGCCATGGTGAAACATACTGTTATTGGGAGTATCAGACTGATTCTTAACCCTAGATGCCATTTTACTTAAATTGTTCTTCAAGTAATAGGGTAAGTTTAATTTCTTTGTACCTGAAACATGTTGTAATAGATGCATATGATAACGGTATATAGTGGAGAACCTGCCTTCACATGTTATATACCTTTGGATAATTTGCAAAACATCATGCCATTCCTTGATTAGGAAAGTATTTTGAATGCCTTGGCTCCAATCAAGATCTCCAATCAGGATCTTGGTGTGTCGGAAGGAGGAGCTGGCTGAAATCTTCATCTATTGATTGCCTCTTATACCATTTTTCACCCTCAGGAGTAACCCCAACAGCCTGTGCAATGGTTTCTTCTGCTACTGAGAATTTAAGGCCGTTCATTTTCACCATTGAACCCTCGAGGTTTTCACAAAATTATTTTGCAACCCCTATATGAAACTCTCCCATCTTTTTGAACATGTTAAACCAGCCAGCTGCTTTCACCTTTTCAACAACAGATGGAAATTTCTTCATCCACTCAACATTTTGGGGCTCAATCCTAAGCACATGACCACTTGGGCGTGATTTCTTGTCTATCTCCATGACTGAATTTGTGACTGTAGAAGCAATACTTGAACGCGAACTTTGGGGAGAAGATACTGAAAACCCTCTTTGAATCTCCAACTCCATTTTGGCTATCAACACTAATATAATCGTGATCTATCGGGCTTGAAATGATTCAGAGATATGGAGGGGTATGAGCCCCCAAATCTGATACTTGCTTCATGAACCATCTTCGAGGCCTGATCGCTCT
The DNA here is from genome assembly GCA_027924585.1 of Larix kaempferi. Classification (NCBI taxonomy): domain Eukaryota; kingdom Viridiplantae; phylum Streptophyta; class Pinopsida; order Pinales; family Pinaceae; genus Larix; species Larix kaempferi. Next base: position 12,112,068 of record BSBM01000835.1, on the reverse strand, counting down.
CATAATTGCACCCTGTACTCAAAAACCTAATCAATAGCAAGCTGGCAGCGTGCATGTATTTGAATAATGATATGTGTTGCCAACTTGGGTTAATAAATCAAGACTATATAATTCAACTCTAGCACATTTGTCATATAATGAAAAGACATTAATTAGTCTATAGGAGCTTAGGTTAAACAATATGCATTACATATTCAAAACAATTCAAACCTTAAGAAAATGGGAAAAGCAAAGGTTGGAATAAACAAAAGGAAAAAAGGATTAAAAATGAAAAATAGACCTAGGGAGGAAAGAACATGACTCAAAACACAGTAATTAAACATATATGGGTAATGTTTTGAACATTAGTAGACACGTTTCACCTTCTAGCAGCCTCGTCATTTAGTTTCGGGCCAGTTTTGTGGATGTGAGGTAGTTTTCGGCACAAATTAAGACTATCCATGTCTTCTTACAACATGAGACGATTGCAAATTTGAGGTATGGAAATGCTAAGAGAAGAAATCATGGGTGTGTTGAGTGGAGTTTGGATAAGTATGAAACTTTTCATCGGATTTGTTCTGGCTACAACAAACTCCTGCAATATGCAGTAATTGGGCATCATGCCTTCCAATACAAACTTTTAGCACAAGTGACCCTAATAATCACAAGTCAGCTACGTGGCCATCATCTCTTGCTAGTTGACTAGTGGGCTGACTTTGGGGTTTGGGAACTATTTCATGCTATAGAACTAGATAACATTAGCTATTGAGGACTTTGAATTGAGTGTACCATTAGGATAAATAATTAAATAACAACATTCAGGACCAATGTGTTAGTTGCAATTAAATGTGTGGGGCATGTTATGTAAGACCCTCAGACAACCCTTATACACCACATGTGCTTGATGCAAACATTCAAATCCTTGACAATTTAAGCCTTAACATAAGTGAAATCAACAAGAGATATAAGTGTTGGAAACAACCAAACCATGACTACAATGATAGCTGAAAATCTAATGTGCAATAAGACAATTTTGAAATTTCGAAAGCACCATGCATACAAAGAAGAAATGAAGTCCATGTTCATAGTCTCATGATGAATAGGATTGTCATTGATGACAACATTAAAGTATCTAACCATTCTGGAAAACATCTAAAAGTTTTATGGCTTTCAAAAGTAAGGTCTAAAATTTTTTATGACTTTCTTTTCAGGTTGATGCCCGTTTCAAAGGAAGGATGTGTTTTATACTACCAATCATATCACATCGACATTTTAAGCTACATGTTCATATGATAAAAAAAATATAATGCATTTTCAAAGGAGGGATGTGTTTTATAATGCCAATCAAATCACATCGACATTTTAAGCTATATGTTCATATGATAAAAATTCATTATGAAGAGTGATTTATAATTCATTTGAAAATAATATTCAAAATGATCACATTACCCTATATAATTCACAAGCAATTCCATGATAGAATTCAAAGGAATGATTGAGGTATGTCTTTTTGTCATAAGGAAACTAGCAAGAAGGGTAAATCCATGATACAAAGAGATTCATTACACTCCTTGCATACTCAACTATAAATCAATCTTCATATTTATCTTAGTTCAAGAAGTGACTTTCAATCGGCCACCTAAATATCAACAATTATAATTTATGATATTAGCCTATTAAAACTTCGAGCAACATTGCAGGAAAAATTTCATATACAAGTATTTATAGATGCCTCAAAATAATCTTATATCATCATGCCAAGAAATCACATAATTTGGTTTACTTTTTCAAGGAAATGAATATCCATTCTTAACTCTAGTTAAGTCTTCCATACCCAAAGGCTTTAATACTCCATGTTTATCACTATTTTAAAGTTCCAGCATTCATATCCCACTTAAGAGAGGTTTACCTATCAAATAACCCAAGTAATATGCATGATAGAATTCCACAATAATGAATAGCAAAACATGATTCTCTCACATGATAATTTTAAAGGAAACAGGTGTATGATGTCATGACCCTCACACTATCTCTATATACATTGTTGGATGTCACGTTATAATTGTTCAATTCTAATAAGTGACTTCCAATACATTCCAAAATCAAACATTTCATTGCTAATAAAAAATGAACTCTTGAAATTAACATAACTAGGTCCTAAAGACATTTCCATGATAAAAACCTCTTATTTAACATTCAAACCCACTACTAAGTATGTCACGACATCCTCATAATTCCACTTTCCATCATGTGACCTCCAACATAGTTAAATCAATAAATAGGGTTCACATTAATCTCTTCTTTCCTCTGCAATGATCTTGTATCATTTTTATTTGTCCATAAAACTCTTATCACACAAGACTATTAAACAAGATCATTGATTACAAGAAACTTGCACATAAAGGTATCCATTATACTATTTGAAAAATAACAATCATTCATTCTAAGCTAACATTCATCCACCCAATCAAATTTGATTTTTTTCACATGAAGAATGGCGCAAATGACTGCTCAAATTAAATTCACCATTGGCCATGTTAAGACTACTAATCCGCAATCAAGATTTGGAAAGAGAAATCTTAATGAAAAATATAAATTCTAGAATACTTTCTAACCAATAAATATCATTAATGCTTCCAAACTTGAACTAGTGTGTACATTTTTTTATCACACACTAAGTAATTCAAAGTAATGTCTTAAAAGCGGTTAGGGTGGCATGCAATAAGTATTTGATGTTGCATCAAAACTATTCCCATGGTGTATCTATAAGATCCACCATGATCTTGAAGGCTTGTTGAATAACACCAAAGAAAATAAAAAGGGAGTAGGTGTGCAACTCATAGTTTGTCTCTTAAAATACTTATTGTCGCATGGCTTCCTACATGAACTATAATATCTTGAAATTTAGTACATTAAGAGTGAAAACATTATGGTTTCGAAACTATGCAATAAATTTCTTAATATAGTTTTCCATTTTCATGAAATTTTATAAGTCATGAATGCTCTTTATTGATCAACAATTGACACTAATTAAATTCTTTATTGAATTAATGCTAATACCACCAATTAACACAATGAAATCTTTATTGAAACAATGGTCATATCATCAATCGTTCTTGTGGAATCGCATACACAAATTTGTACACTTATTCAACTTAACTACAATTTATCTCCTTAGAAGGATGCAAATAGTTGGTTCAAATGATGCAAGTAATAATCCTAGGTAACTAACTAAACAATTTTGTTTTCCATATACATGATTATAAATAAGTCAATACATACATTTAGCACTTTATTCATCAACTTTATAAATGCGAAAAAGGAATTAGCAATACTATAAAAGGAAACAAAAGTCATTCAAATACTACATATTGTATAGTTAAGGTGTCAAAAGGAAATTAGCTCGACATTCGTCTATATTACAATGAAAAGTGAAACCTAAACATTTCATCCCTATATCGACGAAATTTTCTGGAACATTACAAATCATGGATATTGCCATAGTTTTTCCGCCCTGAAAAACAAAAAATATAAAAATTCATTTTTTTAACCCATGAATGTTGAAAACATGGAAATATTTCGTGGAACAATCCGCCCATATGTAATAGTGTAACCAATCCATGCCACATGTGGATTTTTGTCAACCAGTGCTGATGCAAGTGATCAGTTTACCAAGTAACATGCAGTATCCACTGCATTTCCCAATAATTCTTGTGATAATGCTACACCACTGAGCGTACTCCTTTCCTTGATCTCCATCATCGTCATGTTTATCCCTTCTATAATTCCATTATGTTGAGGTGTGTATGAGTAGTCTTTTTCCTTACTATTCCACACTTTTGAAATAATTCCTCAAACTCATTTCGCCATAATTCTCCACCATTATTTGTCTTCAACAAATTTATTTTATTCTCTGATTTGTTTTCTACAAGATCTTTAAAATCTTTAAATTTATTGAAAACATCAAATTTCATATGGAGGAAATAGACCCATGTTTTCAGTGATAAATCATCAATGAATGAAACATACCTAGTGATGGAATAAGAATATGTCCAAACACATTAATATATGTATTACCTCCAAGATTCATTTTTCTCTAGTATCACCAAATGGGAGTCTCATCCGATTATGTTTACCATATATGCAGCGTTCACAAAAATCAAAATCTAATGAGCAATCATACATACCTTCAACCACACCTTTACCATGTAATTCTCAAAGGACCTTCTCTCCAACATGTCCCAATATTTGATGCCATAACATTATCTTGTCTACAAGGATAATAGGGGTTGTATCTTCTACAGTTTCATTCTGAGGAACAATAGAACAGTTACACCCATTAATGAAAGTTCTTCTCAGCAATTCGTATAGATTTCCAATTTGAACTCCCTACATCAAAACCATTTCTCCTCAAACCATATTGCATGCGTCCTTTTAAAATAAAATATGCACACATGTATCACCCATATTACCTATGGATATCAAGTTTCTAGTCTGATTTAGAATGTGCAAAACTTTAGGAAGAGTTCTAGTCCTTCCATCTTTGAGCAATATATCGACCCTTCCACATCCTATTATTTTGGTTATTCATTAATATCCTATGAAAAGATCACCTCCATTGTAATTCTCATATTTAGAAAATAACTCACAGTGAGCAGTCATATGAAATGAAGCAACTAAGTCGATCAACCATACATCATAATATACATGTGTATCGATAGATGATAACTAAACATCAACCTTTTTCGTCTATAGAGGGTTTTGTTTCCATGGAAGAAGCATCATCATATCCCTTACCTTTATCAACACTCTTAGATTTTCAATTTTTCTTATAATTACTAGCTTTACCACATTTCCAACATTTATTTTCAAATTGTCTTGTCTATCTAACATAATCTGAAATGCAACAATAAAAAATGGCTCAAACACACATTACACAAATATTTACCTTGGAAAATCAACACCACATAAACTAACATTCATGAGAGTTTCTCCACTCTCTATCTCATTGTATTATCTTTTTATGTTTACAGTGAAATATTATAGCATCCAAAACTCTAATCCATAAACCGATATTATATTACAACCCCAATTCCATGACTAGAATTAGTTTAGAATGAACCACAAAACCATTGATAGAAAACAAATCAAAACAAACAAAAAATAAACCCGAAATTTTGATTTCAAGGGTGTTTCCCCTATCCGCGCGTGCCTGCTATCCATGGGTTGGTCTCCTCGAGCTCCCCTTTCTCTGGTAGCCTACAAAGACTACAACAAGTGTCCATGAAATTTTCCTCAGTCTCTAATCCCATTGTGATCCTGTAGAGGCCTTTGTTGCACCATACAAGCATAACCTTAGTCTTCCATTCATACTATTTGAATGGAGTAATAATTGACTAGGGAGATTGATCCATCCTAGTTGATGCACTCTAATGTATGTCTTCCACTTGCAACCTTGTGTACACATTATTTAGAATCACCAAGGCTCTAATACCATGCGTTATTTTGAACCAATGGATCTAGAAGCTAAATGGAGCAGTAATACATTTAGTAATCCATAAAAGAGAATAAGAAGGTATTAGAGCAACTTAATCTTCATTAACCTAACAAATAGAGCTCATTAGAGATGAAGCTTCAATACAATTGTATAGAAAATCAAGAGAAAATTAGAATAAAATCTAAGCTATGTAGTCTCCATTAATCAACTAAATGGTAGAATGCATCAATGAATGAATTATAGAAGTGCTTGATCAATATGATGCAAGCTTACATATATAAGTAATCAAGCTAGGATTAATTACATGCACAAAAATTAAAGTTATTCAAAGCTAAGAGAAATCACCATGAATAGCCAAATGAACCCTTGTGAGGGAGTTATGTTGACCACGTAAGTATTGTTAGGGTTTGACTAGGCTTAGAACTCATAAGTGGGGTTTTTGTGCCAGTATGAGACAAGTGCACCCTCATTAGGAAGTAAACTAGGTCATGCAAGTGTAGCTATGGTTAATTAGTCCTAGAACTACCTCATGCGGTTGTTAACTCACTCTTGCATGAGAAACCAATGTTTAACTCAATATGCATGGGAAAGTTGAGTGTAAGTGGACCTAAATAGCCAACTAGGATTCTCTAGGAAGTTAACTAGGCCAAAACTGCTAATTGAAGTGAACAAAACCCTAAAAAAAGGGAATAACTGACATTAAGGGTGCCTTTGAGCCTAAAAAAGGGGGTTTGTCCTAGCAAGTGCACTATTGACCCTAAAATAAGAGGGATAACTATAGTAGGAGGACTATTGTCCCCTAGAAATGCAAAATGACTATGCATGTACACTAAGAATAATTAGAATTTTGAATATTAATATTGTTATAAAAAAAGTATCCCATGGTGTAGATGAGTTCAAACCTCTTAGGCCTAAGCCTTTGCATGTGGGTATAGTGGCAATAGACCCCATGTCATGTGAGTATGAGCCCAATCGATTACCAATTCCCCTAGTTAAAAAATAAAAAAAATGAGAATATAAAGTGATTTTTTTTAATATTTTATTAACAATTAAATATTTTTCTAATCAATGTTAATCACTACTTTGTTGATTTACTACTAAAATCAGCATTGATTTAGTCAAATTTGATTTCTTGATGTGGATGTATTATCTCCATTTAAATGCTTAATGTAATATATTCAATACACAATCTAAATTAGTCTTATTTTTAATTTGAAAAATTAAAAAGTACCATCAAAATTTGGATAAAGAAAACATTTTCTTTCGAATTTTATTCAAATTTTTTCACACATTCAATTTTAGCATCAATAGGCCCGGCCAAAAAATATTGTTTTAATGAATTTCAATGGGTTAAACATGTGGTTTCTCCTACGAGGTCATAGATTTTATAGGTTCAAATCTCAAATCTATGCGTGGAGGGGGTCTCCCATAAACAAGGGGGTTTCATAAACCAAATTGGTGTTTGGTCACATAAACTATTATTAAAGAGTTGAACTAAAAAAATTTGGTTTCATTTTATGGAAGTTTAGAGCGATTTCTCATCTCCATCAATTTGTGTTCATAGACACAGTATCATGCCTTAGAAGGTAAAGACAAAGCAACACTCTCAGATATGGTGAATATTTTTTATTTTTTCTACCCACTAGTCTTGTTTAATCAATGCTCGCATGTACTCGCATATTAATTTGCAGTGATTAAGTTTACCCTAATCATTATTACTACTCAGGCTTAAATCTAAAAACTAGGTGGATGAAGGTAGTTTTGAGATAAAGGAAAATCATACTCAAAGCAAAGAAGTTGTGGGGTTTAACTTTTGTGGTTCTTGAGAAACAAATTCGAAATGGCAGATCAACCATACAAAAATATTGATTCTAACATTAATGTTGGAACAAGTTCAAACACCAATATGGTGATGGTGTCACAACAACCGCAATATCAAGGAGTCCCATATGAAGGATACCCATACGAATACAAATATCAATTATATGTAGAAAATCCTCACTATCTATATGCATACATATATCAATATGCAGGATATCAAGAAGCTATGTATGCAAATGTGGTTGTGAATATAAATCCCTTTCGTACTATAATCATGATTATGACAATTGTTATCATGATAACAACACCCAGTGCCATAATAATCATTTTTATGACCACCCATCCACTAATCAATTTCATCTCCAGAAACATTCAACTACATTGAATTTGAAAGGTAGAGTTGAATCATGCTTCTCGCTTTTCTCTGTAGATTTTCCCAATATTTGTTTTACATACTAGTGGGATTTGTACCTATATCCACAATAATCCATTGATCTTTTTCTACAAAAAGATCGTCCATCTTCAAGTTTCATAAATCGAAGCTTTGGCTATTAAACTTCTCTATTTATTTTATTGAAATGCTCGCCATTTTCTTTGCACAAGATTCATCGTGTAAAGTAGGTCCACTCCAACACAGTTTTATCATAAACCTAAGATACATTTTCTCTTCACAAGATGAGCTAAACCCCAACAATAAAGGAGGACCTACCTCAAGTTAATAAAATCGCTTTGGTACCAGATGAGAATTTTGATAAACTTGTGTAAGGAAAAATAATACCTAACAAAATCTAAAATGCAACAATTTAAACAATGGCTCAAACACACATTACAGAAATATTTACCCTAGAAACTCAAAACCATTAAAATGTACATTAATGAGAGTTTCTCCACTGTCTATCTCATTGAATTATATTTTTATGTTTATAGTGCAATATTATAGCATCCAAAACCCTAATCCATAAGCCTAGATTAGATTACAACCCCAATTCCATGACTAGAATTAGTTTAGAATGAACCACAAAGCCGTGGACTAAAAACAACTCAAAACAAACAAAAAATAGACCCAAAATATTTATTTCAAGGGAGTTTCCCTTACCCCCACATGCCCCCTATCCAAGGGTTGATCAAGCCCCCTAGACTCCCCTTTCTCTGACAGCTTACAAAGACTACAACACATGTCCATCAAATTTGGCTCAATCTCTAATCCCATTATGATTCTGTAGAGGCCTTTCTTGTGCGATACAAGCACAATCTTAGTCTTCCATTCATACTATTTGAATGGAGTAAGAATTGATTGGGAAGATTGATCCATCATGATTGATGCGCTCTAATATGTGTCTTCCACCTGCAAACTTGTATACAACTTATTTATAATCACCAAGGCTCTAATAACATGTGAGATTTTGAACCAATGGATCTAGAAGATAAATGGAGAAGTAATACATTTAGAAATCCATAAAAGAGAAGAAGAATGTATTTCCAGTAATGTAATATTCAATAACCTAACAAATAGAGCTCATATTTGAGATTAAACTTCAATACAATGGTATAGAAAATCAAGATAAAAATTAGAATACAGATCTAAGCTATGTGGTCTTCGTTAATCAATTGAATGCTCAATAGAATGCATCAATGAATGAATTACACAAGTGCTTGGTCAATAAGATGCAAGCTTACTGATATAAGAAACCAAGCTAGGATTAATTACATGCACAAGCATACAAGTTAGTTAAACCTAAGAGAAATCATCATAAATTGCCAAATGCACCCGTGTGAGGGAGTTATGTTGACCATGTAAGTGTTTTTAGAGTTTAACTAGGCCTATAACTCATAAGTGAGGGGATTTTGTGCCAATATTAAACAAGTGAGCCCTCCTTAAAAAGTAAACTAGATCATGTAAGTGTATCTAGGGTTAACTAGTCCTAGAACTACCTCACGGTGGTTAAATTACCTGACACGGTAGTTAACTCACTCTTGCACCAACAACCAATGTTTTAACTCAATATGCATGTGAAACTTGAGTGTAATTGGACCTAAATAGCCAACTATGATCGACCAGGCAGTTAACTAGGCCCAAATTGCTAAGTGTAGTGAACATAACCTTAAAAAAGGGGAATACCTAACTTTAAGGGTGCATTTGATCTTAAAAGGGGGGTTTGACCTAGAAAGTGCACTACCTAAAATAATTTAATATAACAATTTTCATCGATAAATGATTTAAAAAAATATTAAAAAATATAGAATAATTAGAATTTTGAATATTAATATAGTTAAAAAAAATAGCCCCAAATGAGTTAGTGGGGTATAGTGGTAATAGACCCCCTCGAGCCAAGTTACCAATTTCCATATTGAAAAAAATAAAATGTTCAGAAAATTGAGAATATAAAATGATTAATTTTTAATATTTTATTAACAATTAATTATTGTTCTAATCAATATTAATTACTATTTTCTGGATTAAAATTAAATTATTTTAATAAACTTAATTTTTGAAAAGCATTGATTTAGTCAAAATTGATTTCTTAATGTGGATGTATTATCACCATTTAGATGCTTAATGTAATATATTCAATACACAACCTAAATAAATTAGCCTTTTTTTTAATTTGAAAAATTAAGATGTACCATGAAATAATAGCCTGACTCAAAATATATTGTTTTAATGAATTTTAATGGGTTTAAACATGAGTTTTTTTCTGGTTCAAATCCCAAATTTATCCACCAGGGATCCTTGTCCCATAAACAATGTCGTCTCATACACCAATTTGATTTTTAGTTATAACTTGGATTATTATAATCTATATATATAAAAGATTCACATGGAAGAGTGGAATTCGAATTGAAAGTTTGTTTTCTAAGTAGTAAACTTGCGAGCGAGTTCTCATCTGCATCATCATTTTTTGTTCATGGACACAGTATCATTTTGCCTTACAAGGTGAGCACAAAGCAGCACTTCAGGTACGGTGAATATATTTTTTTAATTTTTCCTACCAACGTGTCTTTTTTAAGCAATGCTCCCATACTATGTTCCAGTGATTTAATCATTATTAGGCTTAACTTAAAAACTAGGTGGATGAAGGTAGTTTCGAGATAAAGGAAAACCATACACAAAGCAAAGAGGTTGTGGGGTTTAACTTTGAGGTGCTTGAGGAACAAATCTGAAATGGCAGATCAAGCATACAGAGCTATTGATTCTAACCCTAATGTTGGAACGAGTTCAAACACCAATATAACGATGGTGTCACAACAACCGCAATATCAAGGAGTCCCATATGAAGTATACCCATATGAATATGGATATCAATATGCAGTCAATCCTTACTATCCATATGCTGCGCCACCACAGGAAGCTCAATTTGCAGGAAATCCCCACTCTCCATATGCTGCGCCACCACAGGAAGCTCAATATGCAGTCAATCCTTACTATCCATATGCTGCGCCACCACAGGACGCTCAATTTGCAGGAAATCCTCACTATCCCTATGCTGCGCTACCACAGGAAGCTCAATTTCAATTTGTAGGAAATCCTCACTATCCATATGCTGGGCCACCACAGGAAGCTCAATTTGCAGGAAATCCTCACTATCCACCACAAGAAGCTCCATATGTAAATGTTGTGAATATAAATCCAAACGTCTATACGCTTCCGTACTATAATCATGATATTGACAATTATTATCATGATAACAACAACCAGGGCCAGGGCTATAATAATTATTATTATGACCACCGAGCAACTTATCAGTTTCAACCAGCGACAGTACCACAGCCACAACATCAGTATTATCAGCAACAACTACAATTACAACAACCACAACCACTGAGAGTTGAAAGCCAAAGATCCCGAAGTGAAAGTGGGAGGGGCGCTGAAGTTGTCGAGGATGAGTACAACCTTCCAGGGTTTATCACTCGATATGCCAACGCAATTTTTTTTGTTATTAAATCTTTCAGTAAGGAGAACCTCCTTAGTAGTATTAGACATGGAGTGTGGACAAGCACTTACAGTGGAAATCGAAGGCTAAACGCAGCTTACGCTGAAGCTGCCAAAGGGGAGCCAACGGTCCAGCATGGAGGCACATCTAGTGCTTCTAGTTCTAACTGCCCTATATTCTTACTTTTTTCGGTTAGTTCTTCAACTCTTATAAACTGAACTTTGTTCTAATTTCAATTTCATGTCAGTTCAATACTTAGAGAATTCACTTGGATAACATCAAATCTGGTGTACGTCTGCATGCAGTTGAACAGAAGCGGTAATTTCTGTGGCGTGGCTGAAATGGTTGGACCTGTAGATTTCGGAGCGACAACAGAGTTTTGGGAGTGGAAGGGCAAATTTCCTGTGAAATGGCACATCATTAAAGATGTTCCATTCGAACAAATCGCCCATATTACTCTGGAATGCAATGAAAACCAATCAATTATACGTAGTCGAGATACTCAGCAGGTGAGTTAGTGGTTGTCATTTATTATATTGTAATGTTTCCATTCCATTCAAGCTCTGAGAATGATATTTTAGATGGCTAAAAATTGACTGAATTAATAGCTACCATATAAAAAATGACTGAATTAATAGCTATCATGAATTTGAATGAATGAATTTGTTAGGTTGAAAAGGTGAAGGGCGAAGAAATGCTGGATATTTTTAAGAATTACTTTTGGACGACCTCATTGCTAGACGACATGATTGCATGGCCAAGACGGCGGAGAGTGGAAGTATCGATAAGAAGGCCACCATCACCACCACATGGTCATAACCAAGAACAACAGTCTCAACATAATCAACAACAACAGCAGGAGGTAGCAGAAGAGGAGGCCATGGCGATCTTCTGCAGCAGCAGGAGTAACAGCAATAACACAGAAGAAGAAGAAGAGACTGGTCAGAACAACCAGCGAGAAATTGAACGTGGAGAGAATCAGGAGAGTGAGAGAACTGTGATTACTGTAACCAATCACAGGAGCACAAGTAACAACAGCAAGCAAGAACAGGAGACTGACACCAATAACTATAACCATGAAGAAGAAGGGACTGACACCAATAACAATAACCATGAAGAAGAAGGGACTGATCGCAGCAACGCGAGAGAATTTGAATGTGGAGAGAATCAGGAGACTGAGAGAACTGTGATTAGCGTGACCAATCACAGCACAAGTAACAGCAATAATCAGCAAGAAGAAGAGATTGATAACAATAATCAAGAAGAAGAGTCTGAGCACAACGACGCGCTTGAATCTGAAAGTGGAGATAATCAAGAGAAGAATCAGGTGACTGAGACCACTGTGATTAGTGTGATCACCAGTCACAGCCCAAGTAACAACAACGAGCAAGAAGAGACTAACACCTACACGAGGGAATCTGAGAGTGAAGAGACTCATGAGATTCAAGGTATTGTTGTTAGTGAGGGCACTCAAAGTAACAATAATAATATCAAGAAGAAGAAAAAAAGGAACAAAAAATCCCAGAATAAAAATAATGGGAGAAAAAATTAAAACAGGAGTCTCTGAGTCAACTGTAAATATATTTCATAGTTTTCAAACTGTTCTGCTGTAAAAATATTTCATGCTTTTCAATTGTTCCGTGTGACAATTCATCTCTTGGGGAACATATTTTTTGTTTGTTGTTTGTGGTATTCACTGTTGCAATGTAGTAAACCAGAATATATTTTTTGTTTGCTATCTGTGGTATACTGTTGTGTATTTCAACGTCTTCTGACTGTTGAACTTCTATGTTTTCAAATTTATTGTGATTTCTTTACTTCTTGTTTTAATTCAATCAGGTTACGAGTTTGTTCACAGAGTCATTGGATTAATGGTTGAAGCCTTATAAACACAATAAAAAGTCTGTTTCTGTTTTTGGATGGCATGCAAATTAGTGGATTTGCACTTCGTTTAAATGGTTACTGTAGCAATACTGAATTTTAGTGATCAATTTCATATTGTTACATAAACATTATTTATGCTTCGATTCCAGTTTGCATAGTCAGTTTCTTTTAAGAATCTTTGGTTCCGAGCCTACCTGATCAATTGATATTGATTGTCTCAATCATTTTTTTAATTACAAATTCTTGCCAATAAAATTGCCCAACTCTTATTTACAATCCATCTGCAGACGTTATTATTACATGCTATAATTCATCTACCAAACTTTCTTATTTACAATCCAACTTTCTTATTTACAATCCAGCTTCAGCCATTATTATTATCATTACATTGTATAATTTATCTACTAAACTTTATTTTCAACAATCCAAAGATTACACCCCAAAACTTGTTGATATGTGTAAGAATTGGTTATTACTTACAATTCTCATCTCATCCACATTTGACACGTCTCATCAATTTTAATAGACAAATTACCACAAATAATTAAATGGCATTGGTCATTATATTAATATCAATACACTTTGGGAGCACAAGGTAGCTCTTGTCATGACTTTCAGTAATTGGCTCTTAATCTCAATGTGCTGGTATGTGAGGGGTTGTTGGTGTTGTTGGCTCGTAGCTCTGCTTTTTTAGGAGGAAGAAAACCAGGTGTAACCTGAGCATAGGGATTGAGTAGGATAAAAGATAATTAAAATGCTTCTTTTTTCCGATTAATTTTTAATAAAAGTTGGTCAAAATTGTTCCTGGAAATTGTTATTTTTGTAATTTATAATTTCAGCAATCATATTTACCAATCTTAAACTAAATGTCTCATTTTAAAACATCGCTGAAATTGCAATTTGAGCATTTCAAATTGTGATTTCAACAACAATTATTCTCTCGGATTCGGATAGATCAGAAAGGTTTTGAGGTCAGAAAGGTTTTGGTTAGCACTTATACTGCGCCCATAAGGATTGACATGTTTATGCATTACTCTTCCTTGAAATGAAAACCATAAAATCTTCTAAGTTTGCAAGCCTCCCATCTTTAGCTTTTCAAAACCATAAGCGTCACATCATATATTTTTAGCATTTCATATTTATTATTGGCACACATTCTGTTGTCCTAAAAGTGATCTCCTCCATTGTAGGACCACAAAAAAAAATCCATAAGTTTACATAGTTGTATTTATTATGTCCCCGAAGGGGATTATTTATGGATTGTTGAATGTTTATTAAAATAGGCTAGAACCTATATTAGCTTATAAATTTTTTGCCTTTGCCTATAATTTATATAAAGATTAAAATATTATTTTATAAATTCAAATTTTAAAAATAATTTCTTTAAAATTTTATTGGCTTTTATTGGCTACAGAAGCTGACATCATCCTCATTTTTTGGTGTGCAAGAGGGACGTCCGGTTTCTCCAGAGGATTCTGTCCTTGCAGAAAACAAGAATTGCATGCTGCAGGCTACCACCTGTTTCAGATTTCCCTGGTTGTCATTTAATGTTTCACAGCATAGCTAAATCAGCCCTAGCTTCCAAGCGCGAGGGCTCTTTGCATTGCTTAACCTCTTCAATGTGGTGCATTGGAGTTTTGCTTCAGCGTGGCTGTTGAGCTTCCCGCAGCAGTTCACGTTTCAGAAATGGTTTCAAGGGCAGGACGAGTGGAGATCGTGATTGTTGACTTTGACACAGGCTTACTGCATTACCATGCAATATGCATGCATGCCATTTGGTAGAATTCCAATTTTTGTGTTCCCCTTTTGGGTATTAGGGTTGTTTTTGTTAAGATGTATTGTAGCAGTTGAGTGTATCATGTAAAGAAATGGTGGGAGAACCTTCTGCTTAGTAGTTGCCCTGATCAGAAAAAGGAAAGATCCAAAGAAGCAGTGGAGAAAAAGAAGTTCAAGAAGAGGAAGCAAGCTTTGTAAATTGCAGCATTTTGAATATGAATGTAGATTTTTCTTTGGTTTTTTCTTATGTGTTTGACAGTCAGAGTGTCTTTTATTTAATTTCTTTTTGTCTCACTCTGTTGGCATTTTGCGTCATATTCTTGGGGTAGTGGGGGTGTCTGTGCTGTCTTTGAGATTGAGGAAATGGAATGAATTGTGGTTAAATTATGGGCTATTCATGTCTGCGTTCTAATGGCTATGAGGGTTTTGTGGTTTTGCATTGAAATTGCGTGGGGAGGTTTTTGTAGGAAGCTTCGGGAATGTGTTATTTTGAGGGCCAGCTTTGTGCGTCCGACAGTGTTGATTTTCGGGGTTTTAGTGAGGTTGTCTGCGGGATTTTCTGGATTGTGATGGGCAAAAACGCCTAATGTTGCGGGTGGTCTGCCTGTGCTGGTTAAGTATCATCTCCAATGCCAGCCAGCGAACTCAAATTTCAACATTCTGAGGAACAGGTATTTTCCTTGTGCCGTATATTTGTTCATTGCAGAGCACACACGTTTCTGCCTGTGAAGGTAGAGATGGATACGATTCATGAATGATGCCCATCTCAGGATAATGAGTAGTAGAGTTTCAAAACTTATATAGATTCTTGTTAGAACACATGGATTTGGTTTTTAATTACATGTTTTTTTAAAGTTTTGGGTAGTCTGTCATCATTATAAGCTTAAAGCTTTCCAAATCTAAATATTCTAGGTTCAGTATATTTTTAATTAATCTTATTTTGTCTTGAGTTCATCTCGATCACCGTACAAATTCGTTCTGCTCAATCAATTTACTTATCTCCTAAGTAAAAACCACGAATAGACTTATTTCCCCGCAGCAAGTAAGCCACCCAACTCTTTCATGAGCCAGAGACTATGTGGGTGAGAGGGATTACGTCTTCGTGGGCTGAGCTAACGCTACTTCTCAGAACGCCACGTCTTCATGGGCAGTTTAGAGAAAGGCCGTCAATGCAAACACATCACCATTGCCAACTTCATCAATTTCAATTTCAGTGATCAATTTTATGGAGTAGTGGCCATTATCATCCTACAGACAAAATGGCAGAAAATAAGAAATAGTCAAAATAGCAGAAAACAAGAAATAGAAATAACAATTGAAAGTTAGATGGTCACCAGTAGTGATGGCCCTCCGATGGTTTGGATCCCTCAACTTTTCCAACTAGATATCCAACGCATGAAACAATGGAATAATACCAGCTCTGCTACTAGACGGCCTGGGATTTCTTTCCATTCAGAATTAATAGCCTGTTGGAATGAATATAATACACACCATTTCAAATTTAAATTTGCCTCTCGTATTAGCAAGCAGATGGCGTGTTTCTATTGTTTAAATTTTAAATGTAAATCCTTCCGCGTGCAGAAGCCAAACTGTACGTACCACCCTGGAACATTAGAATGGAACAAAATTTCTGTTCTGGAACTTATCATATTTATCTCTGTTTTAATTTGGAGTTCACCACCAGGCATCAAACTCTTTTGGAAGCATGGAATCAACTCAAGCGAGTTCACCGCCGTGCATAGCCAAATGATGGGTTCATGAGAACTCTTATAGACCTAGATAAGAGATTGCATGGGAAAGCTTCCATGGATTGGCAACAAAGGAAGCCTGTCATGACGACTAGCCCAGTTTGTGGCAAAAGTGTAGGCCTGAGTACAAGTTCTCTAAATCTTCATTTGCAAGTCACATGGACGTATTTCTTCAGGGAGCGTGGATAGCATTGAGTTAAAATACTTGCAACGAAGCATAGATTCAGTCAAAACAAGCTAGTAATGTGAAAATTACCTGTTATTACTATAAGATTCGCTGGCATCTCCTTTTGGAAAAGATGCTACTGGGGTATGTTCAGTGGAGAAATTACACCGCTTCACCTGGGGAAGTTGCTGGTTTCAAATCCAACATAGAAAATTCAGTTTGCAGCTAAGACATTGATGTTTTGAAAAGGAATTATCTCTCTTGAAGTTGGAGCCAATGTGGACATGCTCGGCCTTCGTGCTATATATGGAGGGGTAATACCTCTACTTTGGATGGCTATGTAAGATTGTATGATGTATTTGATTCTTTGTATTAATAAAATATAAAATGGATTTGTTCCAAGGAGAAAAAGGGGCTACCTATTGTAGTAGTATGACTGTCTTTCAATTATGATGACTTTTAGATAAATGAGGAGTTCGCGCCAATTTCGCTTTTTGGCATATGGATGTGATAATCTTGGTGTACATTATTGATTGATAATATAATATATACTGCACTTAAAAAAATTGACATAAATCTAGACTCTTGCAAATATACTTGCTACTTGCTAATCTATCCAGTGCCTTTCAAGATTTATTCATTTATTTTTGCCAGTAACATCCATCTTTTCGGTCAAATTGCAGCCCTGCAAAATTCTTGTGTTGAACCTCCATCTATATATTGCTCAATTAGAATGTTAAAGGTTACATTAATATCTATAATTTAGCAATCAGCATGATGCTTCTTACCAAGCACCAAAACCTTCATTCCTATGTTGTCCATACTGTTTAGTTTTGCATTACCATCTGCAATAAATAATTGCATTAGCTGGTTTCCATGCAAGTATCATCATTTTAACGACTTTAATGTTTTTTCGTTAAGAATGGGCTATACCCTCTGATTTGTGGCTATCAAAGGAACGCATAATGAATAAAGAAACCATGTTATTGTGATTATGAACTTGAGGCCTTGAGATGTCCTATTTTGAGTATGAGAGAAAATAATACCTTTTTTTAGAGTTAAACAAAACAATTTTAATTTAACATTTCAATTTAATTCATATATTGATCTTTATCATGACTAAAACTAAAAAACTTAACAATTGAATGATCATATTATGATATGATTGTTTTTATATATGTGCATTGTTACAGAGTTCATTAGGGGAACAATCATATTCAATATCTCCATTGTCCAATATTGCCCATGTCAACTCTATGGAATATCAACGTTTGTGGAAGGGGTGGAAGGGGTTCTAGGTGTTCTCTCCTCATCCTATTTTAAACAAGTGTTTGTCCTGGACTTGATCTTTACTATCTATGCAAATATTTACATTGTCAAATATTGCCCATGTCAACTCTATGGAATATCAACGTCTGTGGAATGGGTTCTGGGTGCTCTCTCCTCATCCTATTTTAAACAAGTGTTTGTCCTGGACTTGATCTTTATTGTCTATGCAAATATTTACAATGCTTTCGGTCAAGCTTGGTGCAGAAATGATAGCTACTATGCTCAAGCCGGTGTTTTTGAGGACAACTACTATGCTCAAGCCAGTGTTTTTGAGGACAATCTACAGTCTACCATTACGCCAATTAATTTAAATATTTTGATAGTAACAAATAGTTCCCAATAATTTTAAACATTAAGAGATGATGGCCACCCATTAAGACTATACTTCAAATTATAATTAGGTTACATACCTTTGGACAAACCATATTACAATGGCCTCTCTTAGAATCTTTAAAACAAGATGAGGGTGTCAGAGAACAAAAATTACAAATATTCGTGCAATTATGTTCAATTTATTTCTCATAGAATGCTAAGGAAAGAAGAAGAATAAGGAATTGCAGCATGTTGTTACAGCTGCTCCAAAAGAAGAAGACCCTGAGGCCTCTGATGAATTATCTAACAATGTGGAAAGTTGCATGTATATCCATGCAGTAATTCTTCTTGTTCCTGAGTTTTTATCGAAGGGTTTGTAGATGTTATGCGAAGAGGGCAATGCTAGAAGCTCCGATGGACAATTCTAATAGACTTCTCAAATGTTCCTCCTACTCCTGCTTATTCACATCCCCCATGGTTGAATCTTCACTACTCTCATCATATGTTGTACATATGATGAATTAAGAATGTACTATTACTATTACATACTGACCAAGTAAAAAGAACAAGTATGAACTATTATGAACAATCATCATTTGATGTACACTAGAGAATGCTATTCTTAAACTTTTTGACTCCAAGCAAATAGACCAGGTGACAATGTTGGGGACATTGCCACCACGTGGCTCTTGTTAAAGTAAGCAATCTAATTTTCACTTACTTTATTTGTTTTGCTTGACACATCTTGTGTATTTTGGATTTGTGATACACACTCAAATTGTAGACAATGTGTGTACTCTTATTTACTATGATATTTTAAGGGTTTGGAACATAACACAATAGTGGGTATGGGTGACAATATAACAAGTAACATAGAAGCTACTAGGATAGAATCTAAAAATATATAAGTCCTACTACATAAAGGAAGGGGTAAGGAGAAGTAATCTATAAATGAGAAACACAAGGGAATCATAGAAAAAGGCCTCTAGGAAAACCACATGGCCACTCACTCCATTTATATTATTGGGTTTTGTGAAAATGCCAAGCATTGGAACTCAATGAAGAGAAGTTGATGAAGCCTTAGTCTAGAATATCATTCATTGGAATTTGCTAGAGACAAAAGCATGATCATTTTGTATATTTTTGAAGCATGGAAGGTTGATGCAAATTCTTAATTACAACCAAGATATTGAAAACTATATATAATCATAATGTCAAAAACCATATAGAAGTTTATAAAAATAGAAAGATAGTATCCTTAATGAAGTCAATGAGAGGGCCAACATATGAATCACATCCAATACTAAAAACTCATATCTATCTATCTATCTATCTATCTATCTATCTGTCTATATCTATATATATATAGACAGATAGATAGATAGATAGATAGATAGATATTATTTTCTGAAGAAAAAAATCATTTATTCTTATTAGAACAAACATGAACTCTCCTTAGAGGACTGTACATCAAGAGATCCTTGAGATTTACATTACATTCAAGGAAGAGCCTCTATCTATAGCTTTTATGTAACTTTTTTCCGTTCATGGCATTGTTCATTTTACATAAAAACAGAGCATAGGCTCAACATATATAACAAAAAATCAACTACATCTAGATTATCAACAGAAAAGAAGCGATTCTCTCATCCCTGTGCTCCTCTGTCTCCAATACTCTAGGCTCCAAATCCAAGACATGTTTAGAGGGCTCATCGACTTCAGATTTCAGCTCCCGATAAACATGTAACAAAGAAATGAGATCAAAAGACTCCAGTTGAACCGAATTGCCGAGAGAAGGTGTTGTAGGTGAGGAGCATTGATCTGAAATTTGTTATTTTCCTAGTCTATGACCATTTTTGAGTCCCCGAATCACTGCAGACGAGAAATGTTCTTGGAGAGGGAAACCTTTAACAAGGCCCATATAACTGCTAATTCTTCTTTACTGTTGGAGCAGTGTCTTGGTGCGAATTTGATGCAAAGTTTATAGGCCTCAGAGATGAATAATATTCCCTTTGTACCCCCAACAGCTAGAACCCCTTGGCTAGTGTCCTACAAAAAAACCCAAGGGATGCTTTTGTCTATGTGTGGAGGAACCTGAGTACACTTTTTTCCTAGCTTTGGCTTTGATTTATATTCTTTATTCTAGTGCAATACCAGGGCGATCATCACTTATGTAGGTACCCATTGATTTTGAAAAATAATAGAGTTTAGAGCCCACCAAATGCCGTAGATAAAAGATGAAGGAAATGCAACATAACAACCTACTACAGAGTCCTTCCAACATTGCTGAAATATTTTATCCAATGGGGAAATGAGTCAACTGGCACTTTCTTTAAGCTCGTTAGAAGAAGCATTCCATACTGTAACTACATAAGAACAAGATAAGAAAAGATGAGAGATAGATTCTCCATCTGATCTACATAAATCACAACAACTCAGACCTTTCCAACCATGTTTTTGAAGGTTTTCCCAAGTTAAGAGTTTGTTACTTAAAGCAAGCCATAGCATGATTTTCACTTTCAAAGAACTCGAATCCTTCCAAACTACAGGCCACCACCACTCTTCGATACCTCTAAAGGAATCTTCAAAAAAGGACTTGTAGCCTAATTTATCCATAAATTCACCTGAAGCCTTATTCTTCATCCAAACTAGAACATCCAGAGACTCAACGTCCAAATGAATAAAAAAAGAAACTAGTTTGTTTATGAATCGAGACCATTCCATTGCTACTTCACCACTTAGCCCAAGAACGAAAGGATATTTCCAACCTTCTCTACCCCACTCTTGAGGAATATGAGCCTGAGCATATGCTAACACATAAATTATTTGATTTCTCAACTGTGCAATTGTATCCATCGAGAGCTTAAAAGCGTTCCCCGCTCCAACCCAGGGATCTTCACCTAAACAAACACTTTTTCCATTACCAATTCTCTAGGCCATCCAATTCCAAACCAATGGAAAGGCTTGAACAAGAGCCTTCTAGCTAACAGAGTCGTTTTTATGAGACTTTATACGTTGCCTAAACCACTCAACAATTGGGGAATTTGGGTAATATTTAGAGTTCATAACTCTACCTCAAAGGGAAGAAGCATTCTGAGCCAACCTCCAAAGAGACTTTGCTACTAAAGATTGAAAAAATAGTACTGGATTTTTTAAACCACATCCTCCCAAGTGTTTAGGATTTTCTAAAGTAGTCCATTTTACCAGAGGGAAACCTTCTTCTTGCTTACTAGCCGTCAACAGAAAAGAAAAGCATTTCTTTTTTATCTTGGTTAGAATCCCCTAAGCAATGGAAGACCAATAAACTAGAATACTTTGAAAAACCACCTTTAGAAGGACCAGATGCCCTCCTCTTGACATAAAATGAGTATCTCAATAGGATATTCTTGCCTCAACTTTCTTATACAACCAAATCCAATCATTAAAAGAATAGGAATTAGGTTTCGAAAAAAACCCTGGGTATTTGAACCCTTCAGAAAGAGGCCTCATAGGAAACAAAACAAATTCCTTCATGCTTTCTTGTAGATCATCCGAAATGCGGTTTAGATAAAGGATATAATTTTCCACATTTATTACAATACCTATAGCCCAATTATATAGATGAAGAATGTGGGAGATTACTTGAAGATTCTCCAAAGAACCTTCTACAAGCATTAGAACACCATCCACAAACAAGGCATGAGAAAGTTCCTTTGAATCTGAAACCCAAACACCTTGCAAAGCCCCTGATTATCTTGCATAGTGAACCAGTCTACTAAGGGATTCAAACATTAACAAAGAGAGAAATGGAGAGAGGGAAACACTTCCTTATTCCACAGGAAGACTAAAATAAAGAAGAAGGTAACCCATTAATAAGAAATGCAAAGGATGCAGATTGTATACAACCCATGATCCAATTTACATAATCCACCGTGATACCAATATCAATTAGCAACAAGCACATAAATTTCCAACTAACCCGATCATGTGCTTTTGAAAGATCCAACTTTAAAGCAAAGGCAATAACCTTGTTCTTATTGATAGACTGAATAACTTCTTGAACCAAGGAAACAACATTGTGAATTTGACGTTTGAACAGGAACACATACTATTCTTCTGAAATAATTTCACTCAAAATAGGCTTAAGCCTTTGAGCAATAATATGTGCTATCAGTTTATAAATCACATTACAACAAGAAATTGGCATGAAATCCTCAAAGGAAGATTGCCTCTGCTTCTTAGGTATCAATTCCATGAAAGTTGAGTTGATCGATAAGGATTTTACCAGAGCATTGAGATTCGTGGACTACCTTCAATAAATCTTCATTTACGAGATCATAAAAGCCTTGAAAAATTCCACCGTGAACCCATCTAGCCCAAGACTTTTACCTTTTTGGAAAGAGTGCAGGATATGATTTAATTCTTCTTTCAAGACCTCTCCAATAAGGGAATCATTCATTTCTTTTGTAACAAGTTGCTTAGGAAAAAGCCTCAAAACTTGCAGAATATATTGGATGGGAAAACCATGAGGCTCTTTGAATAGGGACTAAAAGTAGGAAACTCCCGCGTCTTCTTTTTCCAGGAAAGAATGGACTTGAATTCCTTGAGTGTCCATAATTTCCGAAATCGTGTTCAAATTCTTCTCGTGCAAAGAAAAATGATGAAATAATTTTTTATTGTTGTCCCCTTCAAATATCCACAATGCCCTCTTTTTAGTCTCCAAAGTTGTTCCTCCTTGGCTAAAAGAGCACTTTTCTTCATTTCATAAGATTTCAAGGCCACCAAATATTCTTCCAAAAAAAACCTAGACCCGTTTTGGGCATAGAGGTGTACTAACTTTGAATCAACTTCTTTATGTTGAGCCTGTTGATTTTCTTTGTAAGATTTACCCCATTCTTTTGAAACTTTCTTTACTTTTGCAATATTTTCCACCATCTGCTACATAAAATAATCTGAGTGCTTCGCTTACAAGGGCATCCAAGAGTACATAACACTATTCCTATATTCCTCCCCTTTTAGCCATGCCAAATTGAACTTAAGTAGAGCAGGAGGTTTCGGATCCTGATTATCTATAGCCAAGATAATTGGGCAATGGTCCAAGAGGCCACGATAATATACCTACAAATGAATCATTAAAGAGCCGGCAAACAGTTTTTCCGAAATTAAAAAATGATCTAGACACTTTGAAATTGCATTCTCTCTACTACTTTTATTCTATCGAGTCGGTTCAAACTTCAGAGGATGGACATCGACAAGCCTTTTTTGTTGATGTATATGTAACTTCGTAATGTATTTCACCTATGTATTTTACCCATGTATATTGTATTCCTATAGAGATGTTATTATTCCTCTATACGGAAGTGTCATCATTTATATTATAAGTGTCGTAACTTATACTTGATGGGTTATTAAACCACCTTGATGGGGTCGGACCTGTATGAGTCATGTGGGTAAATGGGTTATTAGACCACCAAGTGTGGGGTCAGCCCGAATTAAGTTAACCATGGGTTATTAGGCTAAGCAAGACAAGTCGGCCCCACTGGTTTATTGGGGGACAGGACAAGTATAAATAGAGATCGAGATATCTCCATTTGATCATCTCATTACACACACACTTCTCTCAGCCGGAAAGTGGTGCACTTGTGAGGAGAAGGATCTACTACTAGGAGAAGACTATCTCTTGTACTTTGGTTGTATCATTTCTCTTTCTATCTCTGAGGAAGTTGCGGGGTTTTTCACCTTCTTGGTTTTCCCCAGTGAAACTCTGTGTCTCTTGTATGTTTGCATTATTGTGTCCATGATTGATATGCTGTACATGTTATTCTCTTAGTTAAGATCTTATATCAGATTGAAAATTCTGAAAAACTAACATTTTTAACTCAAAGATGGAGGTAAAAAAATTAATCTCAGCATCAGGTCTTGCGTGAGAACCCCAAACCTCCCTTTTAGAGAGTGTTAAGTTGAGATCTCTACCCAGAACCATACTTTGTGACTCCATTGTCCCCGAAGAAAAAAGAGACTCCTGGAATGTTCGATGATCATAAAAAGGCCCATATACATTAAGAATTGAAAACACTTCTCCTTTGAACTTGTCTTCCAATACCATTTTAATAGTTGACTTGTGGAGACTTATAGAGACAATTGACATAGAGGGGCTCCATGTCGTAATAAGGCCACTAGAAAGTCACTCGGAGTTTATATTCATAAAAGACCAGTCTTTCAACCTAGGTTCTAAAGACTCTTGAGCATTCAATCCCTCTACCATCATTTCCTGAGTAAGGATAACTGAAGGATTCAAATTGGGGTGCTCCCTAAACCCCTTTCATTGAAGGAGAGATACATCATCTAGAACCCACCATTGGGGATTTCACTGCTGTAAGGGCCCGATTGATTGTGGACTGCTTTCCATTTTTTACTTCAAATGCATCTTGTTTTTTATCTTTCGAAATAAAGGAATTTCTGCCCAAAGTGGCCTTAGGAGGGGGGGTCAAGCACTAAACCTCCAAAATATGCACCTTCCTCGGTATCCTTGAAAGAGACCTTTGAGTGCAGGTTATAAACCTTTTTTGGGACATGGGAGGGGTCAGGATTCCATCCTTGAGGGGAGTGGACTGGGGTAGAGGAAGGACGCTCAAGACTAGACAAAGGGAGAGTATCATGAACCCAATTCCCTCACAATGCTAATTGGGATGCGAAACATCCATAATTTTACCTCGAAACACCCATGTTATCCAAATTCAGTTTTCTAGGGTTAAATTGAGGTTTAAAATGGAATTATGAATGTATTCGAGCACTGTGGTAATAATATGTATGAAATCAAATGCAAGTATAATTGTTATGAATGCAATTCCTAAAATGGTAGTAGTTGCATGCAATTAAGTAAAAAATTCAACATAAATTACATTAAGCACAATTCAATAATTTCCAAAACAAATTCCATACACAAATGGATACTTATCCGGGAAAGTGAACCGATTGTCTACATACCAAGGACATTCCACCTAACCGTAGGCTCTATCAATCCATATCTTACTTTGGCAGGCCACCCCTGATATGGGGCTAACAATCCACAAGAAGATGTTGGTTTCTCTGGCTATAACTATCCCTCAGCCAGGGAATGGTGCCCCCTTCTCTGAGTTAACAGTACCTCGATCTCCCTTCTCTGAGTTAGCAATACCTTAGGTTTGTTACCCATAATTCCTTTTCCAGGATCAAGGGAGTTATGTTGTTCTAAGTATGGTTCTCCGTGTGCAACAGGGTGAGGGTGGTATAGAATGGTACAGAGTGGTAGTGAATGGAAGTATGGGTGACAGGGTTCTCAGGTAGATAGTTTGGGTCTGGAAGCTAGCAGAACTCTCTCTGACATCCAGGAATTATGGAATGGTGGCTATCTCTTTCTATTTATATGCATGCTTGAGGCTAGACAAGTGGGATGGAGAGGTAGGAAAGTGGCATGGAAAGCTAGACAAGTGGAATGCATAGAGTTGGACACTTTCCATTTTCCAAAGAAGTTGGGTAGGTGGCATACATGGGTTGGGAACACTTTTCCCCTTTTTGTGGAAGGATAGTCCCCCATCTCTTCTTTGTGTCCTTTAGTCTGCAACAACCATATATTTTTATATTAAAGAGTGGAAATTTACATTTTTTACATATCTTGGTCACTCTGGACCATACATATCCGGCTTGTAGCCCTTTCATCAATATTTACATTTTTATACATATTGGACTAAAAAACAAGGTGTTACGGAGAGGAAAGTAACCTGCAAGGGTAGGTGATGGTTCCTGGGAAAGATAGACAATAAGCGAGGAGAAATTGGAGAAGAGGGGACAACTTCAAGATCAATTTTATAATTTAGGGAATCAAGGGAATAAATAAAAGGTTTACTCAATGGAGAGGTTGAGCTATCATCCAACTTATTGCATGAAACATCCTTTTTCACATCCAATTCCGGGGGAGCTTGATCCCAAACCCCACAGAGGAACCACTTAGCCGGACCTATCATCAACAATGCCTCAGTTGATCCACTTCAGGATGAAATGTCTTCTTTGGTCTACAGAGGTATTGCCACTAATACTCCCTTAGCCATATCCCCTTGTTTGAATAATAAAACTTTATCTAAGAGCTCGGACAAAGTAAACTTGTCAACTTTAAAAAGCTCATCGTCTCGAAAAGAAGTTGTTCCCATCCCGAACTCTCTGTCGAATCAGAGAACGGAGTATAACTTGAGATCCAAAAAATACACGTTAGAAGTGGAGGATTGTATCTCAATGGGTGGTCTTGCCCTCAATCCCCCCCAAAAATCTCAGGTCGGAAGAAAATCACTATTATCAAAATCCCAAAAAAAAAACGGTTCTAGATGACATAAAAGGAAGGCAATCCTTAATAACTCGGGCCCTTAGAGTGGAAATGGCCCCAAACAGGGGTCCCTAATGTTAATTCTCTCTTTAAGCGTATGGGGGCTTGGGGGGCGGTCCAAAAAAACCACCCTAAAAAGGTTGATATCTAACCTAAAACCGACGATACTTTTGTTTCAAGAAACCATGATGGAGGGTAAAAGGGCTGAGGAAGTAGTTAGTGAATGTGTCAATAACTAGAATATGGAAAATACAGATGTTGATGGGCATTCTAGAGGCACCCTAATGGCTTGGAGCCCATAATTGAAGTTGATTTCCGCAACACGATTTGCTTCAGTTTTAGGGACCTTGCTAGAAGATGACAAGACAGGACTAAGTTTCACAATCCTAAGTGTTTATGGTCCCTTCTATGACAGGAAAGTTTTCTAGGAATCAGTTAGAAATTCAGGCACTTTGGACCAGACCAACTTGATAATGGGTGGATATTTAAACTTGACCCTCACTCAGAATGAGGTTTGGGGAAAGAATGGGAGGACTGATGCTCTGTGTTCTTATTTTGGATATTTATTCGAGAAAAAAGGATTGGTGGACATTGCTCCTTCAAAGTTAGAGCCTACTTGGAGAAATAAGAGAGGTGGAGATCATGATATATCGAAGAGATTGGATCGATTCTTGGTTTCAGACAACCTAGTCAATGAACGCTTGATCCTTCAATCAACGATCGAAGTTGGGGGAATTTCAAACCATAGGTCGATAGTTTTAAGAGTAAGGGTCCCAGAGAAAAAGCCTCCATCCTCTTTTAAATTTAACCCCCACTGGCTTTCAGAGCAGAATTATAAGACCCTAATATTGGATGCATGGCAACCTCTGAGAGAAGTCCTAAATCACTCCATGGTGCAACAATTTGTTGATAATATGGAGAAGATGAAAATAATATCAAAAGAATGGGACAACAGTCACAAAACCTCTCAGAACGTTGAACTCTCAGGGATAGAAGACAAAATAAAAGAACTCTATGTTAACAATAGGGAAGGCGTTTTTACCTCGGAAGAAATTGAGATGTTGAAACTTTTTGAAGGGAAAAAGGATTCACTGCTTCTGCATGAGGAAAATAAATGGAGATTAAAAAGTAGGGCCCTATGGCTAAAGGAAGGAGATAAAAATACTAAATTCTTTCACAAATATGCATCTCATCGAAAGAATATTAACACAATTCATGAAATCAGGACAGGGCAAGGCAATCTGGCTCATTCTTTCACAGAAAAAGCTAGAGTAGCTATTGAGCAGTTTCAAAATATCTTCGTAGAACCTAGAGGATTCCCAATATCATAAATACTGGAAGTGATTGGCCTTTTCCCTAGACTAATCACAAACGAAATGAATGCATAGTTAACCAAGGATATTTCTGAAGAGGAAATTCAGTATGTTCTCCACCCCTTCCAAAAAGGAAAAATCCACGGCCCAGATGGCTTCACTCTGGAATTTTTCAATGGCTTCTATGATAGAATAAAATATGATATGGTGGAAGTAGTCAAGGAATCTTAGAAGTTAGGAAAAGTGCTGGGTAGCTTTAACTCAACCTTCATAACCCTGATTCCTAAAAAACATAAAACTGAAACCTTTGACGACTTCAAGCCAATATCATGTTGCAATATGATATATAAGGTGATAGCCAAGGTCATTGGTCTAATATTGAAATCCATTTTGAGCAGTGTTGTAACATAAGAACAATTTTGATTTCTGCATAACAAACAGATCCAAGATATTGTCTCGTTGACCCAGGACGCAATTCACAGCATCAAGACTGAGAAGCAGAGTGCTTTCACTCTAAAACTAGATCTCTCAAAAGAATATGATAGAGTAAACTTGACCTTTGTAAGACTTCTCCTGATCCAAATGGGAATGGCGTTGGAAATGGTTGACTGGATCATGGGATGCATTCAATCCACGTCCTTTGCAATACTGATCAACGGATCACCCTCTAGTTTCTTTCGCCCAACTAGAGGCATCATGCAAGGATACCCCCTTTCCCCCTTCTTATTTATTTTAGTTGCTAACTCTTTGAGCCGCCTAATTCACAAGGAAAAAGCTCTTGGAAGGATTGAAGGGCTTAAAGTGTCCATCCCAAAAGAAATTACTCATACCCTTTTCGTAGACGGCGTTCTTCTATTTGGCATTGGTTCGGAAGAAAATCTCAGGGCATATGCATCTATTCTCGATAAAGACAAGTTGGCTACACGGATGGTGATAAACGAAGGGAAATCAAGTTTAAATCATAACGAGTTCTCAGAAGACTTGGCTCGGAAGGCAAAAGATATTTTTCCTTACCCAACCACAACTATCTCTGAAGGTTTCAAGTATCTGGGTTTTTTTCTCAAACCAAAGTACTATGCCTTCCAAGACTGGGTTTGGTTGTATAAGAAAGTCGAAGCTTGAATCTCAAATTGGACCAACCGTTTTCTTTCAAGAGGTGGCAGATTAGTTTTGGTTAAAGTTGTTCTGCAAAGTATCCCCATTTACTGGGCTTCCATTGCCTACATCCCCAAAGGAATCTTAACCAAGCTAGGAAAGAAGTGTTTCTCTTTTCTCTGGAAATCCAATAAACAAGCTGAAGGAATTCCCCTGGCAAGATGGACAGTCATTTCTCTTCCAAAAGAGCTGGTCAATTGGGGAGTAAAAAATCTACCCCTATTCTATAAGGCCTTGGCAACAAAGCCATTGTGGCGTCTAGCTCAAAAGCCACGCTCATTATGGGGACGGATCATGAGCTC
Organism: Larix kaempferi; assembly: GCA_027924585.1. Taxonomy (NCBI): domain Eukaryota; kingdom Viridiplantae; phylum Streptophyta; class Pinopsida; order Pinales; family Pinaceae; genus Larix; species Larix kaempferi. The sequence continues at coordinate 12,082,519 of BSBM01000835.1, read as the reverse complement.
CAAATACTGTCCAAACTCAACTCTTGTTGATTGGTTCAGGAATCCTGTTAAAACTCATAAAAATGGATCGACTGGGTGGAAAGCAATGGTGTTACCTTTCCCTTTAGTAGGCAATTGGACAACTTGGAGAGTTGGAAATGGGAAAAGTGTAAGACTAGGAGAGGACCCTTGGGAAAGAGCAGGAGAGAACTACAAGCTTTCAGGGTCTTTATTATCTCTGCTTAATGCCCAAAGAATTCACAAGTTAGCGGATGTGCAAGCTCAACATCCTCAATTAAAAGGAAGAGCGGGATGGAAAGACACACAGGATTTAAGTTTGCGTGGTGAAGAGGCTGTGGAATGGAACAATTATGTGAATTCATTGGTTGTAAGTTGTGTTCACTTAGTTGAGGATGAACAAGGCAAGCTAATTTGGACAAAGAATTCAATGAATGGATATTTTACAGTTAAGAAGGGCTATGAAGCAGCCATCATCGACCAGCCAAAGAGGGAAAAAAGTTGGTGGTGGAGCAAGGTTTGGGGAATCAACAGCCCATTGAAAACCATTTTAACATTCTGGCTAGCTATGAACAACAAATTACTGACGTGGGAAAATCTGAGGAAAATAGGAATCCAAGGACCAAGCATATGTATCCTATGCAAATTAAGTGAGGAATAGTCCTCTCATTTATTCACCTCTTGTCCCTATGCAAGAGACATATGGAATTCAGAAGCTAGGACTTTCACTCATGATAGGACGGTCACGAGTTGATTTTTTTCCTTGGAACAGCATGCTCAGGACTGGTGGAACAACACAGGGGTGTGTTGCTTCGACTCTTTCCCTACCCTCTTCGTGTACAATATTTGGGAAGCTCGTAACAGAGCAATTTTAAAAAATCTTGGACCCCTATGGATGTAACTACTATGTTGTTGATTCACAAAACGCAGGAACTCAAAACAGTTCCCAAGCCAAGCAAACGTCCTGTGGTTTCTGCGATAAACATAAACAAAATCCAACCTTGGGCTTTTTTTTATGGCGCAAGCCAAGGTGTTCCGCCATCAGGAGGTGTTGGAAGTGTCATTTATTTGTCCGAACAAAGGAAAATTTCTATCAAATTTGCCATGGGCCAAGCTACCAACACCAAAGCAGAGCTTTCATCCTTATGGACAGTTCTGAAGATAGCCAAGGACAAGAAGATTCCTAGATTGCACATCTTTGGCGATTCAAAAATAGTCATAGACTGGGCAAATGGAAAAATTTTAATCAGAGCACCTCATCTTCATTATCTGCTAAAAGAATACAAGAATTGAAGGCAGCCTTTAAATCTGTCTCCTTTTCCCATATATGTAGAGAGTTGAACTCAGAAGCAGACACCTTATCCAAATTGGCTCTAGCAATTCAACTTGGTATCTTAGTAAGGGAGGAGCTTAACAATGGGCAAGTCCTCAGTTTCTCCATTCAGACTTAAGGAGCATACTCATCGTGATTAGCGGGAACGTGATGTTTTTTTCATTTAGCAACCTTTTGTATTCAAGAATTTTGGATGAGCCCTAGGCCTAAGTGGTTCAGTCTTTGAACATGCCCTTATGGTATTAAAAAAAAAATTCAGATTTCAGTGCTTAATGCACATCTTTTTATGTAAGAATGTAAAGCTTAATGACCTACCCTGATGAGCAGGGTGCTCGATGAGCTATGATGTAAGTCCATTTGGACAGTCAATGTTATTCTCTATGAATAAAAAGATTTTTTTCGAAGGAAAAAAAGAAAGAAAAAAAATTATATATATATATATATAATCTACACAAAATGCATTGGCATGTACATACTTTTTTTTTAATTTATGTTGGAAAATAATTTATTTTTTTAATTTTCGAAATTGACCATTGAAAATTTTAATCACATTTCGTACACATGTGTATGCACTTAAAGTTTTTTTACTTGTTACAAAAATCAAAAAACAAAAAATACCCATTTGAAGAGGATGCCTTGATCCAGGGAGTATATAATTTTTGAAATTTTTTTATTGTGTAATTTTTATGTTGTTGATTTTTCTTTGCGTGGATTCAAATTTGTGGACATGGTTTTGTAAGTTTGAAAAGAAAATAATAAAAAATTATCATATGAACTCATAAACCCGTAAATTATATGCCAATGGATAGACGATTTGTTGACGAATCCATCAGTAAGAACTCTGCCACCTAAGGTACATCCATGGATAGGGTTTAGGAATAGAAAAGAGGCCAGTAAAATTAAATTTGCAGAAAACGGGGCTAAAAGTTTATTTTTCAAGCCCTCGATTAAGCTATTAGCTCGATTGAGGTCTTAAAAACTCTCGATCGAGGTCTTAAAAACTCTCGATCGAGGTTTTGAGCACATTTTTAAATAGATCAATCGAGGTTTTGTCTGCAGTTAAACTAAAATCTTGATTGAGCTACTTTTTACTTTCTAAAGTCTTCATGTGGACTTCTATGTATCTTTTACTAATGACAATAGATCGATCGAGCTATTTAGAAAAGCTCAATCGAGGGTTCAGAAAACCCTTGATCGAGCTATAAAGCTCGAACGAGGGTTTCCTTAACCCTTGATCGAGCCATAAAGCTCGAACGAGGGTTTCTTTAACCCTTGATTGAGCTATAAAGCTCGAACGAGGGTTTCCTTAACCCTCGATCAATCTTTTCTAAATAGCTCAATTAAGCGCTTGGGCGCTTGGTTAAGCCCTCAATCAAGCTTTGAAAAGCTCGATTGAGCTCATTTTTTTCCATACTAGCACCCTCTGCTTGCCAAAAAGTGTTACCCATCTTCGAACACCATATGTATATATATATATATATATATATATATATATATATATATATATATTAAAGGTTTCCCTTTTACATACCGAAAACAATATTTTGATTGAGGAAATATTAATTATGCATGTATTCTATTAGAGCAAGTTGGATTGCCAAAATGAGAGTTTATTTTAATGAGACATAATCGTGCAATCTACTCTAATTTTATTAACTATCTAGTAAGATAAGATTATATCCAACATAAATAGTAAATATATAATGTTGCTTCAAATATGAAAAGGTAAACATATTATAAATCTCATTCTCTATAGTATGGAAAATCATTAAACCTTTTTTTTAATAGAAAAATATAACTTACTATTAATATGCGAAATAGTAAAATATGTCCAACTGTCAAGTCACTGCTCAAATACATGCAAATCAGCCAATAAAGACCCCGGAACAAACCGGTTACATCATCAATATGAAAATCAAGAGTTTTGTCTAAAGCAGCCATCAAATGCTGCCATAACCCATAGACATACTGCTATGTGTCCAAAAATATCAGATAAGCAAAATGTCATAACATCATAAATATATGCATCTCATAATATGTCCAAAATATAGCTGTCAATAAAAATATAGTAATCGAAAACACCCCTGCAGGAAATGGAGTGTAATACAAATATTACACCCTTTCTGAGTCAGCATCTGCATGAGGATGAGATAAGGCCGCAAAAATATATGAGAGATATATATAAGCCCAACAAGATATTGAGCGTATCAAGTACCTACCTTTGTTGATCTTTAAAGCTCAAACTTTCCTTATGCACTTATGCCTATCATTTCACAAAGAGGTTCATATTTATAGACTTAATTCCACCACTTCACTCATCACAAATATCATAAAATTATCATGAGACTTTTAACTCTATCTAATACAAGCCACAAGGACTAAATTCAAGTCACAGTGACCAAACTACATCAACACTTTACATATTAAGGTCATGACAATTAGTAATAAGCCTTTAAAACCTAACAATAGTTAAAACCCTAATTATATCTAGCTTCTAGGCTAATGTGAGATGGGTTTCACAAAGATGTTCATATTTATAGACTTAATTCCACCACTTCACTCATCACAAATATCATAAAATTATCATGATACTTTCAACTCTATCTAATACAAGCCACAAGGACTAAATAAGGGTCACAAGGACCAAACTGCATCAACACTTTACATATTAAGGTCATGGCAATTAGTAATAAGCCTTTAAAACCTAACAATAGTTAAAACCCTAACTATATCTAGCTTCTAGACTAATGTAAAATGAGATTCACAAAGAGGTTTATATTTATAGACTTAATTCCACCACTTCACTCGTCACAAGTATCATAAAATTATTATGAGACTTTCAATTCTATATAATACAAGCCACGAGGACTAAATACAAGTCACAAAGACCAAACTACATCAACACTTTACATATTAAAGTCATGGCAATTAGTAATAGACCTTTAAAACTTAACAATAGTTAAAACCCTAACTATATCTAACTTCTAGACTAATGTGAGATGGGTATTACAGAGTTAATGAAAAACCAAAGATAATGTAAATTATATTATTAAATTACTTATGATCTCTAATACCCATTACTTATAGATTACATAAATTAAGTTTAAAGATATATATTTTAAAATAAAAAAAATAAAAGAAACTTAAATTCTTTATAAGTTTGCAATCCCACATTTCTTATTGACCTCTACTATGTTATATTTAATCCCTTTAAGTACAAGTGGATTTTAAGAGTAAAATCCATATCAATTGCATTAAAATCATTATATGATCTATTTATAATTATTGCATTAAAATCATTATATGATCTATTTATAATTATTGCATTAAAATCATTATAGGATCTATTTATAATTATTGCATTAAAATCATTATATGATCTATTTATAATTAGTTACAAGGTAGGTATTGAAACTTCAAACAAATGTTTGGTGATTGCATTCTAGATGCATTGTTATTTGGTAATATTTCAATCACTCTCTTTATGATTATAATTTACATGCCAAAAAAAATTTAAATATTTTTTACCGTTTAAATGGCAAGATGATGACATCAATACAATTCAAAATTTAATTTCATATCAATTTGTTTGGAACAATAGGTTATATAAGCCTCACTTCAATGGAGTTTGTTACATCTTGTTTCTGTATAAGATGTCCTTAAGGCTAAATTTGAAATGCAATTTATATCAAATGTGTTATGTATAGAAATATTTATGTTTTTCACATTCCTATACATGTTTTCTATGCCTAGTTGTGTTTTTAAGTGTTGTAATAGCGTCTTTACACACAATTTAACTCCTTGATCTATCTAATCTTGTGATTCTCTATGACATCTATCATGTATATAAGTATCACAAATTCCAAGCAAGAGCTTGAGGTTGAGAAGCCATGATTATGGAAAATGGGTACAACATATGTAAACATGGTTGATGATTAAGTAATACTCTTGAATTTTACAAAAAAACTATAGTTTTAGAAACAAAGGATGATTAATAAAAATGTGTCATCCATGCAAAGAAGGATGAGGCTGTAAGAGTCATAATGACGTATACGTATATGGAAATTCAATTTCATATAAAAGGAGATGATAATTTGAATGTTGTATAATTCAAATTGAATATATATTTGATGAAACTATTAAAAATTTAGGTTATCCATATTGAGCAAGAGTTGATCCCTGTGAATCCTCTCTCTTTTGAAAGAATTGAAGAGTACTTGGTCCACGTAAATAAACTTCAGTTGAAATTGGGTGGATTTGAAAAGTATTTCCAAATAAATATTTACAACTCATAGAACTTATCTTCATGTGTATGAAGATGCCCTATTATGTGTTTTATTTGTCATTGTATACTGGTTGGACTTCCACAAAAGATGGTGTTAAGGATTACTCCTTTTATTATTTTTATGGTTTACTAATGAGAGCACATGAAAAGATTATTGAAGAGGGGAAACATGATGACAAGTAATAAACATATTTCTTGAAGGGAAAAGGACAATAAAATTAAAGAGAAATGTGCCAACAATGCAATTAAGAGAAATTATAACGAGATTACATTGACGGAACTATTAATAAGAAGCGTGTTGGTCATCATTCCAATAAGAAAGGTGGAAAGAACAATACCTTTCTTTATTGACGTGTGAAGTTAGGCATGTGGAGAATGATTGTTGGAAAAAGGCCAAGGAACGTAAGGATAAATTGAAAAATCTTTGAGGGGACATGTTGACTAGAGGATCAACTGACTTACAACACCAAAATTTTGAAGGTAAGGTAGATAATTATATGTTTTTTATTAGTTATTCTAATGAATTACATGCTTAGAATTCATACAGTGAATGGATATTTGAAGCTAGCTACACTTATCACATAACTAAATATTCTTCTTTCTTACTTTATTGAATGCAATTACAAAAAAACAAATCACTGTAGCAAATGATTATGAACTTAGAATTGTTGGTTTTGGTAATATTAAATGTCATGATGGTGTGATCACTATTGGATATCATGTATCTTTTCTAAGTGCCAATTTGTTGTCTGTACCCTAACTAACTCAAACTGGTAAGAAGGAAGATTTTGGCCAAATCAATTTATTGGTAAGGATATGCACAACAACTTTGTTGTTTTTCGTTTAGGGTTTCCTAAACCATAATGATAAATTGTGACTTTCGTAAGGAATATCTAGGATTGACTAACACTCATAGCCAATACCAATTACTAGAGAAATTTTTGACATGAGCAACTTAAAGATCTAAATTTATAAAGCTTGAAACTAATGGTGAAACACAACATGCTTACTGGGCTATTTAAGGTCATTCCCCGTGATGGAGTCTATGAAGGATGTATGCTTGGAAATTATCAACATACTAGCTTGGAAATAAGGAAATCTTGGAGAGAAAAGAATCAACTAGAACTTGTGCACAATGATATATGTTCTATGAACAAATCATTACTTGCATATATTTCTTAAAGAATAAGGTCGTGCCTTTGAAAATTTGAGGAATTTAGGGCAATATATGAAAAGCAATGCAATCTACATTCTAAATGTTTGAGATCAAATAATGAAGGATATATATGTAGCTAAGAATTTTGAAAGCTACTTGCCAAAAAATGGTATCTCTTGGGAAATATGTATACCTTGCACACCTCAACAAAATGGTGTTTCTAAAAGAAAAAAATCAGACCTTGGTAGAATTGGCACATTTTTTGTTTCAGGCCAAGGGTCTATCAACAAAGTTTTGGGTAAATTTTTTATGTTCCTCAAACGATTTGTTAAATATGAGTTTAACCAAAGTTATACATGATGTGAATCTAGTTAGGAAGTGGAGTGGAAGAAAACCCTCAATTGGACATATTAGAACCTTTGGATTCATAGCATAGGCTCACATCCAAAATGATAGAATCAAAAAAACAGATGCAAAGATTCATTCATGTATCATGGTGGGATAATAGGTTGTTTGATCTTGTAAAAGAGGGTATTATCTATAGACGTGATGTTTCCTTTGATGAAAAGACCTTAAGTGTTTCTCTACTAAATTCCTCTTCTAGTTTATTGACTAGTGATCCTTTCGAAATTTGGTGAAATTTTGGATCAACTGACTACTTCACAAGAGTGTTAATTGGACTATCAACTTATCTACCTGAATTAACTTGTATTTGACCTTCCATGATAGAAGCAACCAAAATTTCCTTTTGTAGACCGGAAATGGTGATCTTGGTTTAGGAATTCCTTGAACAAGGAGGGCTTGTCTTCCAATATAGACCCTAACAATATAATTGAAGCTAGTGGATATGATGTAGGAGGTATCAATGGCTCAAGACAAACAATAATCCAAAATACAAATGATTCAGATACATATACAAATGCACATGGTTGACCTAAATGGGATAATTCTATGGCTACGAGTGTCATTCCTTGATTAATAGTGACACATGGAATTTAGTACCTCAATTTTACATTTTGAAGGAATTGTTGAAAGACAGAAGACTCATTTGATAGAAAAATATTTTTTCTTAGAAAGAAGGCATCAAGCACAATGAATATTTTATTGAATGAGATGCATCATAGTTTTTTAACCACATTGATTGCTCTCTATAACATGTTGAGATGAAGGGGAGAACTCGTGTCAATTCTAATGGTGGATATAAAGATAATCACCATAAATATAGGTTTTCTTTACTTCTTGCAAAAGTGAGATTGTTAAATAGATGTTCATATTATAGAGATCACATTTCCATAGGCATTCTAACCAATGTAGATGAAAATGATTAAATTGAAGGAAATATTTTTTGATCTTTTTCATTTGATGTGTTGGTCAAGGAATTGTTGTTTCCTTGTGAGATTTTCTCTTCAAAGTTGTAGATTGGTGGCCTCTATATTACACAAAAATGTTCATTATATTCTCACTTGAATAATTTATTTTCTTAGACAAAAAATAAAATCTTGGGTATGGCCAAACTAAATTAGGATATTGAGAAAAATACTTAAAAGGAAGAAACATGGGATTAAAAAATGATGGAGGGAAATAATTTGGAAGGTGGGATGTTCTCTCAAAAGTAAAGATTCTCGTAAAATCCTTGCCTCGATAATGGTGAAAGAATAATCTATCATGGCCCAACATGGTGTATAATGTGTAAAACATGGATAATCATTAAACCATTTATTTGTACATTGCTCAAATGAAAAAGAGGTATGGGACCAAGAAACAAAATTGACACTTTTATAAATGTAGTTTACAATTGCAAAATTGAAATTGACATCTTTTTTAATTGAAATTTTCAGTTTCATAGTAAACAAATTCACTTTTGGCATTGAAAGTTGCACTTTTGGAGTAAAAAAACCAATTCTTGGGGTCATAAGTTATTCAAAATTCACACTATTGGAATAAAAAGTCACACTTTTGTAAATAAATAGTGTAACTTAAATAACCTGATTTTACACCTTATAAAGGATAATATTTACACTTTTAGAATCGAAATTCACACTTGTCTAGTCCATAATACGCCTTATTAATCCAAATCTAATGAAATAAGGGTTAAAATGTTAGTTTTTTTTACTGTGATATTATCTACAAGAAGGAAAATGAGAATGTGGTGGTTGATGCTCTATTTAGGAAGTATGATGAGTATTTGTCTTGTCTTTCCATGTGCCTAATTAGCTGTGGGTGGTATGTCAAGGATGGTTAGTGGATGGATCATGCACATTATCCAAAAGCTACCATCCAATCCACAAGAACATCTAGGGTACACTTGGTAGAATGATGAGATCTACTATGAAGGACATTTTTTTGTTTAGGATTCAAATTTAAACAAACATGATATCTTAATTACACTCATCTCCCACAATGAGGCTTTCTATGTTCATAAAACCTATGAAAGAATTAAGCATTTTTTCTCTTTAAAAGGCATGAATAAGGACATATACACCTTTCTATCCAAATGCGAAACTTTCCAATGGCACAAGGGGGAAATAGTAAAACATTTAAGAGCATTACAACCAATACCCATTCCAACCAATGTGTGTATTGACATTTAATGGATTTCCTCATGGGTTACCAAAATCAAGAAAAAAATCAATGGTCATGGGATTTATTGACCATATTTTAAAATATGCTCACTTATATGATTTACAACACCCATTAGAGGCCTCCATGATAAAGAAAGTGTTCATGGAATATTTTTGAACTCCATGCCATGTCTAAATCAATTGCTATCAATCTTTACCCCAACTCACTAGCAATTTTTTGCAAGAGTTGTTTTTACTGTCACAATATTAGCATAATGTATCAACCCCAAATAAATGGCTATATGGAAGCAATGACCAAGATTTTTGAATCTTATTTACATTATTTTTCTTCATAATAGTAATCATAATAGGTCTAGTGCTTACCCATGGTAGAATGGTGGCACAATACTAACTATCATACTTCTTCTAAAATGGTACCCTTTAAGTTAGTATATGGAAAACCGCCCCGGTTAATGATCTCATACTTACTAGGCCTCTTTAAAATTAGGAAAGAATACAAACCCCTAAGATCCTAGGGTAACATTTTTTATCCTCAAGTAGAATTTGGTGTTGGTCCCAAACAACATGAACCAATAAGAAAACATCCAAAGCTAAAAACACCACTTTGAATAAGGGTATCAAGTGTTCTTGCATGTCCAAGCCTATAAGAAGACATATCTCAAGGAGAAGAGACAATAGAAGTTAACTCCTAAATTTTATGAACCCTATACTATCCTTAAACATATAGGTCTAATGGTTTACAAATTTTCTCTAACAATGAATTATAAGCTCCAACCAATATTCCATGTGCCCTACTTGAAGAAGGAACTTGGGTTCAATTCAAGAGTTTAAACAACCTTTCCAAATTGGATGAGGAGGGTTGCATTTTTTTTCATCCTAAGGACATTTTGGACACACGTGAGCACTATATTTTATAGGAAACTATTTTGAATTTTTTGAGCCAATGGAAGAATGTGTTGGAATATTCACACCATCATTTTTATATTTTACATACCTACATGCAAATCTACATGCTGCATGCATTTGCATGCCAATGCATGCATCCAGTCATCATAATGGTGGTTTCCCCAGCACCTAGAGCTTGCTTCTAGCTTTCCAGAGCCTGTCTTTAGCCCCCATTTGGCCTCCTAACTACCTAATGCACCCTCCTTGACCTTTCTGCATGCCAAGTGTGCCTTTGCTCACCTACCACACTTAGTTAGTGCGCCTTTGCTCACCTACATTTAGTTATCACTCAGTTAGGGTGCCTTATCTCACCTACCAGGAGTTATCATTCGGTTAGTGCATTGATTGAGCATTTGTTCCACTGATTTCTCATGCTGACTACTTGTAGCTTCTAGTTAGCTAGTTCTGGAGTTCCCCTTGACTATTTGACAGCCTCATGCACCCCCCTTGGAGTCTCCATTCCCTGATTTATTCCTAGATGGTTCTGTGAGACTCAGTTAGACACACTTGACTGACTATTACCATTCATGACTGATACTACTGACTAGATGATGCCTCCATTGTTATCCTAGCTAGACTTTGAGATCTGATTTGAATGCCCTACTTGGCTAACTCGAATCCTATATGATGCTACATCATAGTTTATTGTAACACATTCATTATTCCATTGTATGATATTGATATTGTCTACTATTATGTGTTTATAAGTGATTATTGAGTGCATGCTTCTCTTCTTCTTTGCAACATTCTTGAGAGTTTGATTGTGAGTTTCTTACAATTTCTAGATCCCCTGTAGATTATCACATGGTATCAGAGCAGTCAGCAGCTATTCGAATTGCAGCCATTGCAGCAGTTGCAGCATTTCTTTGAGAAGCTATCTTAAACTTGAGCACCAGAAGCCTCTGAGTTTCCACAACAAATCCTGGTTCTATTACTTGAATTCATTGGTGAAATCCAGTGAGGTCTATCCAGGTGTGAAGAACTTAGTCTATGTGCGCAGTGTTCAAAAGGTAGTGAGGCCTATCCAGGTGTGAAGGACTTAGTCTTCGACCTTCTCTGTTCAGATGGATCTAAATCTCACATATTCAAACCATGTTGAGTGGAAATCCAACATGGCTCTCTTCATGAGATCCAAGAGCTTCACCAAAATACTCAATGGAACGATGGTAGAACCTCTCAGTGCAATTGAAAATTCCAAGTACTTGGATAGGATTGATGAAGCAGTTGGACTCCTCCTTCTCTCACAAGATCTTCACTTCCATGTCATCGATCTTACATCTCCTAAAGAGGTTTGGGACAAGATCGAATCCCTTTTTGGACAGAAAGATGATATGAAAGGACACAAATTGGAGAATGAATTCATCTCTTTGAGTCCTGACAACTTCAAATCAATCAATGCCTTCCTCACCAAGTTCAAAAGCTTGATATCATAGTTGAAAATATATGAGATAGTGAAAGAAGACAAGCAGCTTATTCTTTCCATTCTCTCAAAGTTGGGGCCAAACTTCTCAGTTTTTGTCTCTATTTTCCAGTCAGCTAAGATGTCCATTCCAAAATGGAAGTTTCCCTCACTTGATGACTTCATCCAATCTCTTACTCAAGAGGAAGAGAAGTTAATCTCCATGGGAATAATCAAACCCAATTTGGATTCGGCCTTACAGCTGCTGAGGCCAAAAGGGTGAATGGTAAAGACAAGCAAAAGATTTATGTTAAGAGATCGAATGATGCAAAGCCTAATTATAGTCCATATCAGTCAGATGGGGCTTTGAACTCAAGGAATACCAAGCAATCTTAGAAGGGAAGATCCAAGTGCACATGTTGTCATAGTGTTTTCCATTCTAAGAGTACTTGCATGAAGAAGAAAATAGATTTGATGGCTCAGTTACTTGTGAAGAACAATCTTCCTGTACCTGCATGTGCAAGGAAGAAAGATATTGATACTAAACCTTCTAGATCCGAAGACAAAGAAATATGTCATGCCCTTATGGAAAGTGCATCAACAGATTCTTCTTTAATCATAGATTCAGGAGCATCAAGACATATGTCTTCCTCCAAAGATCTCTTCTCCAAATTTGAAAGCTCAGTTGGCCCTTCCATCATGTTGGGCAATGATTCATAAGTCTCCTCTCAAGGGATTGGAAGAATCAATCTTGACCATGGTTACTTTTCTGATGTGCTTTATGTCCCTTATCTTACAACAAACTTACTTTTAGTGTATCAAAAGACTCACATTGGAGAGCCCAAAAGAGTGATCTTTTCTCCAAATGAAGTCGAGATACAAAACATGGTTTAAGGTGAAATCATTGCAAAGGGAGTTGCAAATCACAACTCCAAACTATATGAGTTCTCACACTTCTTACCTCTCTCGAAGCAATCAGCTCTCCATACTAATGCCAATGAAGAAAACATATTGTGGCATGAAATATTTGGGCATCTTATCTATAAATACTTGCATGACATGCATGCAAAGGAGATGGTTGATGGGCTGCCCAAGATCAAGTCTGCCAAAGGCAACTGTCATGGTTGTTTGATGGGGAAGCATTCTGAGAATAAATTTGAGAAGGGGAAGGATAGGAGAGCCTCTCGTCCTCTTGATCTAATCCATAGTGATATTGTTGGTCCATTTCCATATCTCTCTCTAAAAAAATCAAGGTATGTGCTCACTTTTATTGATGATTATTCTAGATTCACTTGGGTATATTTCCTTAGATTGAAATCAGAAGTATTTGGGTTCTTCAAGTTTTTCAAGTCTTCTGTAGAGAATTTTTCAGATAGGAAGATAAAATCGATTCATACTGACAATGGTGGTGAGTACATTAAGGGTGAGTTTAGAGATTTTTGTGCTGAAGAGGGCATTGAGATGCAACACATTGTTCCCTATACACCACAACATAATGGTGTAGCTGAAAGGAAGAACAGAACATTCAAAGAAATGACCACTTGCATGCTAAAGTCGAAAGGGTTTCACCCTAGTCTTTGAGAAGAAGCCATTAATTGTGCCTCCTATCTTCAAAACAGAGTTCCTCACAATGGACTCAATGACATTACTCCTTTTAAAAGCATGGATGGGATACAAACCTGATGTATCTCATCTTAAAGTGTATGGATCCAGAGCTTGGGAAAGGATTCCAGCTGACAAAAGGAGAGCTCTTGATTCACAAGGCAGAGAGTGCATTATGGTGGGCTATGCATTGGATTCAAAGGCCTACAAGTTACTTGATCCTACTTCCATGACCACATTTCTGGAAAGGAGTGTACAGTTTGAGGAGTGGCCTCTCTATGATACTCCTTCTATTGAGCAAGATAACTCACCTATCACTCCTCCTTTGATTGATGAGAGCGATGTATCTTCACATGATACTTCATATTCAAAATTTGAATATGGAGATGATGATGATGGAATGCTAGATCCAAATCCACAAGAACCTAAAGATCTAGCAATTGATGATGAAGATGAGCGAATGGGAGATCCAGATCCACATGAACCTGAAGATCTCTCACCTGATATTCCTCCTCTTCCTCAATGGGAAACCACTACACTTCGATCTGTTAGTGATTTGGTTGGTGATCCATATGATCATAGAAGAACCAGATCATATTTTCAGAATGGAAGGTTTCATCCTTCTCACATTGTTGATCCACTTCAGATCGATCAATCCTTCTTCGAGAAAGAAAGACACTCCAGGGGTGAGTGATGATATGCTACATTAGCATCCTTCAGTCTATTTTTTAGGGAGGGATTTCTTCCCACTAGGTTTTCCCTCTTTCCTCACTTAGTTTATTTGGATTGATTGTATAGGGTGACCTTTGGTCTTAGTCACCAGGGCCCTATTTTTCAGATTTCAGTTATTATCTCATAGTATAGCTTGCGGGGGGTGTTGGAATATTCACACCATGATTTTTATATTTTGCATGCCTGCATGCAAATCTGCATGTTTCATGCATTTGCATGCCACTACATGCATTCAATCATCATCATAGTGGTCTCCCAAGCACCTAGAGCTTGCTTCTAGCTCTCCAGAGCATGTCTTTAGCCCCCATTTGGCCTCCTACCTTCCTAATGTGCCCTCCTTGACCTTTATGCATGCCAAGTGCGCCTTTTCTCACCTACCACACTCAGTTAGTGCACCTTTTCTCACCTACCTTCAGTTATCACTCAGTTAGGGTGCCTTATCTCACCTACCGGGAGTTATCATTCAGTTAGTGCATTGATTGAGCAGTTGTTCCACTAATTGCTCATGTTGACTACTTGTAGCTTCTAGTTAGCTAGTTCTGGAGTTCCACTTGACTATTTGACAGCGTCATGCATCCCCCTTGGAGTCTCCATTCCCCGATTTATGCCTAGATGGTTCTGTTGGAATCAGTTAGACACACTTGACTGACTATTACCATTTATGACTGATACTACTGACTGGATGATGTCTCCATTGTTATCCAAGCTATACTTTTAGCTCTGATTTGAATGCCCTACTTGGATAATTCGAATCCTATATGCTGCTACATCATATTTTATTGTAACACATTCTTTACATTCATTATTCCATTGTATGATACTGACATTGTATATTATTCTCTGTTTATGACTGGTTATTGAGTGCATGCTTCTCTTCTTCTTTGCAATATTCTTGAGAGTTTGATTTTGAGTTTGTTACAGTTGCTATATCCCCTACATATTATCACATGGTATCAGAGCAACCAGCATCTATTCAAATTGTATCCATTGCAGTAGTTGCAGCATTTATTTGAGCAACTATCTTTCACTTGAGCACCAGAAGCCTCTGAGTTTCCACAACAAATCCTGGTGCTATTACTTGAATTCATTGGAGAAATCTAGTGAGGTCTAGTTAGGTGTGAAAGACTTAGTCTATGTGCTCAAGGTTCAAAAGGCAGTGTTCAGTCGAAGTGTAGCATTCTCCATCAGCAAAAAATCTTCTTGTTTACAGGTGTATTCACCCGTTCGAATTCTTCTTCAACTATTCGACCTTCTCTGTTCAGATGGATGTAAAGCTCACATCTTCCAACTATGTTGAGTGGAAATCCAAGATGGCTCTCTTCATGAGATCCAAGAGATTCACCATAATACTCAATGGAACGATGGTAGAACCTCTTAGAGCAGTTGAAATTTCCAAGTACTTAGATAGGCTTGATGAAGCAGTTGGTCGTCCTCCTTCTCTCAGTTTTTGAAGATCTTCACTTCCATGTCATCGATCTTACATCTCCTAAAGATGTTTGGGACAAGCTCGAATCTCTTTTTGGACAGATAGATGATATGAAAGGACACAAATTGGAGAATGAACTCATCTCTTTGAGTCATGACAGCTTCGAATCAATCAATGCCTTCCTCACCAAGTTCAAAAGCTTGATATCACAGTTGAAAAGATATGAGATAGTGAAAGAAGACAAGCAGCTTATTCTTTCCATTCTATCAAAGTTGGGGCCAAACTTCTCAGTTTTTGTCTCTACTTTCCAGTCAGCTAAAATGTCCATTCCAAAATGGAATTTTCCCTCACATGATGACTTCTTCCATTCTCTTACTCAAGAGGAAGAGAAGTTAATCTCCATGGGAATAATCAAACCCAAGTTGGATTCGGCCCTTACAGCTGCTGAGGCCAAAAGGGCGAATGGTAAAGAGAAGAAAAATATTTTTGTTAAGAGATCGAATTATACAAAGCCTAATGATAGTCCATATCAGTCAGATGGGGCTTCAAACTCAAGGAAGACCAAGCATTCTCAGAAGGGAATATCCAAGTGCACATATTGTCATAGAGGTTTCCATCCTAAGAGTATTTGCATGAAGAAGACAATAGATTTGATGGCTCAATTACTTGAGAAGAACAATCTTCCTGTACCTTCATGTGCAAGGAAGAAAGATATTGATACTGAACCTTCTAGATCCGAAGACAAAGAAAGATGTCATGCCCTCATGGAAAGTGCATCAATAGATTCTTCTTTCATTATAGATTCAGGAGCATCAAGACATATGTCTTCCTCCAAAGATCTCTTCTCCAACTTTGAAATCTTAGTTGGCCCTTCCATCATGTTGGGAAATGATTCAGAAGTCTCCTCTCAGGGGATTGGAAGAATCAATCTTGACCATGGTTACTTTTCTGATGTGCTTTATGTTCCTTCTCTTACAGCAAACTTACTTTCAGTGTATCAAATGACTCATATTGGAGAGCCCAAAAGAGTGATATTTTCTCCAAATAAAGTCGAGATACAAAACATGGTTTCAGGTGAAATCATTGCAAAGGGAGTTGCAAATCACAACTCCAAACTATATGAGTTCTCACACCTCTTACCTCTCTCAAAGCAATCAACTCTCCATACTCATGCCAATGAAGAAAGAATATTGTGGCATGAAATATTTGGGCATCTTAACTATAAATACTTGCATGACATGCATGCAAAGGAGATGGTTGATGGGCTGCCCAAGATCAAGTCTGCCAAAGGAAACTGTCATGGTTGTTTGATGGGGAAGCATCCTGAGAATAAATTTGAGAAGGGGAAGGCTAGGAGAGCCTCTCATCCTCTTGATCTCATCCATAGTGATATTGATGGTCCATTTCCATATCTATCTCTAAACAAATCAAGGTTTGTGCTCAATTTTATTGATGATTATTCTAGATTCTCTTGGGTATATTTCCTTAGATTGAAATAAAAAATATTTGGGTTCTTCAAGTTTTCCAAGTCTTCTGAAGAGAAATTTTCAGATAGGAAGATAAAATCCATTCGCACTGACAATGGTGGTGAGTACATTAAGGGTGAGTTTCAAGATTTTTGTGTTAAAGAGGGCATTGATATGCAACACATTGTTCCCTATACACCACAACATAATGGTGTAGCTGAAAGGAAGAACGGAACATTCAAAGAAATGGCCACCTGCATGCTAAATTCGAAAGGGTTCACCCTAGTCTTTGGACAAAAGCCATTAACTATGCCTCCTATCTTCATAACAGAGTTCCTCACAAGGGAGTCAATGACATTACTCCTTTTGAAGCATGGATGGGATACAAACCTGATGTATCTCATCTTAAAGTGTTTGGATCCAGAGCTTGGGCAAGGATTCCATCTGACAAAAGGAGATCTCTTGATTCACAAAGCAGAGAGTGCATTATGGTGGGCTATGCATTGGATGCAAAGGCATACAAATTACTTGATCCTACTTCCATGACCACACTTTTGGAAAGGAATGTACAGTTTGAGGAGTGGCCTCTCCATGATACTCCTTCTATTGAGCAAGATAGCTCACCTATCACTCCTCCTTTGATTGGTGAGAGCGATGTATCTTCACATCATACTTCAGATTCAGAATCTAAAGATGGAGATGATGATGATGGAATGTTAGATCCAGATCCACAAGAACCTAAAGATCTAGCAACTGATGATGAATATGAGCGAATGGGAGATCCAGATCCACAAGAACTTGAAGATCTCTCACCTGATATTCCACCTCTTCCTAGATGGGAAGTCACTACACTCCGATCTGCCATTGATTTGGTTGATGATCCACATGATCATAGAAGAACCATATCATATTTTCAGAATATAAGGTTTCATCTCACATTGTTGATCCACTTCAAATCGATCAATCCTTCTTTGGGAAAGAAAGACACTTACCTCCTCTAGGGGTGAGTGATGATATGCTACATTGGCATCCTTCATTCTATTTTTGAGGGAGGGCTTTCTTCCCACTGGGTTTTCCCTCTTTCCTCACTTAGTTTATTTGGATTGATAGTATGGGGTGACCTTTGGTCTTATTCACTAGGGCCCTATTTTTCAGATTTCAGTTATTATCTCATAGTATAGCTTGCGGGGGTGTTGGAATATTGGCACTATCATTTTTATATTTTGCATGATGCATGCATTTGCATGCCACTGCATGCATCTAGTCATCATCATGGTGGTCTCCCAAGCACCTAGAGCTTGCTTCTAGCTCTCCAGAGCCTGTCTTTAGCCCCCATTTGGCCTCCTACCTACCTAATGTGCCCTCCTTGACCTTTATGCATGCCAAGTGCGCCTTTGATCACCTACCACACTCAGTTAGTGCGCCTTTTCTCACCTACCTTCAGTTATCACTCAGTTAGGGTGCCTTATCTCACCTTCCGAGAGTTATCATTCAGTTAGTGCACTAATTGAGCAATTGTTCCATTGATTGCTCATGTTGATTGCTTGTAGCTTCTAGTTAGCTAGTTCTGGAGTTCTACTTGACTATTTTACAGCCTCATGCGCCCCCCTTGGAGTCTCCATTCCCTAATTTATGCCTAGATGGTTCTGTTAGACTCAGTTAGACACACTTCACTGACTATTACCATTTATGATTGATACTACTGACTGGATGATGTCTCCATTCTTATCCAAGATAGACTTTGAGCTCTGATTCGAATTCCCTACTTGGATAATTCGAATCCTATATGATGCTACATCATAGTTTATTGTAACACATTCTTTACATTCATTATTCCATTGTGTGATACTGATATTGTCTATTATTCTGTGTTTATGAGTAATTATTGAGTGCACGCTTCTCTTCTTCTTTGCAACATTCTTGAGAGTTTGATTGTTAGTTTGTTACAGTTGCTAGATCCCCTGCAGATTATCAAATGGTATCAGAGAAGTCAATAGCTATTCAAATTGCATCCATTGCAGCAGTTGCAGCAGTAGCATTTGCAGTATTTCTTTGAGCAACTATCTTTCACTTGAGCACCAGAAGCCTCTGAGTTTCCACAACAAATCCTGGTGCTATTACTTGAATTCATTGGATAAATCTAGTGAGGTCTAGCCATGTGTGAAGGACTTAGCCTATGTGTTCAATCGAAGTGTAGCATTCTCCATCAACAAAAACTCTTCTTGTTTTGCAGGTTTAATCACCCGTTCAAATTATTCTTCAACTATTCAACCTTCTCTGTTCAAATGGATCTAAACCTCAGATCTTCCAACTATGTTGAGTGGAAATCCAAGATGGATCTCTTCATGAGATCCAAGAGCTTCACCAGAATACTCAATGGAATGATGGTAGAACCTCTGAGTGCAGTTGAAAAGTTCAAGTACTTGGATAGGCTTGATGAAGTAGTTGGCCTCCTCCTTCTCTCAATTTCTGAAGATCTTCACTTCCATGTCATTGATCTTACATCTCCTAAAGAGGTTTGGGACAAGATCAAATCCCTTTTTGGACAGAAAGATGGTATGAAAGGACACAAATTGGAGAATGAACTCATCTCTTTGAGTCCCGATAGCTTCAAATCAATCAATGCCTTCCTCACCAAGTTCAAAAGCTTGATATCACAGTTGAAAAGATATGAGATAGTGAAAGAAGACAAACAACTTATTCTTGCCATTCTCTCAAAGTTGGGGTCAAACTTCTCTGTTTTTGTCTCTACTTTCCAGTTAGCTAAGATGTCCATTCCAAAATGGAAGTTTCCCTCACTTGATGACTTCATCCAATCTCTTACTCAAGAGGAAGAGAATTTAATCTCCATGGGAATAATCAAACCCAATTTGGATTTGGCCTTACAGCTTCTGAGGCCAAAAGGGCGAATGGTAAAGACAATCAAAATATTTTTGTTAAGAGATCGAATGATACAAAGCCTAATGACAGCCCATATCAGTCAGATGGGGATTCAAACTCAAGGAAGACCAAGCATTCTCAGAAGGGAAGATCCAAGTGCACATATTTCCATAGAGGTTTCCATCCTGAGAGTACTTGCATGAAGAAGACAATAGA